>BLSH010078014.1:721920-756957 GCA_018402905.1 Glandirana rugosa | reverse complement strand
TTGTGCAGGGTGACTGGTCTTGTTTCCACCCCCTCCTGTAGTTTTCCCCAGGCAACCTGTAGTAGGTGGAGCCAGCAGGAGTCCTCCCACAGCTCTGCTATCTGCACAAGCTATGTACAGCACAGTAATGTCACTGGTGCTTTTACAAGGTAAAATATGGGTTTTCAAAAGCTTTTGGTGTACACAAAGTGGAATTATATAATTTGTGCCTGTAAAAAAAACAAATTTCATTAAAACGTGTTTTTTTTTTTGCCTGGGACTCAGCTTTAGGATTGGGAGTAGGGAATGGGCCGGGATCAGTCAAAGAAATGATAGCACAGGGCGAGCTTAGTAAAGGCTGCATTGGGTGCTGGATGAAGAACAAATATAAAGGCACAATGCAAAGGGATCCTTATCAGAACACCATTAAAGAACAGCCAGGAGCCGAGACACTTAATCTCTGCTGTCACTGCTCCTCAGGGGGGCGTAGATGAGGGGAAGGGGGCATGGGGGCATATGTGTCCAGAGAATGTGGTCTAAAAATTAGTTTTAGCTCAGGGCTCAGCCTGAGCTATAACTCCGGGTCAGGGTTCAGTGAGTCAGGGCTGGGTGACTCATCTTAGCAGCTTCTCTGGTACCCCCCCCCAGTTCTCTGGGACACTGGAGAATGTTCTAGACATAGTGGGTGAAAGTTGGGAGGAGCTGCATGGAATTTTTATGAGGTCCTCAGCCAATGTCCATACCAGTCAAGCCAGGGAGGGGCAGTCGGGTGGAAAATGGAGATGGAGTGCTGGGAAGGCTGCTGGTGGCCCTGGAGGGTGCCCCCTAGTCTGGGGGCAGGTGACTTCGGGGCTTGGGCTCGGGTGCTGGAAGGATACTGCCAAAACACATGGAGGATCCCCTTCCTGGAGCAACGGGAACATGGAGAGAGGACAAAAGGAGCAGGTCAGCACTACTGGGAGATCTCCTGAGAGTCAGCCGGGTGGGCTTGTGAGTGTCAGTCTAGAGGACTGTGGGGAGAAGTTAGCCTGGAGGGCTAGTGAAAGGGGCAGCTGCAGCCAGGCGGGTTGTCAGTGCCCGAAGAGGTGGTGCTGGGATCAGTAGCCACAGGAGTGATGTAAGCTGGACACTGACATTCGGTTACACAACTTAGAAACATAGAAACATAGAAAAGTGACGGCAGAAAAAGACTGAGTAGTCCATCGAGTCTGCCCTTTTTTATTTATTTATTTTTTACATTAACCTTGTTGTCTGACTATGGATTTATGTTTATCCCAAGCATGTTTGAAGTCATTTACTGTTGACAGTCTCACAACCTCTGTTGGTAGTTTATTCCAATCATCAACCACCCTTTCAGTAAAATAATACTTTCTAAGATTAGTTTTGAACTAAGGGGCCTCCAGTTCCTGCCTGTAAAGGGCCATTGCTTTCATCTGATTGAGTGACTGTCAGATCTTCACAGTGTTCCTGCTATGTTCTGCAAGCAAGTGTGTGCTGGAGGAAGAAGTGGAGCTGTATATAGAAACTGTATATAGGAAGAGTTGTCCCTAAAGTTTGTTGCTGAAGTCAAATGGGCATCCCATAATCTCCCATCCCTATCCAAGTTATCATCCCTCAATAAACAAAAAAAAAAACAAAGTCACAGACTGTTCTGAGACTCAAGCGTGCCTGTGAAAATTTAGTTGTGCCCGGCTGTGCAGGGTGGGGGATCCCAGTATACTTGCGGCTCCTTAGAGGGTGCGATACAAATATAACACATGTGCATCCCCATGCCGGTAAATGTGGCCCTAGCACATGGGTATGCTGTAGCATGCACCTTTTTCTCTTCCTACTAGAAGAAAAAGATACACTGCAACTTCTTTCCCAATCAGAGGAGAAAGAAAGAATGGGGCAGCTTTTACTAATTACAGACTATCACAGTAATCAAGTGATCAAGAGCAGCTCCTCCCGGCTCACCAACTCTTGGTGACAGCCCGGTCTCCATGCTGGGAGTGTGCTTCCAGCATTAACACCGGAGCTCATGAATGTGGCCGCTGCTTCTGTGATGCCGCACATATGTGTGAGTTTAGTGTTAACACAGAATTGGTTGTTCAAAAACTTTTAGACACAATTTGGATCTGATAATGAATATAGAACTAAAGCCATTTTTAACATTTTGGAAAGTTTAGTGGAGGGTTATAAGTAATCCTGTCATTTTTTTTTTGCCATTTGTGTTCTATTGGGGAGATTTTCCTTCACTACCTTTCCCAAACGCCACAACAGGAAACTGTTTCCAGAGTCAGGGTAAATCTCTCTTAGTTGTCACCAGCACTAGTGTCCCCAGTGGAAAATTTGGTGGCATCTCAAAATTTGGCATTTTTTCACTTTTTACACTCTCTGATAGCAGTCATCAGGACAGATAGGGAGAAGACTATTCTCCTTTATGAGGGCACAGGGAGCATTACTTAAGAATACATTGTTCATGGATTTTGTGCAACAACTACATCAGCCAGTAGATGGCAGTGCTTATAAGTTTGTACCTGCATCTATGGTATGCTCTATTGTCTTTTCTCTGATAATAAAGTTAATGTTTCCAGTCTGCAATTAAGCAGCAAAGCCCATGTGGCTTGCGCACTGTCTGTTCTGTAGTTCTATATACAGAATTTTTAACAATTATAAACCTGACAAGTATTCTTATCCCTTTCCACCCTATCTAAAAGTTTTGTTTGCAGTGGCTCTTTAAGATTAGGTGACCCACACTAGAGCTATTCAGTAACTGTTAGCTTTTATTAGGCGATGGCAAAAAAGGCTCAAGTAAACCCACAATAGTGTCTGAAAGAGACCACAGACCTGTATCCAAAAAAAAAAAAACAACCCTCTGTGCATAAAAAAATTGCTATGAAATTGTCTCAATCATTCACACAGCTGCCACAAATAATCCCTTTATTTTGTCTAATATTTTGTTTATTTTCTATGAAGATCATCAGTTCCATCTTGCAGTCATAATGCAGGATTACAGGCAAATACCACATTATAGCCACTAGATGGAGCTGATGATCATAGAAAATATACATATTGGCACATTGTGGTTGTGCGAATGGAGAGCAAATTTTTTATAAATAGGCTCGTTTTTACCTATGCCACCACGTATATATGTAGGAGAAACATACATTGTAAATAAACTGAGGAAGGTTCTTTCAGAATGAGGCAGAAACGTGTAAGATATGTGTTTCTTCATCCATGCTCAGCCATGCACATCCATACTCAGCCATCCCATCCATTTTCAGCAATCCCCATACATGCTCAGCCATCCCCATCCATACTCAGCCATCCCCATTCATGGCTCATCCATCCACATTCACCTCTCATCCATCCACATTCACGGCTCAGACATCTACATTCACAGCTCATCCATCCACTTTCACGGTTCATCCATCCACATTCACAGCTCAGGCATCCCCATCCATGCACAGCCATCCCCATCCATGACTCATCCATTCACATTCACAGCGCATCCATCCACATTCATGGCTCACCCATCCACATTCACGGCTCATCCATCCACATTCACGGCCCATCCATCCCAATTCACGGCTCAGCCATCCACATTTACGGCTCATTCATCCACATTCACGGCTCAGCCATCCCCATCCATGGCTCATTCATTCACATTCACGGCTCATCTATCCACATTCACGTCTCATCCAGGCACATTCATGGCTTAGCTATCCCCATCCACGCTCAGCCATCCCCATCCATGGCTCATCCATTCACATTCATGACTCATCTGTTCCCATCCATGCTCAGCCATCCCCATCCATGCTCAGCCATCCCCATCCATGCTCTGCCATCCCCATCCATGGCTCATTTATCCCCATTCAAGGCTCATCCATCACCATTCATGGGTCGGCCATCCCCATCCATGCTCAACCATCCCCATCCACGGCTCATCCATCCACATTCATGGCTCATCCATCCACATTCTTGGCTCAACCATCCCAATCCATGCTCAGCCACCCCCATCCATGGCTCATCCATCCACATTCACGGTTTAGCCTAGCCCCATCCATTCCCATACATGGCTCATCCATCGCCATCCATGGCTCATCCATCTCCATGCATCCCCATCCATGGCTCATCCGTCCCCATCCACGGCTCATCCATCTCCATTCATGGCTCATTTATACCTCATTCATGCTCATCCATGCCTCATGAGTGCCACATCCATGCCACTACAGTGCCCACCAGTGCCAATACAATGCCTATCGGTGCTACTACAGTGCCTCACAATAGTCTAATAGGTAGTCAAATTAGATTTGAAATGTATGCCCCAGAACACCTGATGGTGCTCCCTGCATGTTGGGCCTCTGTATGTGGCCAGGCTGTGTAAAAGTCTCACAAATGTGGTATCGCCATACTCGGGAGAAGTAGCAGAATATATTTTGGGGTTTAATTTTTTCTATGTACATGCTGCGTGTTAGAAATATTGTATAAATGGACAACTTTGATAAAATTACATGTTCAAAAGACTCATTATGCCTCATAGATTATGCGTTGGGGTGTTTTTTGGGTGTTTCCATTGTCCTGCTGCTCCAGGACCTTCAAAAGTGTAAGAGGTAGTCAAGAAATTAAAGAAATTATATGTGTAATTTATGCCCCTAGAAAGCCTGATAGTGCTCCATGCATGTTGGGCCTATGGATGTGGCCAGGCTGTGTAAAAGTCTCACACATGTGGTATTGCCATGCTCAGGAGGAGTAGTAGAATGTATTTTAGGGTGTAGTTTGTGGTATGCATATGCTGTGTGTAAGAAATAACCATTTAATATGCAATTTTGTGAAGAAAAAAAAAAAAAAAAAATCTTAATTTTGCATAGAATTGTCTGAAAAAATTACAACTTCAAAAAACTCACCATGCCTTTTACTAAATACCTTGGAATGTCTACTTTCCAAAAATGGGTCTTTTGGTGGGCATTTGATTTCCTGGCTTGTTAGGGTCTCAAGAAATGAGATAGACCGTCAGTATATAAGGTGTGATCAATTTTCAATGATTGGCACCATAGATTGTAGACTCTATAACTTTCACAAAGACCAAATGATATCCACTAATTTGGGTTATTTTTACCAAACATATATAGCAGTATAAATTTTGGCCAACATTTATGAAGAAAAATTACAAATTTGCAAAATGTTACAACAGAAACGAGGAAAAATGCATTTTTTTTTACAAAATGTTTGGTCTTTTTCATTTATAGCGCAAAAAATAAAAAACCCAGCGGTTATTGAATATCAACAAAAGAAAGCTCTATTTGTGTGAAAAAAAGGCCAAACATTTCATATGGGTACAGTGTAGTATGACTGAGTAATTATCATTCAAAATGTGAGAGCACTGAAAGCTGAAAATTGTTCTGGTTAGGAAGGGGGGGGGGGGGGTTAAGTGCTCAGTGGGCAAGTGGTTAAAATCAATTTTATTTAACTTACTAATAAATATGTTTAATTCTAATAACTATTTATACTTTAATTCTTGCGAGTAGGTGCAGAAATTTGGGCAGGCTCGTAGAGGCATACTAAAACAATTGCATTTCCATATTATGTGTACTGTGGGAGACCAGATATAGTAAATGCAGGGTCCTGGGCTTAGTAACGCTTTAAAACCAAACTCCAGAATATGCAAATATTTTCTAAATACATTCCTAATGTGTATTCCTCCTTGAATCTTGGTGTGCTTTGTGTATTTCTTCCACCTCTGTGCAGTAATTGAATATGTAACTTTCCCTCTGTGCAGAGCTTCCTGTAATAAAGACCGCTTACTGCTGCTCTCTCTTCTTGTGCAGGGTGACTGGTCTTGTCTCCACCCCTTCCTGTAGTTTTCCCCAGGCAACCTGTAGTAGGTGGAGCCAGCAGGAGTCCTCCCACAGCTCTGCTATCTGCACAAGCTATGTACAGCACAGTAATGTCACTGGTGCTTTTACAAGGTAAAATATGGGTTTGCAAAAGCTTTTGGTGTACACAAAGTGGAATTATATAATTTGTGCATGTAAAAAAAACAAATTTCATTAAAACGTGTTTTTTTTGCCTGGGACTCAGCTTTAGGATTGGGAGTAGGGAATGGGCCGGGATCAGTCAAAGAAATGATAGCACAGGGCGAGCTCAGTAAAAGCTGCATTGGGTGCTGCGTGAAGAACAAATATAAAGGCACAATGCAAAGGGATCCTTATCAGAACACCACTAGAACAGTCAGGAGCCGAGACACTTAATCTCTGCTGTCACTGCTCCTCAGGGGGGCGTAGATAAGGGGAAGGGGGCATATGTGTCCAGAGAATGTGGTCTAAAAATTAGTTTTAGCTCAGGGCTCAGCCTGAGCTATAACTCCGGGTCAGGGTTCAGTGAGTCAGGGCTGGGTGACTCATCTTAGCAGCTTCTCTGGTACCCCCCCCCCATTCTCTGGGACACTGGAGAATGTTCTAGACATAGTGGGTGAAAGTTAGGAGGAGCTGCGTGGAGTTTTTATGAGGTCCTCAGCCAATCTCCATACCAGTCAAGCCAGGGAAGGGCAGTCGGGTGGAAAATGGAGATGGAGTGCTGGGAAGGCTGCTGGTGGCCCTTGAGGGTGCCCCCTAGTCTGGGGGCAGGTGACCTCGGGCCTTGGGCTCGGGTGATGGAAGGATACTGCCAAAACACATGGAGGAAGCCCTTCCTGGTGCAACTGGAGCATGTAGAGAGGACAGAAGGAGCTGGTCAGCACTACTGGGAGATCTCCTGAGAGTCAGCCGGGTGGGCTTGTGAGTGTCAGTCTAGAGGACTGTGGGGAGAAGTTAGCCTGGAGGGCTAGTGAAAGGGGCAGCTGCAGGCAGGCGGGTTGTCAGTGTCCGAAGAGGTGGTGCTGGGATTACTAGCCAGAGGAGTGATGTAAGCTGGACACTGACATTCGGTTACACAACTTAGAAACATAGAAACTTAGAAACATAGAAACATAGAAAAGTGACGGCAGAAAAAGACTGAGTAGTCCATCGAGTCTGCCCCTTTTTATTTATTTATTTTTTTATATTTTTTTTTTACATTAACCTTCTTGTCTGACTATGGATTTATGTTTATCCCAAGCATGTTTGAAGCCATTTACTGTTGACTGTCCCACAACCTCTGTTGGTAGTTTATTCCAATCATCAACCACCCTTTCAGTAAAATAATACTTTCTAAGATTAGTTTTGAACTAAGGGGCCTCCAGTTCCTGCCTGTAAAGGGCCATTGCTTTCATCTGATTAAGTGACTGTCAGATCTTCACAGTGTTCCTGCTATGTTCTGCAAGCAAGTGTGTGCTGGAGGAAGAAGTGGAGCTGTATATAGAAACTGTATATAGGAAGAGTTGTCCCTAAAGTTTGTTGCTGAAGTCAAATGGGCATCTCATAATCTCCCATCCCTATCCAAGTTATCATCCCTCAATAAACAAAAAAAACAAAGTCACAGACTCTTCTGAGACTCTTGGTGACAGCCCGGTCTCCATGCTGGGAGTGTGCTTCCAGCATTAACACCGGAGGTCATAAATGTGGTCGCTGCTTCTGTGATGCTGCACATATGTGTGAGTTTAGTGTTAACACAGAATTGGTTGTTCAAAAACTTTTAGACACAATTTGGATCTGATAATGAATATAGAACTAAAGCCATTTTTAACATTTTGGAAAGTTTAGTGGAGGGTTATAAGTAATCCTGTCATTTTTTTTTTGCCATCTGTGTTCTATTGGGGAGATTTTCCTTCACTTCCTTTCCCAAACGCCACAACAGGAAACTGTTTCCAGAGTCAGGGTAAATCTCTCTTAGTTGTCACCAGCACTAGTGTCCCCAGTGGAAAATTTGGTGGCATCTCAAAATTTGGCATTTTTTCACTTTTTACACTCGCTGATAGCATTTACCAGGACAGATAGGGAGAAGACTATTTTCCTTTATGAGGGCACAGGGAGCATTACTTAAGAATACATTGTTCATGGATTTTGTACAACAACTACATCAGCCAGTAGATGGCAGTGCTTATAAGTTTGTACCTGCATCTATGGTATGCTCTATTGTCTTTTCTCTGATAATAAAGTTAATGTTTCCAGTCTGCAATTAAGCAGCAAAGCCCATGTGTCTTGCGCACTGTCTGTTCTGTAGGGCTATATACAGAAATGTTAACAATTATAAACCTGACAAGTGTTCTTATCCCTTTCCACCCTATCTAAACGTTTTGTTTGCAGTGGCTCTTTAAGATTAGGTGACCCACACTAGAGCTATTCAGTAACTGTTAGCTTTTATTAGGCGGTGGCAAAAAAGGCTGAAGTAAATCCACAATAGTGTCTGAAAGAGACCACAGACCTGTATCCAAAAAAAAAAAAAACAACCCTCTGTGCATAAAAAAATTGCTATGAAATTGTCTCAATCATTCACACAGCTGCCACAAATAATCCCTGTATTTTGTATAATATTTAGTTTATATCCTATGACCATCATCAGTTCCATCTTGCAGTCATAATGCAGGATTACAGGCAAATACCACATTATAGCCACTAGATGGAGCTGATGATCATAGAAAATACACATATTGGCACATTGTGGTTGTGTGAATGGAGAGCAAATTTTTTATAAATAGGCCCCTTTTTATCTATGCCACCACTATGCAGGAGAAACATACATTGTAAATAAACTGAGGAAGGTTCTTTCAGAATGAGGCAGAAACGTGTAAGATATGTGTTTCTTTTGCTGAAAGATCCAAAAGGAAATCAGATAAATATGTGGTTTAATTAGAAAAATACTTTAAAGTATTTGTAAACCCTTCCCAGGGCCGGGACAAGGGGTGCGTAGGAGGGGAGATGCCCTGGGGTGCAGTGGTATATTGTATTGATGGGGCACCAGTGAGCTAATTCTGATACAAGGAATTTTGAAAAGTGGACGACTGCTGGGGGTAGCATCCCCTATGCTCTCACATAATGAAGGGAGCGCACGCTTTGGCTTCTTTGACCTGGGCGCTGGATTACCATGTCTCGGCATTGACCCTTCTATATATCCAGTGAAGTGACTGGCCTCAGGTGATACACAGAGATTAAACACATCCTGCTACATAAGTTGTACCTCTGAAGCTGGCGTTACACTCTTCAGAGCTCTGAAAGAGCTGATTGGAAGGAAGGGACACCCCCCCCCTTCATACAGGAAACAGAGCTGAGGCATTTTATTCTTGGTGTCAGTAGCACTTGTTAGAAGTGATTCATGCTGATAGCAGAGGAACAAAGCAGCAGTGCTCTGGATTAAGAGACAGCCCTATGTACACCCTATAGAGGGGTATGCTTTGTTCTTATTTCATATCTGAAGGTTACAACCACTTTAAAGTGAAACTAAACCCATCGTTTTCCCAAAACAGTTACAATCAAGGCATGGTGTGAATGATACCTGCCACAATTGCTTGTGCTCTCAACCAAACTGTCAAGCTATTAAATGGCTGTTGTCATGACTGGTCACATGTGCAGCACCATGGTCATTGCAGATCAAACAGAGGCTAAGATAGCAGCTTCCTTGGTGGGGAATGATAAGGTTTAATTCCGCTTTAAATAACTCTGGTTAAATAATGTCAAAGTAATTAGAGAGCAGACTTGTGTACATTGTTATCAGATACTTTATTCATCATACAGTACACCTATATTCTGGCTGTTTGTATCCTGCTCGATATGTTGGTGCCGTCTTGCTGAGATGTTCTTGGTTGGTTTGCACTGGATGAAACATGTGGTTTGTATGTACAAGGACTAGGAAAATGCAGAGTCCTGTTCACAGGCCGGGTCCACGGTACAGCTTTCTGCAGGAGAAACAAAGGGTAAGTTTAGTCTACAGCAGTAGATTTCAACTACCGGGCCGTGGCCCACTGCCAAGTGCAAACTCCCTCCTCTCAGGCTTACAGCTAGCAGCAGATTCCCTAACCTCCCACAGTGCCTCCCAGCTCTATTGGTGCCCCTAAACCTCCCTCATTGCCTCCCAGCTCCCGTGGTGCCCCAAAACCTCCCACAGGGCCTCCCAGCTCCCATGGTGCCCCCCAGCTCCCATGGTGCTCCTAAACCTCCCACAGTGCCCCCCGGCTCCCAAGGTGCCCCTAAACCTCCCACAGTGCCTCCCAGCTCCCATAGTGCCCCTAAACCTCCCACAGTGCCCCCCAGCTCCCATGGTGCCCCTCAACTTCCCACAGTGCCTCCCAGCTCCCATGGTGCCCCTCAACCTCCCTCATTGCCTCCCAGCTCCCATAGTACCACTCAACGTCCCAAAGTGCCTCTCCTTTCAGCTTCCATGGTGACTCTCAACCTCCCACAGTGCCTCCCAGCTTCAATGGTGTCCCTAAACCTCCCACAGTACCTCCCAGCTCCCATGGTGCCTTTCAACCTCCCACAGTGCTCCCCAACTCCCATAGTGCCCCTCAACCTACCACAGTGCTCCCCAGCCCCCATAGTACCCCTCAAGGTCCCACAGTGCTTCCCAGCCCCCATAGTGCCCCTCAACCTCCCACTGTGCTCCCCAGCTCCCATAGTGCCTCTCAACCTCCCACAGTGCTCCCCAACTCCCATAGTACTCTTTAGACTTTCACAGTGCCCCTCAGCCCCCTAGGAGCTTTCAGTCTCTGCCAACATCCCACTGTGCCTCATAGCCTCTCACAGAGCCCCTAGTCTGCTGCAGATCCTCCAGTCCCGAATAATGCCCCATAAGTGTCCAACAGTCTCCCACATTGTCTCTGCAAAGCCCCCAGCCTCCTGGAGAGAACCCCAGCCCACTCCAGGATCCCATCTTCCACAGTTGTATCCAGTCGATTCCAGAAACCTCATCCCCCAAAGGTCTACCAGATCTGCTGCAAAGTCCCTTAACCCTCCCCAGAACTCTGATCCCACTACAATGACAGTAAGCCCCATCTATAGTCCTCTAGAGACTTTTATTGTGCAAGTATTAACTTTTTTTGTTTTTTGACTGTTGGTTTTGAAAGAAATTACCAGGCTCTGGTCTCATTGAGGTTGAAAACCACTTTTTATTTCAGGCAAGTTCACCTTACAGATATGTTAGAGCTCATTCACACTAGCGCTGCTATCTGAAGTGTGATCCCCGTTCAGGTCACTCTTCAAATAGCATTTGACGGGCGGTATATCACATCCTCATCACCTACTTTAATCCCTTAGACCCCACTCTAGCACACCTCAAATGTGTGCATTTCATTTGGTTGTAGAGCAGTCCCATTCACTTGAACACGCATAACCAGAACTACTATTACTAAATTCTGCAGATCCCCTTTCCCACCACAAGATGGCAATAGTGGATATGATCTATTAGTGGGTTTCGAATTTGGAATGCTGGGAGATGTAGTCTGATAGTCTGAGCAGTAAGCAGGGCCACTCTTATTGCTGGATGAAAGAACTACTAGACTCAAAGTATTTACAGGAAGAGCAAATCAAGGGGGGGGTGGGGGGGTATAAATGAAAAAGCCCAGGAAAGAGGGGGGAGTTGGAGATTACCACCAACCCAAGAGGAGAGCGACAGTTTATGTTGCTGGAGTTACACAGCATGCTGGGATCTAAAATCATGCAAAGAACCCTGTATACATTGTGCACCTTGTTATGCTTTATCTTTATTGACCTTAACTTGTCAAAACACTCTGCTATTTAATGCCAATGTTCAATGAATCAATGCCAGAGAAGTTAAAGTCTCGCTAAATCCACATTATAAAAAAACTAACAATAAATGGTGTATTACATGCTGTTCATACTCTCTCAGCCACTGTGGCATTCCTTTTCTGTATTCTGCAAAAAAACTGGTTGATCCTGCTGTTCTCTATCAGATGCGTGGGAGTGACATCATCACGGTTCCAGCCCCTCACAGCGCTGGAGCCTGCGAACCCGGGAGTAACACAGAGGAAGATGTCAGCTGTCTTAGCGGTGTGCGGGCGCCACTGGAGGGCTTCGTTCTAAGGTAAGTATTTCATAATGAGCTGGTATGCAATGCATATAGCTCATTATGCCTTTATCTTACAGTTTTTTTTTTCCCTCAGGGTTTACAACCTCTTTATCCAGTGGCTCCTACGGGAGTGGTGCTAAACACTGTCTGTCCTAGGATGACAGCACTCACTCTTCTGCTTATATGGAGAATCACCTTAGTCATCATAGAACAGCACTACAGAACACCTTTGCCTCTCTTTATCCCTCTGTGATGTAGGGAGAGTGCTTTGTAGTTCACAGACATAACAATGTTTTTAATTGTATATTTAATAGGTCAAAAGTGAGAAAAGAAATTGTTAGGGTTTACATACATTATAGGTAATTTACTGTGTGATTCCTCGAGCAATGAAAGTCATCTCTGCAGCCAAAGTCAATTGACAGTGACTTTTCTTTGAGAGATGAAAAATGACCCAAAACTACCAAAGTAACAACTTTGATTATACATCATAGTTGCATTCCCTTATCAGAGGTATATAAAACTCAGACATGAAGAGGACCTTATCAGGTGTCAGTTTCTAATGGAGCCAAAGTAAGCGGGCTGCATACCCATTTGTACCATAATTTATCAAAAAGATGAGTTTTCTTCCTGAGTTCAAAAGTGAGTTTATTTAGAGACAAGCTGTCGCTTATCAGTCAAATCCAGGTAGTTAGAGTTAAACGAGTAACTACAGGAGAGAAGTATAGTCTTTTTGGCATAGAAGTATAGTATATGTAACAAACATAATAATAATTATGATAATAATAATAATACGAAACAAACGTAATAAACAAACGTGTACAGGCAGATAATTCACCAAATTTACCTAGCAAGCAGTTTTTGGGTTGAAAAATGTTAGGTAGACCCAAATCGGTACATAGGAACGAATTCAACGCCGACCAGAACTTATAGACTATAGGACAAGACCAAAAGCAATGATTAAAATCAGGCTCACCTCCACAGCCTATAAAGCGTGCAGACCTGGGCCGTAAGCCCATTTTACACATCCTAAGAGGGGTGAGGTGGCTCTGATGAAACACCTTCATTTGGATAATTCTATCCCTGGAGGGGATCACTGAGCTCTTAAATGTGTCAACAAACTCAGACCAGTCTTCCTCTACTAGTTCTATATTCAAATTAGTCCAACGGGTCTGAGCAGCAGTGAACCTAGGATTGGAGTCCGCCATTAGAACAGAGTAATATTCCGAAATTAATTTTGTTGTGTCTGGTTTTCTCAGTATTTGTTCCAATGGGGATAAATATAGTGGAGAAGAAATGGTACCAAATTGGGCCCTAAGAGCCAGTTGGAGCTGGAGGTAGAAGAATAAAAAGGAGTGGGGTAGGTTGAAGTCTATTGTCAACTGAGCAAAGGGCTTAAGGCCCCGCTCATTATATAAATGATTAAGGTATTTGACCTCCCTGGAGATCCAACGCCGTGGGTCAGGGATAGTGAGTAGCTCATGCAGTACAGGGTTATACCAGAGGTGGTTATTGGGAGAGGCCGTCCATATGCCCTTAGAGAAACTAGTCACTATAGTATTAAATAGGGATAGTGTGGTTTTCAGCATTGACGTACCAGGGCAATCAGGAACCCGCCTGCGGTAGATAATGTTATGCAGAGATTCAAAAGAGGAAACTATGGCAGCCTCAGTCGTGGTACAAGCATTAGCCGGAGTTGGATGTAGCCAATCATGCACCACTACTAGTTGGGAAGCCAGATAATATAAGTAAAAATTTGGTAGGGCCAAGCCGCCCAAGTGAGAAGGCAATTTCAAAGTCTCTAAGGCTAGCTTGGGTGCACGGCACGTCCACAGGAAACTCGTGCAAATAGAATCAATCTGTTTCAAAAGTGTCTTCTGGATTTTACATGGGGAGTTAGCTAGCACATACAGGAGCTTCAGTAAGAAGATCATCTTTAGCAAATTGGCTCTGCCCATGAGGTCCAATGGGAGATCCATCCATTGGTTGGTTCGGTGATGCAGTTGTGTAATAATGGGGCACAGACTGTTTACCACATAAGAGCTCAGAGGCAGTTGCACCACAACCCCTAGATACCAAAGTTAGTAATCTGGAGTTGAGAACACGGATGTATTGCCCGCTCTGCCCCTGGGTCCAGCGGAAAGATTCTGGACTTGGACCAGTTCACTCGAAAGCCAGAGTACGTGCCAAAGTGTTCCATCTCTTGTAATAGGGAATGTAAGGAGGTTGAGGGATCAGCCAGGTATATAAGGGTGTCATCGGCATATAGTGATATTCACTCCTCTATAGTGCCAATGATAGGCCTTGTATAGAGGATGAAGATCGTATACGGACAGCCAGTGGTTCTATAACCAAGGCAAACAGCAACGTACATAAGGGACAGCCTTGGCGTGTCCCTCTTGAGATGGAAAACGTGGAGGAAATAAAGTTATTGACACGCACCCTGGCCTCCGGACTGATGTACAGGTGTTGTATCCAAGCAACCATCCGGGGTCCAAGTCCCTACAGCTGTAACACCTTAAATAGATATGACCACTCCACACTGTTAAATGCTTTACAAGTATCTAATGAAACTATAACACGATTGGTAGAGTGACCATGGGGGTATTGTAGATTTTGAAACAGTCTGCGTATATTCATTCGTGTAGATCGGCCTGGGATAAATCCTCCCTAATTGCTCTGCACTAGGGTAGGGACCACCTTATTCAAGTGATTAGCAAGTACCTTGGCTAAAGTTTTAACATCCACGTTAATTAATGAAATAGGTCTGTATGCATCACATTCTAGCGGGTTTTTTCGTGGTTTGAAGATGAGGACAATCAAGGCTTCCCTCATGGAAGGAGGAAGAATGCCCTCCTTCAAGGCTGATGTCTGAATTTGCTATACCATTCGGTGGGGTGGCCATCAGGTCCTGGTGTTTTATGTGACAGCATCTGAGCTATCACCAGTTCCGCCTCCTTGGTAATGAGAGGGGCATCTAGCTCTTGTCTATCATCTCTATTCAAGGAGGGGATGGGGTATATCTGCCAGATATGTTGTTAAGAGGTCTTCAATATAAGTTGTAGTTGAGGTGTAAAGGCGTTCAAAAAATCTCATGGGTGGAGTCTACTATTAAGTCAGTGGAGAGGCGAATACGGGGAATAGATGTGGGTGCATATTCTGGGCGAGCTAGGTAAGCTAGCAGACGCCCGGCCTTATTGCCAAGCTCAAAAATCTTTTGAGAGGTGTATAGCATACTTTTCTTAGTAAGAGCTAGAAGGCGAAGTTCATAATTCCTGTGAGAGTGTAACCAGGCATTATGAGTGTGGGGAAAGGGGTCAGTACTATAGGCTGCCTCTGCCTGCAACATGGCAGACTCAAGCTTCTCAGTGCATATATGATTACTTTTGCAGAGTGCGCCAGTTACTGACATAAAGGCTCGGGGTAGGGAGACCTTATAGGCTTCCCATTCTGTGGCCGGGGTAGCAGTGTTAAGATTTAATTTCCAGAATTCTGTTATATCTTTGGAGCACGTATTAGAAACTATCTGATGCTCCAGCCACTGGAAATTTAAACGCCATAAGGTTGGGCCACCAGGGGGGAGAAGGTAAACCTCCAATAGGAGGGAGGCACGGTCAGAGACTCCACGGGGGAGTATAGAGGCCGAAAAGATAAAAGAGAGGGTCATTATGTCACCTTCTTCATTACTATTCCCTGAGTTCCCCTGTGTCCCCTTCATATCTCCTCACTTGTCACCTTCATTACTGTCCCCCACTTATGTCACCTTCTTCATTACTATTCCCTCAGTTCCCCTATGTCACCTTCATATCCCCTCACTTGTCACCTTCATTACTGTCCCCCACTTATGTCAAGTTCTTTATTACAATTTTCTCACCTTATATCCCCTCTGGTGAGTGAGGTCCCTCAGTCGGCTGTGGGTGGGAGGAGATGTGGGGCAGCCATCAAATTGAGCTGAGCCAGCAGTGCAGCAGCAGCCCATGATCACTCCAGTCCCTGCTGCAAGTCACTCCCTCTACATGCTGCCAGGCGCCAGAGAAGGAGGAGGTGGGTGGAGATGAGAGTAAGGCTACTTTTACATGGTAGCCGCGGTAAAGCCCCGCTAGTTTTAGCAGAGTTTTACTGGCGATATGGCTCCGCTATTCAGCCGGGAGCGCAGTGCTTTTAACCCCCCCACAAGGGGTTAAAAGTGCCGGCGCTCCACGCTTCTGAGGCGGTGTGCAGCCGCTTCGGAAGTGCTTGCCATTCATTTTAATGGCAGGGGCGGTAGAGGAGTGGTATATACATCGCTCACCTCACTGCCCCAAAGATGCTGCTTGCAGGACTTTTTGTAATGTCCCACAAGCACACCGCCCCAGTGTGAAAACACTCAGGCTTTCACATTGGGGTGGATTGGGGGGGGGGGGGATTTTTGAGGCGCTTTAGAGGCGCTATTTTTATCTAAATAGCGTCTCAGTGTGAAAGTAGCCTAAAGACGACCAGAACCTGCTGCTGCAAGTGCAAGTCACTTCCTCTGTCTGCATGCCGCCGGGCACCGGAGAAGGAGGAGGCGGGTGGAGACAAGAGTGAAGAGGACCAGTACCTGCTGACGCAAGTGCAAGTCTCTTCCTCTGTCTGCATGACGCTGGGCGCCGGAGAAGGAGGAGGCGGGTGGAGACGAGAGTGAAGAGGACCAGTCCCTGCTGACGCAAATGCAAGTCTCTCCCTCTGTCTGCATGCCGCTGGGTGCCGGAGAAGGAGGAGGTGGATGGAGATGAGAGTGAAGATGACCAATCCCTGCTGACGCAAGTGCAAGTCACTCTCTCTGTCTGCATACCGCCAGGTGCTGGAGAAGGAGGAGATGGATGGAGACAACAGTGCAGCACTAGGCGCGGGCCTTGCTCAGCCTCACACTGAGAGTCTAACGTCACTGGTTGCTAGACACCAGGCAGTGGTGGCCCTAGCAACCAGCAATGTAGTTAGTAGGGTGGCTGTGTCCTCTATTTCATTCCAGGTACTGTATTGTCCCGGAATGAAGGTGCCCGGGACCCAGGGCAGACATGTCAATTACGGGACAATCCCGGGCAATCAGGGACATATTGGCACCCTACCTAACAGCTCTGGCTATCGCACAGCATGGCTACATCTGTTAAGCCTCATACACACAGTGCAACGGTTGTATGCAAATGATCGTACGACCGCTCATTGTACGATCATCCGACCGCTAATACACGTGATTAGAACAGCCGACGTACGACGGTCGTACAACAGAAGTTGGATGAGCAGACAAGAAAACTTTGGTTGTGCGACAAGCGTTCATACGACTGTTGTACCGTGTGTACAGAGAAGTTGATCCATTATTGACTGGCTGCCATACTGACCGCCTACCTGCAGAACTTTCTAAATCACTGGACAAGAATTGGATGTAGCATTTGAAGTCAAAATTTTGGTCTGCATACTAGTTTTGGGTCAGAGGCTCAACATATTGAAACAAGCAGTTGACAGCCAGATTTATAAAATGTTCAAATGGAGACCACCAATGACAGCCTATGCTGCCAGAGATGTTACATGCACCTTTTTTTGCAGCTTAATACAATGCACATTGATGCATGGCATAACATGCGTCAAAGTACCACAACAGCGTGAATAGATCCTAACAGCATGATTGGGTGCATGTATTTTTAGTCTGATAATGAAAGGTAAAGCATTTTGTACTAAATACAGCGCTCCTCCTCCTCCTCCTGCTCATCATCATCCTCATCCTCCAGAACTGTGCCCTGGCTTGACATTTTTTTACCTGGCCACTTGTGAATGACTGGCCTGATAACCGTGGAAATGACCCCTCTTCCTCCTCCTCTTCCTCCTTATTGTTCCTGCTATACCTGTGATATGATTTTTATTCTACAATAAAGATATCGAGAAATGCAGCAAATTCTAGACTTTTTGTTTTTCTAAAGCCGTGGTTATATCTGCGCATTTCCTGCAGGATCTCACCGTGGTTACAGCAGATGCCAGAAGCCGCACAATTGCCGCCATTGTTCCCGCATGGTTTCCTCCCGGACTCACAGGGTGAGGGCAGATAATTTTCTTCCTGGCATCTAAGTGTCTCTGAGGTACCAAAGTAACAGCCCAGCTCCTCACCGCAGCAGATACTGGGCCCAAAGCAGTGACCTTTGTTTCTTGGACCACAGGGAATGCACTAGAATAAACAGAACAGAACATGTTTAAAGTGATATTGAAGATATTTTTATTTTAATTTTAAATAACAAACATGTTATACTTACCTGCTCTGTGCAGTGGTTTTGCACAGAGCAGCTGCAATCCTCTTCTCGGGTCCCCTGCCAGTGCTCCTGGCTCTTCCTCCTCTTCGAATGCCCCCATAACAAGCAGCTTGCTATAGGGGCACTCGTGCATGCTCGCTCCAGAGCCCCTGCTCTGTGCATCCATAAGACACAAAGAACAGGGCTCGGGCCCTCCTCACTGGCTGTGATTGCCATTGGCTCCCGCTGCTGTCTCTCAGCCAATGAGGAGGCAGAGACCCGGGAGAACAGCTGCTGTCATGCACATCACTGGATCATTATTAGACTTGGATAAGTATTGGGGGGGGCGCTGGGGAAGCTGCATAGAATGCATGAAGGTTAAAAAACCTTCAGCCCTTAGAACCACTTTAAAGCTAGCGGGGACACAGAGAAATGCACAAAAAACTCCCAGGTATAGTCAGTGAAAATATTGGCAAACTAAGCCTGCAAACAGCAGTTGCACACTATGTTCCTAAACATGGATATGATATTGTTAATAGTATCAGGGCACCTGCCTTTACACGCACATGAACTTTAATGGCATCCCAGTCTTGGTCCATAGGGTTCAATATTGAGTTGACCCACCCTTTGCAGCTATGACAGCTTCAACTCTTCTGGGAAGGCTGTCCACACGGTTTAGGAGTGTCTATGGGAATGTTTGACCATTCTTCCAGAAGTGCATTTGATGTTGGACAAGAAGGCCTGGCTTGCAGTCTCCATTCTTATTCATCCCAAAGGTGTTCTATCAGGTTGAATTCAGTCAAGTTCCTCCACCCCAAACTCGCTCATCCATGTCTTCATGGACCTTGCTTTGTGCACTGGTCCAAATCATTTGCTAGAGGGGAGATTATGGTGTGGGCTTGTTTTTCAGAAGTTAGCTTGGCCCTTTAGTGCCAGTGAAGGGGACACTTAAGGCATCAGCATACCAAGACATTTTGGACAATTTCATGCTCCCAACTTTGTGGGAACAGTTTGGGAATAGCCCCTTCCTGTTTCAACATGACTGCACACCAGTGCACAAAGCAAGGTCTATAAAGACATGGATGAGCGAGTTTGGGGTGGAGGAACTTGACTGGCCTGCTCAGAGTCCTGACCTCAACCCAACAGAACACCTTTGGAATGAATTAGAGTGGAGACTGCGAGCCAGGCCTTCTCGTTCGAAATCAGTGCCTGACCAAACAAATGCGCTTCCGGAAGAATAGTCAAACATTCCCACAGACACTCCTAAACCTTGTGGACAGCCTTCCCAGAAGAGTTGAAGCTGTTATAGCTGCAAAGGGTGGGCCAACTCAATATTGAACCCTACGGACTAAGGCATGTAAAAGCAGGCGTCCTAATACTTTTGACAATATAGTGTGAGATTGAGAGTGTGTGTGTGTATGTATATATATATATATACAGTATATTGACTGGTGTCTTAGCCATTCTTAAACCAATATGTTTTAGCTTTAAATAAGCTTATACACTTAAAAAAAATATAATTGTTCTTTTTTAACTCTTTATTGACTCTTACTTATTTTATTCCTTCCTCCCCTTTTCCCCATACCCAATAATGTCAACAGAATGCCTTATGATATACATAATATTTCAGTGTCATTAGACATGACAAAATTACTGCTATAACTAAAGTGTAAAAACTGATCTGGTTCATTAGGGGTATACAGGTGTGGGAGCTCAAATTGTTTTTTTTTTTTAAGACACGTTAGTGAAGGAAGGGAAAGAACCTAACCAGTTATAATGACTGAAAATACGGTGCTGCGCTAAACAAAGGGATAATTATTCAAAGAATAGTAAGATATCAAAAAATATATTAAATTAGAAGATACAAATCATATGAAAGTGAAAAAATGTCCACTCAAACTCAACGTCAATGTGTTGATCTCATTCTTCATCTTCACTAAAAGATTGAATTAATCAGTGCCTCCTCCACCAGTGGGCCGACCAAAAGTGAATGATGTATGAAGGCTTACCATAGTTCCATGATCTCCTAAATGAAAGAAAGGTCCTAACCCACATAAATAATGGCTCCATGGCACTCTGTAGGATGCACAACCTTAGAGTACAAGGGTCTCCAAACTTTCTAAGCAAAGGGCCAGTATAATGTCCTCCAGACTGTGTGGGGGGCAGACTTAGATCAGTGGGAGTACAAAATGTCCTGGTGTCAATGGTAGGAATTGCGCCACATCGTTGGTGTCATTAGGAAGAATTTTGCCCCTACATTTGTGTCAGTGAGATGACATATGCCCAATTGTTGGTGTCAGTGAGAGGAATAGTGCCCCATCAGTGGTGTCAGTGGGAAGGATTGTTTCCTATTGCTGGTGTCATTGGGAGGGATTGTTTACCATTATTGATGCCATTGGGGTGAATTGTGCCCCATTGTTGGTATAATTCCAGGCAATTATGCCTCTTCATTGATATCAGTGGGAGGACATGTGCCCAATTGTTGGTGTCAGTGAGAGGAATAATGCCCCATCATTGGTGTCAGCAGGAAGAATTGTGTCCCATTGTTAGTGTCATTGGGAGTAATTGTTTATACCAGTGGTTCTCAACTCCTGTCCTCGGGACCCACTAACAGGCCAGGTTTGCAGGATAACTGAAATACATAACAGGTGATATAATTTGCTGCTCGCAGTAAATGATTGCAGTATTCTAGTCTGCATCTCCCCAAGGTAATACTTAAAATCTGGCCTGTTGGTGGGTCCTGAGGACAGAAGTTGAGCACCACTGGTTTATACCATTGTTGATGTCATTAGGACGAAGTGTGCCACTTTGTTGTTATCATCCGGAGGAATTGTGCCCAAACATTGGTGTCTGTGGGAGCCCAATTGCTGCTGTCAGTGGATGGAATAGTGCTCCAAGGGCCAGATAAAAGCAAGCCGAGGGCCACATCCAGCTGCAGTTGGGCTGCAGTTAGGAGGTCACTGTAATAGTCAATCAGGTTCAAAACAGCCCAAAGATGTTAGGTTGTTCTCACATTAAGTGTAAAAAAGATCACCAAGGCAGTTTTACAGGACTTCCTCTGGTACCAAACTCCCTTGTACTTGCCACTCAAAAACTAGGAAGAAAGAACTACACTGCACACCTGGCACTGAAGTGCAATTTATTTCTTCATTCCCAGTTTTGCTAATTTTGAGATTTAGCAAAACCTTGAAGAGTGAGATTGAGATCATCACATGGACTTGAGTGAATATTGAGATCATCACATGTACTTGAGTGAATATTGAGATCATCACATGGACTTGAGTGAATATTGAGATCATCACATGGACTTGAGTGAATATTGAGATCATCACATGTACTTGAGTGGACATTAAGATCATCACATGTACTTTGAGTGGACATTGAGATGATCACATGGACTTGAGTGAACATTGAGATGATCACATGGACTTTGATTGGACATTAATATCATCACATGGACTTTGAGTGGACACTGAGATCATCACATGGACTTTGAGTGGACACTTAGATCATCACATGGACTTTGAGTGGACACTGAGATCATCACATGGACTTTGAGTGGACACTGAGATTATCACATGGACTTTGAGTGGACACTGAGATCATCACATGGACTTTGAGTGGACACTTAGATCATCACATGGACTTTTAGTGGACACTGAGATCATCACAAGGACTTTGAGTGGACATTGAGATCATCACATGGACTTTGAGTGGACGCTGAGATCATCACATGGAATTTTTAGTGGATATTGAGATCCTTGCATGAACATTAGACATTTGCGGTTAGTTTCGTTCTGAATTAAAATTCGGACTATACATCCGAATTTCCGAACTACAATAGTACCGAATTTAAATTAATCCGAATAATGAAAAAGAAAATTTGGATGAAATTTGAATTCAAATAATTTTCGAATCGTTTTCAAATACTTTTCGAATTCGAGTAGTTTTCAAATTCAAATTTGAAAAGTTTTCAAATTCCAATAGTTTTCAAATTCGAAAACTCCTCGAATTTTAATCGTTTTCCAATTTCCAAAGAGAACAAAATAGAATAGAAAAGAAAGGAATAGAACAGAAAATAGAACAGAAAAAAAAACAATAAACTAGAAAAGAATATAACAGAAAACAAAAGAATAGAACACAACAGAGTAAAACAGCTCTGTTCCACTCCACCACATTATATTCTTTCATTTTCTGTTATATTCCCCTCTATTGTATTCTATCTTTTTCCATTCTATTCCTCCACATTCCACTCCATCTCATTCTCCTTGGAAATTGGAAAACGATTCGAATTTGAAAACGTTTTGAATTCGAAAACTATTCGAAATTGATTTGAAAACTTTTCTAATTGATTCAAAAATGAATACACAAAACTAATTCCAAAAATGAATTAAACAGATGAAACAAATCTAACTAAACGAACTTATGTAAATAACGAATCAAAACAAAAATAAACAAATTTTTTCGCTCTGCACATGTCTAGTGGACATATTTTCACTTTTATAGGTTTTGTATCTAGTAATTTATTATATATTTTTAGTATCTCACAATTCTTTGCACTATAATCACTTTGTTTAGAACAGCACGGTATTTTTTAGTTTTTAGTGTGCTTGCAGCTGTTTTTCACATTTATTTAATTACTGCTGCCTGAGTTAAATAATAATTTTTTTCGATCAGTCTACAAGAGTAACATTTTTTCTAGGGAAAGCGGAATCTACAGCCATTTTTATTTTTTTCGACTTCACAGGACAATATAAGGCATCACACTTCTCTTCATGGAAGAAAACAGCTGATTTATGCAGCTCATTTACCAGGATGTTCAACGTGCTTAGCACAATATAATCTAAAATAAATCGCTTTGACCTTTCAAGTACCTATTAAAGGGTTTAAACAACATTACTATGTACTGGTTGTTGAATTGCAGTACAAAACTACATTCCAGGAATACCGGTATTCATGCATTCTTTATAAAGTATACACAATACACCTTCACTGATGTCCTTCACTTGCTCATAGTATGAAAGACTCAGCAGTGCTCCGCATTTATACTTGTATCTTTATTCTTTCTTAAGAACATTAACAGAAGCTGGAAGGCAACCAGTACAAAGCAATTTATGTGTAAAAGTGGATACATGCCACAAACACAAAAATGATTGTTTAGCTATACTCATAAGATAAAGCCATAACAGTCATGCTTGGTGGCTAAATAAGGAGTATCGAAATGCAATTCGTTTCCTGGGGAAAATGGTGCTCCAAGTTTCCTTCAGTGGCTGGCAGCCAACAAAAGGAATCTGGGGCAGTGTCTAGTAAGACATATGAAAAATGCCCACACGTGCAAGGTTTTTTTTAATTCCATTGGACTATTTTTTCTGTTGGAAGATTGTACAAAATCAAAAACTGTGCTGAAATATGTGTGACCTGCATAAGTCCCACTTATTTCTGATCAGGAATGATGCTAACTATGACTTTAAAGAGTTGGTCGACCCAAAAATGATATTTAGTTATAGGCGGGGTCAGCCCTTGGCTTTTAATATGTCTTGGATATTACAAAAGTGAAATCTTCTCGCTATCATTTTTAACCACTTCAATACTGGGCACTTAAACCCCCTTCCTTCCCGGACCAATTTTCAGCTTTCAGCGCTGTTGCAATTTGAATGACAATTGCGCAGTCATGCGATGTTGTACCCATATGAAATTTTTATCATTTTTTTCACACAAATAGAGCTTTCTTTTGGTGGTATTTAATCACCCCTGGGTTTTTTATTTTTTGCGCTATAAATTAAAAAAAGACTGAAAATTTTCAAAAAAATTTTCTTCGTTCCTGTTATAAAATTTTGCAAATAAGTAATTTCTCTTCATAAATTTTGACCAAAAATGATACTGCTACATTTCTTTGGTAAAAATAACCCAAATCGGAGTTTATTTGGTGTTGGCGGACAGACAGATGTGATGGGGACTGTGAAAGATGTGACAAGGACATACAGATGTTTTGTGTATGGTGACAGATGTGATGGGGACATACAGAGGTTTGGGGACTGTGAGAGATGTGACGGGGACAGACAGATGTTTTGGGGACTGTGACAGATGTTTTGTGTATGGTGACAGATGTGACGGGGACATACAGAGGTTTGGGGACTGTGACAGATGTGATTGGGGACATACAGATGTTTTGGGGACTGTGACAGATGTTTTGTGTATGGTGACAGATGTGATGGGGGACATACAGATGTTTTGGGGACTGTTTTATGGGGACACTTATGTGTATGGGGACAGGGGTATCAGTGTGCTTGGTGCACTGTGTGGGGGGCGATCTGTGACAGCTTTCTGCATGAAATCCTCACCATGCAGAGAGCTGTCATATTGCTGCAGATCCCCCCCCCCCCGCACTGAGCTCTCACTGAGCTTGGCGGGGGGAGAACTGTCACAGAGACGTTCGTCTCTGTTTACAATGATTGGACACAGCCGTCACATGATCGGGAGGGCCAGTCACTGTGCCCGTATCCCGATCTCTGCTCAGCTGGATCCTGTGATCATAATGATCACAGGATCCAGCCGCAGCGTGGCGCGTGGCCGCGCTGTGAGCTCCCATTCTGCAGGACGTGTATACACGTCCTGTCAGAACGGGGAAGCTCCCACCCGGCGGTATATATACAAAGGCCGGGTGGGAGGTGGTTAACTCCACCTGTCTACCTGGAAGTTTTGAGTGTTCCCACCTTTGTGTGATCCAGCTCCTCCTGTTACATTCTCCATAATATAAAATAAATAAAAAGCAGCAGAGAGTGTAAGAACCCATCATAATGGTCACCATCATTGTTGAGACCTGGGGACTTGTAGCAGAGATTACATCAGTAGAGTTCCCTGAGGCCAAAAAATTAAAAGATCAGCGTGAACTGCATTTAAATTATCAGATCTTTATTGGTGAGCAATTTGATATTTTAATTTTCACTGAAGACTGGACAATATGTACAGAGACAAAAACAATTGCCTTGTTGCTAAAGGGAGTCCTAGACAGACAGCATGAGATTGTATCCCCTGAATTGGCCTTTCTCAAACTCTTCAACACAGAGGAACTCTTGAGTTAACTTTCTGGTCTCTGGGAACCCCTGCTAGGAATTATTATATATACAACTCATGATACATTAGTGTGATGGTCAGTGGGAAGAATGTTCTGTACACTTGTGGTCATTGGGAAGAATTACCCCCTTACAGATAGCTAAAAATATTATTGGTATTTGTGGGAGCTTATCTGAGTGGCAAAATTGGTCATTACTCAAGGAACCAATAGCAACCTCTGGAGGAACCCTGGTTGAGAAACCCTGCTCTAAATGAAGAATTTAAATTTTATTCCTCTAGTTACAATGAGAAGTCTCAATCTTCCTATTACAGTCTCCATAATGTGATGATGAGTAAAACGTCAGCATAAATATTATCAGATGTAGTCCCATGTCTAATATATAAGTAGATACCTTCATGGAACCATTTTTTGAAAGGAACAATCTTTTTTTAAATACCTCATCAGGTCTCTATGGGTCCACCAAAAATAAAGCCAGGTTCTGGCCAAGGTGTAGGAAGAAGAGTGGCCACTTTGGGCACTTCAGGAGGAAAAGGGATGGAGGTTTTGGTAAAAGGACGGGAACAGCAAGCTATGCTGTTGTAGCAGTTCATGGCTCATCGCGGGGGAGTTGGGCTTGGGGCAAGCTTTGGCCTTTTCGCCTTGGATGCTAAAATATCTTGTTCCAGCACTGGACAAACAATGCTGGAAGTGCCGTCTCCCTTCTCATTAACACTCATACAGTTTAAAAATGTATATGCCTACATTACATGATTTTTCATGATGACTACTTCACATCCACACATCTGTACAACTTCTGAGATCTACAGCCTGCTTTATATTAGTGCAATATCCTTCAGGAAGAGGACATCATTTGTAGTGACTGACCATGGCTGGTGGGAGAAACTCTGTTTCTTTCATTTCTCCCAAGAGATATATGAACTTTGTGGCTGATTCTTAGTTACAAAGCTGGTAAAGTTGAATAAAGACACCGGTCCATCCAGTTCAATCTAAGAGTGTGTGTGTGTGTAACTTTTGTTTTCCATATCCCTGAACATTGTGTTTACTAAACACATCTATATGTTTTTTGAACTTATCTACACCCTCTGCTGACATCACCAACGGTGGAAGGGAGTTCTACATGCTTACTGCCCTAACAGTAAAGAGCTCTTAAGTGTCTCTTCTTCAGGGAGTTTTATTATTATTATTAGTTTTGTTGCCCTTCTCTGGACTCTCTCCAGTTCCAGCACATCCTTCTTAAGGTTTGGTGACCAGAAGTGGATGGCATACTCAAGATGTGGTCAAACCAGAGTTTAGTTAAGTGGTAGATTTATAGTTTTATTTCTTGAGTAAATACCCTTTTTAATGCATGCTAATAGTCTTCTGGCCTAACTTGCTGCAGTTTGGAATTGCATATTATTGCTGATTGTGTGATCTATGAGGACCCCGAAATGCTATGGTGGACACTATGCTATTTTAAATTTAACAATGGAAGCGCATAGTCATGCTTTTTAAGCAGTGTGTAATGTTGGAGTAAATCACTGCAGCCGGCTAAGATGTCTTGGGGAAACTGAGATTTAAGACTACTTATAAGGACTATGCTGGATACATTCAACATTCACTGTGTTGACTCACTGTTCATGCAATTACAGCACATTATTCTGTGTTATCTGGAATCTATGGGGCTTTGAATGCCTTCAGAAAACTCTTTCAACTTTTTCTCTTTTTATTGAAGATGTGCATTCCTTTATTTCAGAAAAGGGAATGCTGCATATTCTCCCCCACTGCAGTTGGAAATGAATTAGTATTACTAAACCCACAACAGTAAAAGCAGTCTGAATATGCAGCATAGCATGCTTGTTATACTCACTGTGGAACCTAAGGGGTTAATCCTCTGCATTGTGTAAAAAGGCTGTTTTATCTTGTATGTATATATCCTTCCTTCCTGCATTGTCTATCTGGAGAAATCCAGCTGACACAGGCACTGTCTATCTGGGGTAGGCCAGCTAACACACTATTACTGGGTTTAGTAACACTTTAACACTTTGCTGATCAAATCTGACAGTGTTTTTCTTAAAGAGTGCAAACTACATTGATAGCAAAATTATTATGGAACCATGATCAGTCACACATTGTGGCCCCATAAATAGGGTTTTCCTGTATTTCTGTGCCCACATCACCCCATCTGATGATATTTTGATGGCTTACAACTATATCAGAGAACTGTTTCTTTTCCCCATGCTTTATCTTTTTGCTTGCCTTTGAGGCTTTGCTCCTGGGTCAAAAAAATCTAATGATGTTTAATGTGCCACCATATTTGAACCCAGGTCTTTCACAAGCTCTAACAGGTAAACAGGGCAGCCAAGTGGCAAAGTACAGGTTTGCTTTAAAGTCCTTCCCCAAGAAAATATTGTTCCACCCGCATTATCTCATTATCTCCCAGCCACCCTACTCTCACCCATTCAAAAACTTATTTGAATAAATGTATTATTTACCTGAATCCGCTGTCACGTGAACTTCCATGGCGGCTCTCCCAAGAGTTAAGACCAGTGAGCCACCGATGCAGTCCAGGCGCGCTGTTGGCTGGTCTTGTTTCCACCCCTCTTCGCGATATCATCACACCACTGCTGGAGTCTTCAGGAACCTGAGAGGACCCCATCGATGAACAGCCAATGAGAAGCGTCTACTTCACAAGTTAGTGACATTGGCACAAACCAAAAAGGAAAAGAACTGTTGCACTCTGAGAAAGTCCTCCTCCTCTTTCAGGGGACACCTCTAAGACCACCTAGAACCTTGTCTCAGGCAGGGACTCTTTGTTCATGCTGTCCAAATGCATAAATTACTGATGTTCAATTTTTTTTTGGGGCGGGGGGGGTGTGCAACTGGTCTTTTCCTTTGGATTTGTGCTGTCTGTGGAGCATAGGAATAGGACAAGCCCCACTGGCGTTCAACATGAGGATGACCCAATTCAGGGCTTTGGAGCAGCAAACCCCATACTCCTGCCTAGTGACATGGGCAACAGAGGAAGAGCCCACCCACCCTGCATTCCCAAAGAGCGATAACTCAAGCCCTGGTACTTCACATGACCACAGATTCAGGTAACAGTTTGTGCCATTTTGTCTCTCTTTTTGTGTTGTTACTGGGGTGAACAGCTGACCGGTTTTAAGGTTCCTATAAACAGACTCCTGTGCATAAGTCCCATTCCTTGAGCAGCAGAAAGTGAAAGTAATGCATTGAGAGCTTATTGAGTCTGTAGAGCCTGGACAAAATCTTAGTTGTATGTAGCACCCTCCTAGGCTAAGGATGCTAGGTAAATTTAGCGTGGCTTGCTCTGTAACCAGAGGACCTGTGATCCTCTGTTTTGGTGTGCTCTGGCTCCACAGTCTGGGCATATGATTGATTCCCCTGAGCTCTTACCTTATTCTCAGCCAATCCATGGGGAGGTGGACCCAGATGGTGGGTGGGAGGCAGTTAAATAGCCAAAAGCCCAGAGATAGCTGTTCTTCCCTTGGAGGAAGGGGGGCCATGTGCTTCAGGGAGTGCTAAGCCCTGAAGCATTCCTGACTGGCTGCTGGACTACTCCCTCCTCTGCATCAAGCCCATGGCCTTGCTTCTACTGGGATTCATGAGAAGAACCCAATAACCTGAGCTGCAGTTTATCTGTGGTCCCCAGCTGTGAATGTTAAAAACTACTCCCGTATGCCTAGTGTGCCATTTTATCGTGTGGTCTTCAGCTGCAAGAACCCAGACTTCTCCAGTCTGCTCCCAATAACTGCTCAAATCTATCTTGTGGTCGTCAGCGACAGAAAACGTAGACTGTTCCAGTCTACTTTTATGCCTGTAAACAACCCCAAAACACCTGCGCTTACAATGAAGATGTATAACAGATTAATTCAATAAGAGAGCAGCTAGCACAGTTCTTCGGAGATGAAGCATTAAGACAATAATAACATGAGTGCAGCACTCTCACATATAGTTTACAATAAAAGTCCTTTTTAGATGAGTATTTTAATTCCAGATTGTATAATCCAACCCGTGCAGTTTTCACACAGAAAGGTGTTGTAGAGGTCCTCTGCCCAGAGTACAGTACACACTGACCCTTACCTTCAGTAGTGGACCATATAATATAATGGTCAAACACACTCAATTAAGCCAGCTCCAAACCGCAAGATCATCAGGATACACAGATGTCTGTACCGCACGGACAGGAGGGCTTCCAGCAGAAAAACGAACCTCAACTCCTGCAGAGTATGAGAATAAATAGAGGACACCTCATTGTGCAGTATTTCTAACACTTAAGAAGTTTATTAAAAGTAATCTAATGCACTCACAAGCATAGGTATAAAATTTGCACGTCAATTGCATGTCACGTGACGTCACGGCGCCGTAGTAGTTGGCCATCTTTATGGTTGGAAACTCTCTTGCAGCTTTTTTTTGGATTGACATGCAAATTTTATACCTATGCTTGTGAGTGCATTAGATTACTTTTAATAAACTTTTTAAGTGTTAGTAATACTGCACAATGAGGTATCCTCTATTTATCCTCATACTCTGCAGGAGTTGAGGTTCGTTTTTCTGCTGGAAGCCCTCCTGTCAGTGTGGTACAGACATCTGTGTATCCTGATGATCCTGTGGTTTGGAGCTGGCTTAATTGAGTGTGTTTGACCATTATACAACCCCTGCAAAAAGTATGGAATCACCACTCTTGGAAAATGTTAATTTAATTGTTTAATTGACTAAAAATAAAAACTAATCACAGACATGTCTCAAAGTATTTTCATTTAACATTCCAACCTTCTGGCTTTAAAAAGCACTTAAAAAAATATTAAAAAAGAAAGAAAACTGTAGTCCGTTTTTGCAGATCAAGCAGAGGAAAAAAATATGGAATCACTCAATTCTGAGGAAAATATTATGGAATCACCATGTACTTTGCAGTTCTAAAACAAACATCTGCATCAGATTACATCCTGAAAATGATGTCATCATCACCAAATATCCTTTTAATTGATGGAATAAGAAAAATGTACAATATCTCAATATAAACTTGTGCATTTATTGAAGAATTAATGACTGTCATCTCCCCCGTACCTTTACCTGACATGCAACCCCATATCATCAATGATTGTGGAAATTTGCATGTTTTCTTCAGGTGGTCGCCTAAAGGAAATGGGATTTACATACAGAAAAGACAAATAAAAACCATCATTAACACCTAAGCAGAGAAAAACAAGGTTACAGTGAGCTAAAGAAAAGCAATCATGGACTGTGGATGACCGGATAGAAGTGATATTCAGTGGTGAAGCACCAATCTGCATTGGGCAGGGTGATGATGCTGGAACTTTTGTTTGGTGCCGTTCCTATTAAATGTATGAAGATGACTGACTGAAGAAAACATGCAAAATTTCCACAGTCATTGATGATATGGGGTTGCATGACAGGTAAAGGTATGGTGGAGATGACAGTCATTCAATCTTCAATAAATGCACACGTTTATATAGAGCTTTTGGACACTTTTCTTATTCCATCAATTGAAAGGATGTTTGGTGATGATGATATTATTTTTCAGGCTATAATCTCATGCAGATGTTTGTTTTAGAACTGCAAAGGTTACATGGTGATTCCGTAATATTTTGCTCAGAATTGAGTGATTCCATATTTTTTTCCTGCTTGATCTGCAAAAACAGTTGCAACTGACTACGGTTGTCTTTCTTTTTTTTTACGTTTTTCTTAAAGGCAGAAGTTTGGGATGTTAAATGAAAATAGTTTTGAGGCATGTCTGTGATTATTTTTTTTTACACAATTAAACAATTGAATGAACATTTTCCAAGAGTGGTGATTCTATACTTTTTTGCCAGGGGTTGTATTATATGGTCCACTACTGATGGTAAGGGTCAGTTTATACTGTGCTCTTGGTGGAGGATCTGTACAGTACCTTTCTGTGTGAAAACTGCACGGGTGGGATCATACAGTCTGGATTTACAATACTCATCTTAGAAGGGCTTTTATTGTAAACTATATGTGAGAGCGATATACTCATGTTATTATTGTCTTAATACTTTTATGCCTACCCATGTGCTAACATTCTCCTGATCTACAGCTGGGAGTGAAAGACTGTTGCTACTACCTAGTGGAGCAGTGCCTCTGCTAATTCTGTGCCTGATATTCTAATGGTCCATAGCTGGGAGTTAAATACTGTGTTGCTATCACCTAAAGAAAGTGTCCTCTGCAAAATCTGTGCTTTGAGCATAGGCGTGCCCCCATAGGGTGGCAGGTGTGCCTAGGCACACCCTAATCACCCTGTACTGTGCAGCAGATTCCCCCTGCTGCCTGGCTGCAGAGAAAGGGACTGGGGAATCTCTGTCCTCAGTCCCTTTCTCTGCCCCAAAAGTGAGACATCAGAGGTCTGATTAGACCCCCGGCATTTCACCAAAGTCCCCCAGCAGGGCTCCTAAATAAAATTGTAGAAAAGAATAATAAAATATAATATTGTAAAACATTATAAAAAAAACTAAATTGTAAAAAAATAAATAAAATAAAATAAAAATAAACTACTGACACAAATCTCTGCCCTTCTGACATATATATATACACACACAGTCATGTGTGTTTGTGCTTTGTGGAGCACACCCTAATGCAATAGGCCGCACAAACCTATGGCTTTGAGGTTTTTGAGTTTCCCATACCCCATTGTCCTCCCCAGTTACAAGTTTTCAACAATACATTCTAAAAAGTCATCAATTGGTTATTGAACCATAGTGAGTGAATTGTTACTGTGTGCCTGATTGCCTCTGCAATAACTGTAAAAAAATTCCAGTGGACTCAGCACCCTTTCATGGGTGAGCGTTCCATGTAATAAAGAGGAATAGTAAATCAAAATGTTGTAAATTTGAAGACAGGCTATTAATTAATAATAAATGACAGAAATTGTTAAACAAGCATGTTATGTATCTGTTGGAGCCATTATGAGTGATTCCCACTCACTGTTGGATTTTTTAAATTCATTTTATAATATAAAGAATGTAGCAAGCAGAGCTGGAACACTCAAACATGGATGGGAACATCCAAAATTCCCAGGTGGACAAGAAACAAGAGTCACAAATTATGGCTGGGAGATCTGTTAGATCATTCAAGACATACACTATACTGCCAGAAGTATTGGGACATCCCTCCAAATCATTGGAGGCAGGTATTCCAATCACCTCCATGGCCACAGGTGTATAAAATCAAGAACCTAGGCATGCAGACTGCTGCAAAGAAGTGCTGTGAAAGAATGGGTCGCTCTCAGGAGCTCAGTGAATTCAAGCGTGGTACCGTGATAGGTTGCCACCATCCGTGAAATATCCTTGCTACTAAATATTCCACGGTCAGCTGTTAGTGATATTATAACAAAGCGGAAGCAACTTGGAACAGCAGCAACTCAGCCATGAATTGGTAGGCCACGTAAAATGATAGAGCGGGGTCAACGCATGCTGAAGTTGCCAACTGTCTACAGAGTCAATAGCTACAGACTTCCAAACTTTGTGTGGCCTTCAATTTAGCACAACAGTGCGTAGAGAGCTTCATGGAATGGGTTTCTATGGCCGAGCAGCTGCATCCAAGCGTTACATCACCAAGTGCAATGCAAAGTGGCGGATGCAGTGGTGTAAAGCACTCCGCCACTGGACTTTAGAGCAGTGGAGACATGTTCCCTGGAGTGACACATCACGCTTCTCTATCTGGCAAACCTATGGACGTGTCTGGGTTTGGTGGTTGCCAGGTATGGTTGCCACATCATCCCTTTAATCCAGGACACATATGCATTACCAGGTTCTGAGGATAATTTAATGCGGATGAGGCACCAGGTGAGTTTAATTACCACCTTAATCAGCCACAGAACCTGTGTAATTCATATGTGTCCTGGATTAAAGGGATGATGTGGCAACCCTATTGCCAGGAGAACAGTACTCCCCTGACTGCATTGTGCCAAGTGTAAAGTTTTTGTGGCGGGGGAATTATGGTGTGTTGTTTCTTTTAAGGGGTTGGGCTTGGCCCCTTAGTTCCAGTGAAGGGAACTCTTAAGGCATCAGCAAAACAAGACATTTTGGACAATTTCATGCTCCCAACTTTGTGGGAACAGTTTGGGGCCCCTTCCTGTTCCAACATGACTGAGCATGCTTTACCATTGGTCCAAGGCTCCAAGCTGTGCATTGAGCTCAGTGTCTCAGACAAAAAGTGAGGAGAGGCACCGTGAGCTCATCCTCTCAGTCTGCTGCAAACACAGTGGGGTTTATTTACTAGGCAAATCCACTTTGCTCCACAAGTGCACTTGGAAGTGCAGTCGCTGTAGATCCGAGGCGGACATGCAAGGAAAAGAAAAAACAGCATTTTTGCTTGTACATCATTGGATGATAAAATCCTCAGAGCTTCCCCTCATTTCAGATCTTCCCCTCAGATCTACAGGGACTGCACTTCCAAGTACACTTGTGGAGCAAAGTGGATTTGCCTTTAGTAAATCAACCCCAGTGTGTCAGCTTGAATTTTAATTGGTCGCTCTGTATGTAGCTTCTGACAGGCTGCAGAAGGAGCCCCATATGTCTGGAACCATAGATGATAAGATTCCCAAATTTTGGGGTAGGACTTCAGCTACCTGCCTACCAAATTTGGGGTCTCTGTGACCCCAGGTCGCCGAGCTACGACCCTCAAAGTCGATTGTTTTTTTTTTTTTTTATGTTCATGGCAGATTGTCCTCGTGCGGAGGTATGCATTTACTTCACATAGCATTGCCCCTATAGATAGCAAAAAAGAAAAAAATGATTGCATTTTTCCTCTGTAGTGGCATTAGCTTGTACTGGCCCCCCACCAGAGGATGCTGTTGGAAGATAGAATGTGAGCTCTAAAATAGCATGTACTGTATGAGCATCACATATTCACAGCTAATTAAAATGGCATCAAACCATAAGCTTTGTAAAAAGAGAAGCAGCAGATTGATGATCTCATCTCCCTATCACTCTGTTCTCTCCTCCTATCAGCATGTTCTTTGCACTGCAGCATGACTGACTGGCTCCTGCTGTTGCTTCTCCCTCAACCAGAATCTTCTGTATATGGACTAGCAGCAATACTCTTTAATAGTATCTGTAAGTAATTATTCTAGATGAATGTTTTAAAAACTTGTGATGCAAATTTTATGAAATTTTATAGATTTTACATAGTTTTATATTTTGTATTATTTATGTAATACATACATACATTCTAACTTTATTTTGGAGATAAAGGTTAACTGTACTCAGAGAAATATATACATTATAAGCCAATAATTGGTGGCCTGGTCCCATGACTAAGTTCCGAGGGGTGGAGTGAAATGCGTTGGGGCGTGGCCTGTTGGGATCCCAGGCTGAGGTTGTCTCTCTCATACCACCATAGGACTCCGTGGATGTGCGGCACCAAGGATCTTTCTTCTCTTCCTTCCAGTGACTACAGGAGCTGGGACAAGCTCCATCCCTTGCTGGCACCCCAGCAGTGGTTGCAGCATTACCCACACTACTCCCCATAGTGATCGAGCCAGAGTGGCACACTAAACAAACTATGGGTCACACTGGTTTAATTATATTGGGTATACACAATATACATTTGTCACATATATTGAGATAAAGACCCCTTTCACACTGAGGCAGTTTTCAGGCGTTTTAGCGCTAGCAACAGCGCCTGTAAAGCGCCTGTTAACTGCCTCCCATGCCGCCCGAGTGTGAAAGCCTAGGCTAAAAGAAGATTGCCAAGACCCTGAAACTGAGCTGCAGCATGGTGGCCAAGACCATACAGCAGTTTAACAGGACAGGTTCCACTCAGAACAGGCCTTGCCATGGTCGACCAAAGAAGTTG
>BLSH010078014.1:706908-721910 GCA_018402905.1 Glandirana rugosa | reverse complement strand
TGAAATTTTATAGATTTTACATAGTTTTATATTTTGTATTATTTATGTAATACATACATACATTCTAACTTTATTTTGGAGATAAAGGTTAACTGTACTCAGAGAAATATATACATTATAAGCCAATAATTGGTGGCCTGGTCCCATGACTAAGTTCCGAGGGGTGGAGTGAAATGCGTTGGGGCGTGGCCTGTTGGGATCCCAGGCTGAGGTTGTCTCTCTCATACCACCATAGGACTCCGTGGATGTGCGGCACCAAGGATCTTTCTTCTCTTCCTTCCAGTGACTACAGGAGCTGGGACAAGCTCCATCCCTTGCTGGCACCCCAGCAGTGGTTGCAGCATTACCCACACTACTCCCCATAGTGATCGAGCCAGAGTGGCACACTAAACAAACTATGGGTCACACTGGTTTAATTATATTGGGTATACACAATATACATTTGTCACATATATTGAGATAAAGACCCCTTTCACACTGAGGCAGTTTTCAGGCGTTTTAGCGCTAGCAACAGCGCCTGTAAAGCGCCTGTTAACTGCCTCCCATGCCGCCCGAGTGTGAAAGCCTAGGCTAAAAGAAGATTGCCAAGACCCTGAAACTGAGCTGCAGCATGGTGGCCAAGACCATACAGCAGTTTAACAGGTCAGGTTCCACTCAGAACAGGTCTCACCATGGTCGACCAAAGAAGTTGAGTGCACATCATATCCAGAGGTTGTCTTTGGGAAATAGACATATGAGTGCTGCCAGCATTGCTGCAGAGGTTGAAAGGGTGGGGGGTCAACCTATCAGTGCTCAGACCGTACACCACACACTGCATCAAATTGGTATGCATGGCTGTCATTCCAGTAGGAAGTCTTTTCTAAAGATGATGCACTAGAAAGCCCGCAAACAGTTTGCTGAAGACAAGCAGACTAAGGACATGGATTACTGAAACCATGTCCTGTGGTCTGATGAGACCAAGATAAACTTATTTGGTTCAGATGGTGTCAAGCGTGTGTGGCGGCAACCAGGTGAGGAGTACAAAGACAAGTGTGTCTTGCCTACAGTCAAGCATGGTGGTGGGAGTGTCATGGTCTGGGGCTGCATGAGTGCTGCCGGCACTTGGGTGCTACAGTTCATTGAGGGAACCATGAATGCCAACATGTACTGTGACATACTGAAGCAGAGCATGATCCCCTCCCGTCGGAGACTGGGCCTCAGGGCAGTATTCCAACATGATAACGACCCCAAACACACCTCTAAGACAACCACTGCCTAGCTATACAAGCTGAGGATAAAGGGGATGGACTGGCCAAGCATGTCTCCAGACCTAAACCCTACTGAATATCTGTGGGGCATCCTCAAACAGAAGGTGGAGGAGCGCAAGGTCTCTAACATCCACCAGCTCCGTGATGTCATCATGGAGGAGTGGAAGAGGACTCCAGCGGCAACCGGTGACGCTCTAGTGAACTCCATGCCCAAGAGGGTTAAGGCAGTGCTGGAAAATAATGGTGGCCACACAAAATATTGACACTTTGGACCCAATTTTGACATTTTCACTAAGGGGTGTACTCACTTTTGTTGCCAGTGGTTTAGACATTAATGGCTGTGTGTTGAGTTATTTTGAGAGGACAGCAAATTTACACTGTTATACAAGCTGTACACTCACGACTTTACATTGTAGCAAAGTGTAATTTCTTCAGTGTTGTCACATGAAAAGATATAATAAAATATTTACAAAAATGTGAGGGGTGTACTCACTTCTATGAGATACTGTACAGTATATATAATTTTTTTTTTAATTATTATTTTTTTTCCCTTCTGTTGGTTGAGCTAGATGAACTTTTTTCAGCCAGATTATCTATGTATATGTATATATATATATATATATATATATTCTAAAATTTTCTATACATTTTAGATTGAGTAGGGAATGACTTAAACCCCGTAAACCTCCCTAAAGACAAGCAAAACATCACCCCAAAAAAAAAATCTTATTGGAAGATTTCCCCTCTATTCCTGCTTCAGTGACAACTTGAAATTTGGGATTTCCCCTCACTTCCTGTCCCCATGTTAATGGTTTCCAGGAGAAAAGAAAGGTTGATTCTCCTTAGCTGGTATAGGAACCGTCATAATAACTTCCTAAAGTACAAATAGTAAAAACATCTATCCTTTGTTGGTTATGTAACAAAAATATAGGAAAATTAATTTGGTAGGGTTTTAGGTTGGAGTATTGCCACGGCTAAAAAGAAAATTTTAAAATGTTGTATAATTTTGTTAATTTTGTAAAAAACAAAACAAAAAAAACAAACTATACACCAAAACGAAAAAAAATCAAATATCAAAATATTCCTTTACTACAATCCATACAGACTCACTGGATTTGAAATACATTTCAGTGGGCCTGTATGGATTCTAGTAGCCTTAGCAATATTTTAATAATGATGTGTGATTATACCGGATTAAACTCTATGTATATAAGTTCAATGAAATTATAAGAAATCCGTCCAAATGATTTTTCTTACATTTTAGAAATAAAAACTCAACAAGAGTTAAATTTTCACACCATGTCCAGGATACACTTTATTTACTATCTGTAGTGGGGAACTTTTTAAAATGCAAACAAATGTGTTGATATTCATATTTTTAAAGCATCAACATTAGATATTTCATGGCTGAATCACTAAAGGAGTTAAGAATCTTCACCCTAATTGGTTGATTTGTTAAAAAGCAAATATGCTGTTCACTTATCAAAGTAATTTTCCCTTGGCTAAGTGAGTGTGGTGAAAATTCACTTTGCAAAGAATACCCAAACATGCGCAAGACAAAAAAAACAAAAAAAAAAACCCCCAAAAAACAAAAATAGTATATCTGGTGTAGCTGTGCATGGTAGCCAATCAGCTTCTAACTGCAGCTTGTTCATTTAAGCATTGACAATAAAACCTGGAAGCTGATTGGCTTCTATCGGCACCAGATTTTGCACCCTTTAGTTTTAGTAAATCAACCTTAGTATGTTTGCTGCCACATAATTGGATGGTGGAAGTCAGCAGAGCTTCACCTTATTCATTGCTTTAACCACTTGCCGACCGTATAGCTGGCAGAGTGGCCTTCCTGCTCTGGATCACATACCTAGTATGTGATCAGCATGCTTGGGTAGGGGGTGTGTCCACGCACCCGCTGGCCCGGCTGTGCTGTGATTCATCACAGCACATGCCAATCACTGTGTCCCAGCAAATGATTGACCAATGGCACCCAGTGATCGGCTCTGAGCTTCACTGAACACAGCTCTGTGAATGTGAACAGCACAGAGCTGTGTTCTGTGACAAGGGATCTCATTGTTTTTAAAGCAGGGAATGAAAACAACTGGGTCCCTAGTAAAAACAGCACACAGCGCACACATAAACACTTGTTAGGCACATATTTAACCCCTTGATTGCCTTGGATGTTAACCCATTCCTGCTCAGTGTCGTTAGTACAGTGACAGTGCATATTATTAGTACTGATCACTGTAATAATGTCACTGGTGATGCCAGTGGCAGTTAGTCAGTTCCCCCCAGAATCAGTTAGTGTCAGATTGCCCGCCGTACTACCATTATAAGTTGCTGATCGCCACCATTACTAATCTAAAAAATATAAATAAATAAAAACTTCAATATATATCCCATAGTTTGCAGACGCTATCGCTTTCACACAAACCAATCAATATACACTTTTTGGGATTTTCTTTTACCAAAAACATGTAGCAGGATACATTTTGTCCAAAATTTGAGAGATTTTATTTTTAAAAAAATTTTACGGGACATATTTTATAGCAGAATGTAAAAAAATATATATATATATGCATTTTTTTTTTTATTGTTTTTTTTTTTTTTGTTTATATAATAAAATATAAAAAACACAGAGGTGATCGAATACCACAAAAAAATCTATTTATGTAAAAGAAAAGGTTATAAATTTAATTTGGGTACAGCGCTGCATGACCGCGCAATTGTCAGTTAAAGTAGCGCAGTGCTACATCACAAAAAATAGCCTGGTCATGAAGGGGATAAAACCTTCTGGAGCTGAAGTGGTTAAGGGAAAATTTCCTTGCAAAGTTAACAGCCTATTTGCCTTTAGTAAACCGACCCCATACAATTATATAAATATTTACTTCAATTGTTCGATCATGTGAAAAGCATTTGCGGAACAGAAATTGACTTTTCTTATGGCTGGATAACTAAAGTGCATAGTCACACCTTTTGAGGATTCTCAACTTTTTTAGTAAATCATCCTCACTGTACTCCATGCAAGAGCATGCCTGCCTAGCTAAGATGCAAAGAATCCACAACCAAAAGATTACAGAAAGTATTTTAAAGGATTGGCAACTTACCTTTCGGACGTCCATGATGTCCAGCACTGATCTCTTCCCTCCGATCGGACAGTTTTGGATGTAGCATGCTGAGGAAAGGGCTAACAGGCAGAAGAAGCTGACAGCCAGGGTGCTATAAGTCATGGCTATCATGTTGCTAGTGTCAAGATTATTGACTGTATCTGAAAGTTCTCCTATCACCTGGTCCTATAGCCCTTGCTATATATCTCCCTGCAACTCCTCCCAGCCACCCCCTTCACCGGCCACGTCATGGACTCTGTTGTTAGAGGAGCATGTTGGCTGTGACTCCAAATTCCTCCATTATTAACCCAAGGTTGAGTATGTGAGATTTCCAAAGAACACATCATTTTGTCGGAAGATTTCTGAAACGTGTTATGAAATAATGCAAGGCTGTGCGAGACGTTCCTTTTAATTATTACCGTCTTCAAGGTCAGTCAGCGGTGGACAGGAATTTTATGAGTGGTCACAACCTTTTTAAGCCTTATAATAGGCAAATGGTTGCGCTTCTTCCAAATATAGAATGCGGGCGGATTAAATATTCTTTCAGAAAGATATATTTTTTTCCCTCCTAAATTAAATATAGTGTGCAGAAAATGGAATTCAAGGAAATGACTCAGAACTTGAATCAAGACATTCACAAGATACAAAGGCACATTACATGCATTGTCGTGGGTGGGAAGATAGATAGATAGATAGATAGATAGATAGATAGAAAGAAAGAAAGAAAGAAAGAAAGAAAGAAAGAAAGAAAGAAAGAAAGAAAGAAAGAAAGAAAGAAAGAAAATACTAAAACAAGAAAGAAAGAACATACTAAATCTAGATAGACAAGAAAGAAAGAAACTTGGAAAAAAAAAAAAAGAAAAAGAGTAAGGAAGGAAAAAAAGCAAGAAAGACAAAAAAGAAAGAAAGAAAGAAAATACTAAGACATAGAAAGAAGGAAACAATATATAGAAATAAAGCAAGGGAATACTAAAACAAGTAAGAAAGAAAGAAGGAAAGAAAGACAAAAAAGAAAGAAAGAAAATACTAAGAGAAAGAAAGAAAGAAAGAAGGAAAGAAAAAAAAAAAAGAAGATACTAAAACATAGAAAGAAAGAAAGAAAGAAAGAAAGAAAGAAAGAAAGAAAGAAAGAAAGAAAAAACAAGATACTAAAACATAGAAGGAAGAATGAAAGAAAGAAAGAGAGAAAGAAATGATAGATGATAGCCAATCAAGCTATTAGAAAATTGTAAAAGATAAAAAAGCTATCCGCATTTGATCTAGAGGAAGGCAACAAAAACCCTATAAAGGGTGGTTAGAAATAAGATAGATAGATTGGTAGATACATTAAAATCTGTTCACATATTTATCACCTTTTAATCAAGTTACCTTTTGGCACTACTGTTCATTTGTACTATACCTTCTTTGTGTGTATATCAAAATTGATTTCATTGATTAGATTTCATCATTGCTGATACAAATCTTAATTGATGGACCAATAAGAAGGAGGGGCAGGGGGGTAATGATCCATACTTGATGCTGGTCACCTGCTCTCTGGATTATTGGGTGCTCATAGACTCCATGTCCCAGTAGAGGTGTTAGAGATGGAAAGTGAATTGGTAATAAGTAAGCTGTTGATGTTTGTAAAAAGGGTTCTTTTGGGCTGTCAGAGGACAGTTCTGGAATGTGGCTGTGCCCTTTCTTTCTTAATATGTCTGATCACTGATCAGGTCTGTCATTAGAAAACGTGAAGCCCCTTTAGCTTTTAGCACTGAGACTTTGGTGCTAAACGCAAGTGAATATAAATGCCCCCTAAGTATCCTTAACTATTGCTAACTGTAGAGCACCTTCTAAAACTTAAAAGTGACGCTGTTGTCAATCTCAAATTCTACAACTACCTGTAAAGAAAAATATAAACAATTGCCTCTTCTGCTGCCCATGTCTAAGATTGGCACTCCTTTAAAAGACAATCTTTGTGTGAAGTTTCTTCTAAAACTGACACTTCTGGGAGTCCTCCTGTGTCACCCAAAGAGGTTAGGGAGGAATTGGCTAAGGCTGATACCACTACCTCAGATAACACTTTTAAAAATATTTTGACTCAAGATCCACTCAACTTTCCTCTGGGATTTACACATTTTCCCAGTTTATTCCAATTACAAAAAATGTTGAATCTTGGGCTACCTCCGGAGAAGCTGAGGGACTTGTTGGGTCCCTCTGCCTGCCCTCTAGTGTTGATCTGCCACTGTACCTATTGGTTAGGCAACAAAAAGTAACAGTAGTACCAATTGTACACATGATCCAACTCAGAGTTTTCTCAAGCCGTTTGTTCCCTCTGGCCAAAACACCCCAGGGCAATGCAAGCAATGGAATAAGACTATCCCAACAGTTACAATAGAAAATAGCAACACTCTGAACAATAGTGAACCTAACTACTACATCACAGGCCCTACCTAGCCACTGGCCAGTGAACTTGATAGATAAATTCCTTCCGTGGATCAGGGCCTTTCCTTGTGGTGGAGGACTCTCTCCTCAACAAGAGATCTGTGATCCACAGGGTAAACAAAGTACAGTTACCACTTGGCAGGTATTAACAGTAGCAAACTTAATACTTTGAGATGGCTTGTAGACTTCCCACCAATCAGCGACTATGGTGTCCGTCAAGTCCTTCCAGTTCCTGTCTGGTCCTAAAACACTCACCTATTCTGAATGATTGGGAAGGAGAACAGTTTGCAGTCTGGTTAGCCCTGGGTCTCTCCAGACTCTCCAGCATGTGTATAGGAGGGGTGCAGCGTGGTGCGGCGGCAATAACTCACACAGCCACTTGTAATAGGAAAGTTATGTCGAAGTAAGGCAGCAACAGTTCACAATCACCCAGTGGGACAGCTGCCTAGCCGGGCACACTCATGCTTTCCAATAACGTGAAGAAGTAGGTTCCAGCTGAAGCGTCTGTTTAGAGGGGAATGAATGCGGCCTGGCTGTCTTATGCCCAATCAGGAAGGTATTCAGAGAGATGAAACACTATGTTTTTGCTCCCTGTCAGGAACCTTTCCATACCGCTAGTACTGTCCCTAACGGGGGGTGTACCTTTCCCTACTCTACTCATTCACATAGAGCGTACCAAACCCAGGGGCCAAGATCTTAAATAGACTCTGCCATACCTAAGATGGCCACCAGAGTCATACAGGCAGTCATTATCCAATTGGGTTGCTGCCCCAGAGGCTCAGGAAATTATAGAGGAACCCTGTTCCTCATGACTTCCTCTCTCCCTGCATAGCTGCTGTGGTTTGTTTGTTTTTTTTATCAAGAAAAAGGTTTATTAATATAAAAAAATACAAATATTCATAAAGCGTATTACATGTTATACAATGAATATTGTAAAAAAATTTTTGAAAAACAATTATTAACTAATAACATACTATAAAGCAACAACTGGTTGGCATGTCAGATAATAGCTCAAAAACACACTCAAAATGTCAGCATTTAGCTAAAAAGGAGTAAGCCTTTGGTGCATATCTAATTTTACTGGACCAGATGCCATCTACCCACAGATCCTAAAAGACTTGAGCTCTGTCATTTCAAAGCCATTGTATCTCATTTTTAGGGACTCCTTAATGACTGGAATAGTACCACTGGATTGGTGTAGGGCCAATGTGGTGCCCATATTAAAAAGGGATCAAAGTCTTTACCAAGTAACTATAGACCTGTTAGTTTAACTTCTATATTTGGGAAGATACTGGAGAGTTTAATAAAAGACCACATAGATGAGTTCTATGAGCAACAGACAGCATGGATTCATGAAAGACAGAAGTTGTCAAACAAACCTGATTTCTTTTTATGAGGAGGTAAGTAAAACCTTGGACAGAGGGGTGGCTGTGGACGTGGTATACTGGGATTTTGCAGTAGCGTTTGACACCGTTCCCCACACACGGCTAATGTGTAAGGTAAAGTCTACAGGCTTGGAAAGGTCAATTTGTAAATGGATAGAAAACTGGCTAAAAGACGGAATTCAGAGAGTAGTGGTTAATGATTCTTACTCTGAATGGTCTAAGGTTATCAGTGGTGTACCCCAAGGTTCAGTGTTGGAACCCTTACTTTTCAATATATGTATAAATGATATAGGCCAGTGATGGTGAACCTTGGCACCCCAGATGTTTTGGAACTACATTTCCCACAATGCTCAACTGCTCTGCAGAGTGCTTGAGCATCATGGGAAATGTAGTTCCAAAACATCTGGGGTGCCAAGGTTCGCCATCACTGATATAGGCAATGGGATTAAAAGTGCCATTCAGTGTTTGCAGATGACACCAAGCTATGCAGTGGAATAACTTCCTTACAGGATGTCTCCAACTTACAAGCCGACCTCAATGCACTGTTTAAGTGAGGAACTATGTGGCAAATGAGGTTTAATGTTGATAAAAGTAAAGTTATACACTTGGGGGCTAAAAATATGCATGCATCATACATACTAGGGGGAGTACAACTGGGGGAGACCATAGTGGGGAGGGATCTGGGGGTTTTGGTAGATCATTAGCTTAACCACTTGACCACTGGGCACTTAAACCCCCTTAACAACCAGACCAATTTTCAGCTTTCAGCGCTCTCACACTTTGAATGACAATTACTCAGTCATGCAACACTGCACCCATATGAAATTTGCGTCCTTTTTTTTCACACAAATAGAGCTTTCTTTTGGTGGTATTTAATCATCATTGGGTTTTTTATTTTTTGCGTTATAATTAAAAAAAGACAAAAAATGTTGTAAAAAAAATGAATTTTTCTTCGTTTCTGTTATAAAATTTTGCAAATTAGTAATTTTTCTTCATAAATTTTGGCCAAAATTTATACTGCTACCTATCTTTGGTAAAAAAAACTAATTAGTGTATATTATTTGGTCTTTGTGAAAGTTATAGAGTCTACAAGCTATGGTGCAAATCACTGAAAATTGATCACACTTGATTTACTGACGGCCTATCTCATTTCCTGAGACCCTAACAAGCCAGGAAAGTACAAATACCCCCCAAATGACCCCTTCTTGGAAAGTAGACATTCCAAGGTATTTAGTAAGAGGCATGGTGAATTTTTTGAAGTTGTAATTTTTTCCCACAATTCATTGCATAATGAATTTTTTATTTCTTTTTTTTTTTTTTTCCCCAAAATTGTCATATGTTAACAGGTTATTTCTCACACCCAGCATATGCATACCACAAATTACACCCCAAAATACATTCTACTTCTCCTCCCGAGTATGGCGATACCACATGTGTGACACTTTTACACAGCCTGGCCACATACAGAGGCCCAACAGGTAGGGAGCAACGTCAGGCGTTCTAGGAGCATAAATTACACACATAATTTCTTGACTACCTCTTGCACTTTTGAAGGTCCTGGAGCACCAGGCCAATGGAAACGCCCAAAAAATTACCCCATTTTGGAAAGTAAACACCCCAACATATATTCAAGGAAGCATAATGAGTCTTTTGAACGGTTCATTTTTTCCACAAGTTTTTGGAAAATGTGGAAAGAAAATGAAAACGCATTTTTTTTTTACACAAGGTTATCCATTTATACAATATTTCTAACACACAGCATGTACCCCGCAAAAATGACACCCTAAAATATATTCTGCTACTTCTCCCGAGTATGGCGATACCACATGTGTGACACTTTTACACAGCGGGACCACATACAGAGGCCCAACATGCAGGGAGCACCGTCAGGTATTCTAGGGGCATACATTTCAAATCTAATTTGACCATCTTTTACACTATTGTGACGCACTGTGGTGGCATATATAGGCACTGTAGTGGCACAGATGGGCAGGGTATTGGCATGGATGAGCAGTAGAATGGCACGGATGGGCACTGTAGTGGCACAGGTGGGCACTGTAGTGGCATGGATGGGCAGTGTAGTGGCATAGATGGGCAGTGTAGTGGCATGGATGGGCACTGTAGTGGCACGGATGGGCACTGTAGTGGCACGGATGGGCACTGTAGTGGCATGGATGTGTCATGGATGAGAACTGATGTGGTATGGATGAGCATGAATGAGGCACAAATGAGCCATGGATGGGGATGGATGAGCCGCGGATGGGTGGGTGAGCACGGATGGATGGATGGGTGAGCACGGATGGATGGCTGGGTGAGCATGGATGGATGGATGGGTGAGCATGGATGGATGGGTGAGCATGGATGGATGGATGGGGGAGCACGGATGGATGGATGGATGGTTGAGCACGGCTGGGTAGGTGAGCATGGATGGATGGATGGATGAGCACGGCTGGGTGGATGAGCATGCATGGCTGGATGGGTGAGCATGGATGGATGGATGGGTGAGCATGGATGGATGGGTGAGCATGGATGGGTGGGTGGGTGAGGATGGATTGGGTGAGGATGGGTGGGGGGTGGATGGCTGGGTGGGTGGCTGATGATGGCTGGGTGGGTGGCTGATGATGGCTGGGGGGTGGTGGGTGGGTGGTAAATGGATGATGGGGGGTGCATTGTGTCACTAGGCAGCGATGTGGGCATTACACATCGCCCACAGCGCTGCAGCACCTCCTCTCTCCCCCCTCTCTCCTCTCACTCTGCACCGACCGGTGCGGAGAGGAGAGAAAAGCCGGCGCTTCCGCCGGCTTGTTTACATGTGATCACGCCATCATTTGATGGCGCGATCACGTGGTAAAAGGCCGCTCACAGCGGCCATTCACCACGATCCGTGATCAGTCGGGTCCCCCGGACCCGACGGTCACGGATGTTCCCGTGCGCGCCCCAGGGGGCGCGTGGGAAGCCCGATTCTGGGAGGACGTCAATAGACGTCCTCCCAGAATTAAGCAACCGCTCTGTAGACGTCATTTGTCTATAGAGCGGTTGTTAAGTGGTTAATAATGGCATACAATGCCAAGCTGCGGTTTCCAAAGCAAGCAAAATCCTTTCTTGTATTAAGAGAGGTATGGACTCCAGAGAGACATAATTTTGCCCTTGTACAAATCATTAGTAAGACCTCATCTGGAATATGCAGTTCAGTTTTGGGCACCAGTTCTCAAAAAGGATATCGGGGAACTGGATAAAGTGCAAAGAAGGGCAACCAAACTGATAAGAGGCATGGAGGAGCTCAGCTATGAGGAAAGATTAGAGGAACTTAATTTAGTCTCCTTTGAGAAGAGGAGATTAAATGGGGATATGATCAACATGCACAAATACATAAGTGGCCCATATAGTGAACTTGGTGTGGAGTTATTCACTTTAAGATCATCACAAAGGACAAGGGGGCATGCTTAACGTCAAGAGGAAAAAAGATTTCATCTCCAAATACGGAAATGTTTCTTCACAACTAAAGCCGTGAAAATGTGGAATAGACTCCCTCCAGAAGTGGTTTTGGCCAGCACAGTAGATTGCTTTAAAAAAGGCCTGGATTCTTTCCTTACTGTACATAATACTACTGGGTACTAACATTTATAGGTAAAGTGGATCCAGGGAAAATACGATTGCCTCTCGGAGGATCAAGAAGGGTTTTTTTCCCCTGCTATAGCAAATTGGATCATGCTTTGCTGGGTTTTTTTTGCCTTCCTCTGGATCAACTGTGGGTGAAGGATTGTGTATATGGAATTGTATGATTATATATACACAGTATCTCACAAAAGTGAGTACACCCCTGCCATTTTTGTAAATATTTTATTATATCTTTTCATGTGACAACACTCAAGAAATTACACTTTGCTACAATGTAAAGTAGTAAGTGTACTGCTTGTATAACAGTGTAAATTTGCTGTCCCCTCAAAATAACTCAACACACAGCCATTAATGTCTAAACCACAGGCAACAAAAACGAGTATACCCCTAAGTGAAAATGTCCAAATTGGGCCCAATCAGCCATTTTACCTCCCCGGTGTCATGTGACTTGTTAGTGTTACAAGGTCTCAGGTGTGAATGAGGAGCAGTTGTGTTAAATTTGATGTTGTCACTTTCATTCTCTCATACTGGTCACTGGAAGTTCAACATGGCACCTCATGGCAAAGCATTCTCTGAGGATCTTAAAAAAAGAATTCTTGCTCTACATAAAGATGGCCTAGGCTATAAGAAGATTGCCAAGACCCTGAAACTGAGCTGCAGCATAATGGCCAAGTCCATACGGCGGTTTAACAGGACAGGTTCCACTCAGAACAGGCCTCACCATGGTCGACCAAACAAGTTGAGTGCACGTGCTCAGTGTCATATCCAGAGGTTGTCACTGGGAAATAAACATACGAGTGCTGCCAGTATTGCTGCAGAGGTGGAAGGGATGGGGGGTCAGCCTGTCAGTGCTCAGTGTATAGATTTTTTTTAAGGTGGAACTAGGTGGACTTGTGTCTTTTTTCAACCTGAATAACTATGTAAAGTACATTCCTCAACTGTTAGAATCAGAAAACAACAATGGAACCTAGATTTGTAGTAATCTGCAAAAATAAGTTGTGGAAGGATATCAAGCCAGCATTGCCATATAGACTGACATTTCTTGGGTGAACATCTATGCTGATAGGTATTCTTTTTCCTAATGATAATGTGATTAACCTGCTCAATCCACGGTGGAAGGGGGAGAGCCAAAAACATGCAATAAGTTTCCTTGCCAAATATAAGAGATGGGTAACAGCTATGTAAGTAGATGGGATGTATTGTTCAAATTCTAGTGCCCCTAAGAGACAAATCATTGGGTCCATAGAAAGTCTTGCATCATATGTCTGATTAATTACAGTAATAATTTTTCCCCAGTAACAAACAAGTTTGGGACATTTCCAAATCATATGTATAAAGTCTCCGGTCTGAGCTCTACACTAAGGGCAAATAGGGCAGTCCCATCTTCCCCAGGTGTTCAGCTGTTTTGGCGTACGATAGGTGCGGCATAGAATAAATAGCTGCGACAGCTTTTGTGCAGCTGACACTGACACCGATGGTACAGCTGTCAACACCGCCTCCCAACTTTCCCAATCTATGGAGTCTATATCTGCTTCCTACTTCCTTCTACTTGGCAGCAAAACCAAATCCTGAGTCTGCATCAGTAGGTGTGAGTAAATTCTGAAAATGGCTCCCTTTGTATCAGTTTCTGACATAAGAGAATCCAAAAAATAAGATTCAACCAGATGGAGAACCGAATTCCCAGCCTGTTTTTGTAAAGCATGCCGTAATTGTAAGTACTGGTAAAAGGAGTGTCTAGAAATGTTAAACTCCTCTCTAAGCTGGTCAACAGATTTTAAAACATTGCCCCTATAGGGTTGAGAAAGGTATCTAATCCCAGCCAATGCCCAGTGTTGAGTGTCTGTCAGTTCATACAATTCAGCATGTAATCTATTGGCCAAAATAGGAGTACACAAGCTGTGGTTGAGCCATCTACCCATCAATTGCAGCCATGTTGGGTCAGGGAGGATTTTGGGAGATATTACTGGGCACTGGTTTCCCTAAGGTTGAGAACCAACGCTCTACACAGCATCCTGATGCAAAGTCTAAAGCATCCTGAATTTTCAGCATGGAGCTATTAGTGTTGCTAATTCTCAATGTGGAAACCTTTTAGCACTGCACCAGAGAAGGTAAGTATCACGTACCTGTAGTATAAAGTTTAGAGACATAACACATTTGTTGTGGCACCACATCCATGTAAGGCATAGAAGAACAAAAACAAACTATAGGCCAGCTATAATCCCAAGTATGAAAAAAGGAGTACTTGTATTTAAGAAATTATCAAAGTTTATTTAACAGCATGGTTGAAAAAAACATATCAAAGGTAAGTGCAAACAAATGGGTATAACATTCCCCCATAGGTAGGATAGCTGAGGTGTGTACATATACAAAGAAACCTGTCTTAATGGCCCACTTCAAGACAGATTGTAGTAGTATGAACAAGGATGAGAATCAATCCTCTGTATGCAGGGCCAGACTGTGCAATCCTAAATAGACAAATCGTCTCATACGCAGTTGTCCTCTCGTGTGCTTAACAGAGAAGAGCTTCTTTCATCATGGTCCTGGCTGTGGCTTCCATTCACTCACAGTGAATGAGACGTACCTGATGATTTGTCTATTTAGAATTGCACCCCTTCCTGAGGCTCTCACCTACAGATATACAGTACCTCACAAAAGTGAGTACACCCCTCACATTTTTGTAAATATTTTATTCTATCTTTTCATGTGACAACACTGAAGAAATTACACGTTGCTACAATGCAAAATAATGAGTATACAGCTTGTATAACAGTGTAAATTTTCTGTCCCCTCAGAATAACTCAACACACAGCCATTAATGTCTAAACCACTGGCAACAAAAGTGAGTACACCCCTAAGTGAAAATGTCCAAATTGGGCCCAATGAGACATTTTCCCTCCCCGGTGTCATGGGACTCATTAGTGTTACAAGGTCTCAGGTGCCAAATCTGTAATTACCGACACACAACTCAATAAGACTCCCCTGTCTTTTAAATGTGACAATATGTTCGACATATGAGTAATAAAACGTAACATCGTTGCACATTAAAGAAGTCACAACAGTGTACTTTTCTATCTTATTTTATAAATGTTTTTACACTCCCCACATGAGTGAAAACACTCCATGACATATAGACATCCACTCTCGGAGTCCTTCCCCACGTTAAGATTTATCTGTTTAGTAGTCCATGCAGAGTAAGTGACACTCACTTACCTTCGGTGTCGGTCCTGGTA
>BLSH010078014.1:668332-679440 GCA_018402905.1 Glandirana rugosa | reverse complement strand
TTGCTCGCCCCCCCCCCCCCCCCCATTCCTGGTCTGCCAGGCTACATGCTCTTGATTTTGGAGGGCCCACTTTTTTTATTGTCAGGAATGTTTTTTTTTATTCAGCTGTCAGCGGCAAAGCCCATTGACAGCTGATGACTTTCTAGCCCTGCTCCTTAACAACCAGCTATTCACTGCGCCCTGATTGGGCAAAGCTTTGCCCAATCAGAGCATAGAATGCACTGTACAGCATGCAGTGCATTGCAGGGCATTCGGCGGGACGAACACACGGCGAGCGCCCTGCAAATCTGGGTGTAACTTGTGCTGACAGCTCTCCTCCAATGATTAGACTGGTGCTGACATGCTCCTTTCACATCAATTCACTGGGAAGATCAGCGTGCTGCTGTTTCTCCACCCCCAGCTCATATGCAGGTGAGAATAGAGGTGCACCGAATGGAAATTTTGGTGCCAAAACTGAAAATGCAGGATGCACGTGGCCAAATAGTGAAACCGAAAATAACTGTTTTTTTTAAATGTTTTTTTTTAATATAATTGTATTTTATTTGACGTTTTAATTAATATCATGCATTTAAATGTATATGAATTTATTGTTAACCATTATCGTCACCTTTAGCGCAAGAACAGCTCAAGAAAAATGCATCTCTAAATTCTATGTATGTCTTCACCGCACCAAAATTGCACCTCCCCTTTGAAATGTGTTGAAAATGCAGCAAGAGCGCATCAATAACGCACTTGTGTTACGTTTTTGATGCAGTTTTTGAGTTACATGACCTATTAGAAACACACCATAAGCACAGTAAAATCGCCATAAAATTGTTGCAAAATCAGGTGGCAAAATGCTGAAAGCACCATTTTCAGGATATGTTTCAGAGGCCAAAATGTCAGTGCATCTCTAGCTGAGAACATAGGGAATGTGATCACTTATAAAAAAAAAATGAAAAATGTGTTTATAAGGTTTTTGATTGTAAAGTTTATTTTTTATATTTGAAATAAAAAAAGGTGTTATACTTACCTGCTCTGTGAAATGGCATTGCACAGAGCAGTCCCTTACCTCTTCTAGAGTCTCCAGCAGTGTTCTCTGCTCCTTCATCCTCCAGGTGCCCCCTCAGCCTTGTGCTAAGGGGTTAGCATGCTCCCGACCCAGGCTGTGTGCTTCCATAGAAACACACAGTGGCAGTAAGGCACGCCCACCCCTCACAGTAGCTTGACTGACAGCAGCAGTAACCAGTACGGCTTTCGGTGCTGCCTGTGTGTCTGTGAGACCAGAAAGATGGGAAAGCGGTGCTGCAGCTGGGACAGCGCTGGATCAGTGAGAGGAGTCAGGTAAGTGTTAGGGGAGGTGGGGTGGAACATGTTGCCGGGCGTTTTTAACTTAAAAAACTTTTAGACTAGAGCCACTTTAATCTATCCTGGCGCCAAGACGTATTAAGAATTTACACTGAGCAGAACATTAAAAGTAAGTTACATAGTTACATAGTTAGTCAGGTTGAAAAAAGACACAAGTCCATCTAGTTCAACCAAAAAAAAAAAACAAAAAAAAAAACATTTATATATATATATAAAACCAAACAATCCCATATACAATCCTTCACCCACAGTTGATCCAGAGGAAGGCAAAAAACCCCAGCAAAGCATGATCCAATTTGCTATAGCGGGGGAAAAAAATTCCTTCCTGATCCTGAGAGGCAATCGGATTCACCCTGCATCAACTTTACCTAAAAATGTTATTACCCAGTTATATTATTTACATTAAGGAAAGAATCCAGGCCTTTTTTAAAGCAATCAACCTTGCTGGCCAAAACCACCTCTGGAGGAAGTCTATTCCACATTTTCACAGCTCTTACTGTGAAGAAACCTTTCCTTATTTGTAGATGAAATCTTTTTTCCTCTAGACGTAAAGAGTGCCCCCTTGTCCTTTGTGATGACCTTACAGTAAATAACTGAACACCAAGTTCACTATATGGACCACTTATGTATTTGTATATGTTCATCATATCCCCCCCTAACCACTTTAATATCATGCACTTAGAACACTTCCTGCCCAGACCAATTTTCAGCTTTCAGTGCTGTTGCGATTCGAATGAGAATTGCGCGGTCGTGCGATGCTACACCCAAACAGATTTTTTGCGCTATAACAAAAAAAAGACTGAAAATGTTGAAAAAAAAAACATTTTTCTTTGTTTCTGTCACAAAAATTTGTATAAAGTACATTTTCTCCTTCACTGACGGGCACTGATGTGGCTACACTGATGGGCACTGCTGAGGCTACACTGACGGGCACTGATGAGGCAGTACAGATTGGCACTGATGAGGTGGCACTGATAAGGTTGCACTGATGATGGGGCGAATATGCACCACTGATGGGCGGCACTGACAAGCAACACTGATGGGCACTGATACGTGGCACTGATATGCAGCACTGATGGACACTCCTAGGTGGCACTGATAAGTGGCACTGGGCACTGATGGGCACTGATAGGGGGCACTTTTAGGTGGCACAGGTGGGCACTTTTAGGTGGCACAGGTGGGCACTGATAGGTGGCACAGGTAGGCACTGATAGGTGGCACAGATGGGCACTGATAGGTGGCACAGGTGGGCACTTATAGGTGGCAGTGGTGGGCACTGGTGCAACAAGCACTGTTAGGGATGGCACTGGCAGGCATCATACATGGGCACAGTGGCATCCCTACAGTGCATAATATTGCCCTTACCTGGTGGTCTAGTGGGGGCTCCCTGGTGGTCCTGGGCGGCCTCTGTGCGCCTTCCCTGGTGGTCCTGGGCGGCCTCATTGTGATGCCTGGGAGGGGGGCTCCCTGGTGGTCCTGATCCGGCTCCCTGGTGGTCCAGTGGGGGTGATCCTGAGGGTGGCTGCGCTGCTAAACGTTCAGCGCAGCCCCCCCCCGTCAGGAGAGCAGCCGATCGGCTCTCCGCTGCTCAGGTCTGTAGACCTGAGCAGAGGAAAAGCCGATAAACGGCTCTTCCTATTTACACTGTGATCAGCCGTGATTGGTCACGGCTGATCACATGGTAAAAGGCTTCGGATCAAAGCCTTTTACCTTGGTCGGTAATGCGGTGGGTCAGACTGACCCACAGCACCACCGATCACCGTGATGCGTGCCCCCAGGGGCGCGTGATCGCGGATTATCCTGAGGACGTCAATAGACGTCCAGTCAGGATAATGAGCCACCCGCCCGGACGTCATTTGTCAATGCGCCGGGCGGGAAGTGGTTAATCTCCTCTTCTCAAGAGAGAATAAATTCAGATCCTCTAATCTTTCCTCATAGCTGAGCTCCTCCATGCCTCTTATTAGTTTGGTTGCCCTTCTCTGCACTTTCTCCAGTTCCCCGATATCCTTTTTGAGAACTGGTGCCCAAAACTGAACTGCATATTCCATATGAGGTCTTACTAATGATTTGTACAGGGGGGCAAAATAATGTCTCTATCTCTGGAGTCCATACCTCTCTTAATACAAGAAAGGATTTTGCTTGCTTTGGAAACCGCAGCTTGGCATTGCATGCCATTATTAAGTTAATGATCTACCAAAAGGTTTTCTTTAACTTAGTAGAGCTGCATATTCTAACCCACAAAATTCTCCCTGTTATGTAGCTAACTTATTCTTCCTATCATAGTAAATAATATTGGCAGGTTATTGAATCATGCAAATGGAAGCTTGTTGTATGCAGAGAATACTTTACTGTCATGGAGGATATCTTTATCATGGCATTTTACATCATGGAGACAGACAGGAAGCAGAAGTATACAAGTACACACTTAGATACAGACAATGCATCCTGTTATTACTTTGTACCATTGAATACACACTATCATATTGCAGTGCCACCTACTGGATAGATAGGTACAATGCATATATATAGTTCAGTTTATATAACTTCCTGTTGCTTTTCCAACAAATAAGGGGCAAAACAGAAAGTCAATACAATTATAATAATTTAGATTATTTTGAACTCCAATTGTTGTGATATTGAAGCACCCTTTCCTGAGACCTCTAGGCCTGACCTGAATGTGGCAGAGACAATCACAGAAGACAATCTTCATCAGAAAGCTGAACCCACCAAATACCTGGCATCCACAAATATTTTATTTCTTTGATCAGTGTTTGAAGGTCAAAAGGAATATTTCTTTTTGAGCCTCAATGTGCATCTCATAGGAAGAATACGGGAACTCATAAAGAGGAGAGAAGGAAGTTACATCATATAAGAAGGAGGAATTACAGAAAATTAATGCAGTTAATATAGTGACCACAGGGTGGCAGCATAACCATAAATAATTACATTAGTGAAACAGCATGGGCTGTATGCATAGAGGCAATTGCATTTCCCATATAACTGCTATAGAGGCAGCACAAAGATGCAGTCCCTAGCTAAATGAGATTTAAATGATTCTGCTGCTACATAGAAAATGTAATTTGTTCATCTCTTAACCACTTGCTACCCAGGCCAATTCTGACATTTTGCTCCTACATATAAAAATCATATTTTTTTTGCTAGAAAATTACTCAGAACCCCCAAGAATGATATATATATATATATATATATATATTAGCAGAGACCCTAGGGATTAAAATTGTGGTTGTTGCAATTTTTTAATCTCACGCGGTATTTGCGCAGTAATTTTTCATACGTGTTTTTTTTGGGGAAAAAAAAAAAACCTTTCACGCATTAAAAAAAACAGAACAGTAAAGTTAGCCCAATTTTTTAGCATAACATGTCACGCTTTGAAATTGCGCACACTTGTGGAATGGCGCCAAACTTCAGTACTTAAAAATCCCCATAGGCGACGCTTTAACATTTTTTACAGGTTACCAATTTTAAGTTACAGAGGAGGTCTATTGCTAGCATTATTTCTCTTGCTCTAACATTCGCGGCAATACCTCACATGTGTGGTTTGAACGTCGTTTACATATGTGGGTGCGACCAACGTATGCATTTGCTTCTGCGTGCATACATGCGGGGGCGCTTTACATTTTAAATTGTTTATTTTACTTATATTTTTCTATATTGACGCTTTCTTTTTACATTTTTTTATCACTTTTATTCCTATTACAAGGATGTAAACATTCCTTGTAATTGGAATAGTGCATGACAGGTCCTCTTTACAGCAAGATCTGAAGTCCCCAGATATCGCCTCTAGGCTGGGAAGCCTGAAATAAAAAAATAAAAAATGCAGAGGCTGGGTGGGACATCTTAATATCACGCCCAGCCTCCAAAAGATCATAGAGACACCCGGAGGCCATCTGGCCTGCTGGGTTCTCTATGGTCAGCTTCCGGCATGGACCGATTCCTTCTCCTTCCTGTGCAATCGGCGAGCTGGGAGGAGCACCAGAGGGCGGTGGGAGGGGGGACGTCCTCTCCTGCTGCCTGTAAGAACGATCAAGTGGCTATGATCAAGCTGCTATGATTAACCTTACGGAGCAGGGAATCTAAAGCTCTAATATAAGATATCTGAATGATGCCTGTAGCTGCAGGCATCATTCAGATATCCCCACTCAAAGTCCACGACATCATATGACATTGTTGGGCGAGAAGTGGTTAAAGAACGCATTTAATACTTACCTGTCCTGCTGCCTCTGTCCTTGTGCCTTCTGGGTTATAAAACAAATCTTTCTCAAAGATCTACTGCATCCATTGGGTGTTTCTGATGCATGGTCACTCACTCTGCTTTGTGCTTCTTTCTGCCCATGTGTGAATCAAGTCCTTCTACTGACCACAATGGTGCTCCCCCGGTACCCACAATAGTCAGTGAGAGGAAAAAAATGTCCTGACATCAGTGAAAGGGAAGAATGGCCATGCTAGGTAGCCAGTAGGATGAAGAAATTACTCAGTCTTGGTGGTCAGTGGACATAAAAACGGCCCAGCACTGGCGGTCAGTGGAAGGTAAAAATGCCCCAGCACTGGTTGTCAATAAAAGGAAAAATGCCACAGACATGGTGGTTAGTAAGAGAAAGGAATGCCTCAGCATCAGAGGTCAGTGGGTAGATGAAGGCCCTGGGGGCTGGTGGTCAGTTTGAGGAAGAACTCTTTTGGCATCAGTAGTCAGTAGGAGGAAAAAATACCCCAATGTTGGTGTCAGTTGGTGTCAGTAGGAGGAAACATTTGGAGGCTGTGAGATGTGCTTAGGGCTCTGAATGGGGGGGCTGCAGTGGTCTAGGGATATGCAAGTAGTGGACCTGCAGCTGTTGCAAAACTACAAATCCCATCATGCCTCTGCCTCTGGGTGTCATGCTTGTGGCTGTCAGAGTCTTGCTATGCCTCATGGGACTCATGGGTAGTTCTGCAACAGCAACAGAGGTGTTAGAGGCTTTACAACAGGGTGTGGGTGTCAGGGTTTGGAAGGGACTGGAGGACCTTGCAGAAGGCTTAGCACACTGTGGTAGACTCTACAGGAGGTTGGGGAACACTCTAGAATGTTAGTAGGCACTGTAGGGGGGTTAGGGTTATATGTGGGGGCTTGTGGGTTTTGGAAGCAGCTGGGAGCTCTTCAAGGGGCTGAGGGGGGCATTTGCCCGCCTTTTCAGCTATTTTTACCCTCCCACCCACTTACTTTTCCCCCTCTTTCACTTACTTTTTAGACTAGCTATGACCCGCTATGACTGTGGGTGCCGGGGTTTGGAAGGGGTTGGAGGACTCTGCAGCAGGCTTAGCACGCTGTGGTGGACTCTACAGGGGGTTGGGGAACACTCTAGATAGTTAGTAGGCACTGTGGGAGTTGGGAGGGAGGTGAGTGTGTGTGGTGGGGGGGTAGGGTTCTATGCGGGGGCTTGGGGTTTTTGAAAGCATCTGGGAGTTCTTCAAGGGGCTGTGGCGGGGCCTTTTTAGCTGATATTTCCACCCACTTTCCCACTTACTTTTCAGACCTGCTATGACTACAGGTCATGTGATTGGTCATATGTCAGAAAGAGATAGAATGGCGCTTGCATTCGAAGGCACAATACTTTTTAGATATCCTATGAGATACCGGTAGGGACGAGCAAAATTGTGAGAAATGCTTTGGAAATAATAAGGACAAAACATGCAGTGCCAATCTGAGTGTAGTATAGGGTAAAAACAGTGACGCTTTATTAGATTACACTCTCAGATGAGGGGTGTATAGTCAGCATGAAGTCATAGCCACATCCTGTAGGTCCAGCCAGGCTGAGAGCTTGAGTCCACAGTGGCGCTCTGTGACCGGTGGCTTCCGGGGCTCTGAGACAGAGCCCCACCACCATGCTCCCTGGATGGAACTGCCATCCTACTGGTGACACTTAGTACCCCAGCTGTCTACTGTCCCGGAGCCCCGGCCAAAGACGCCGCCGGTCACAGAGTGACACCAGGGAATCAAGCTCCCAGCCTGGATGGACCTACAGGATGTGGCTATGACTTCATGCTTACTATACACCCCTCATCTGTGAGTGCAATCTAATAAAGTGTGACTGTTTTTACCCTATACTACACTCAGATTGGCGCTGCTTGTTTTGTCCTTCGACCTTACAGAGCTGCTTCTACTTTGACCAGCTGGCTGTCTTTCTACCATCCCCCAGCCTTCCAAGGACCTTACCCCTGGGACTACTCTCCCCTTCCTCCCCCCTCCCCCCATATGCTGGCCACCACTGCGGCACCTACCCAACCCAGTCACCTGCACAGCGCTCGCCATCTCCTACATGCCTTTGGAAATAATAATAATAACAACCATGCGATCATTGTGGAGACCAACAAACCCATTTCTTCAATGACTACTTTTGATGAAATGTTGCTGAAATCACAGCACTCATCTCTACTGACAGCTAACACATGGGAACTAGCCCAAATGAGAGTCAGACAGACCAAATGTGTTTCTGAAAGGGAGCCTTCTGCGTTCTGTGCGTAGTACTACCCCATCAGGAGTCGCTTGTTAATTTGGATCCTCTCTCTGCTTCTGTTCCAGCCCTGTGTGAGTCCTCAACCACACTGACACCATCAGTATATCTTTCTGTAAGCTTTAATGAGAACACAAGAACTGGACTTACTACTAGACGTGCAATTCGTTCTTTTACACATCAAAATTTTTGGAAATTCGGGTGTATCCTAATCTCCAGTAATGAATTTCAATTAATCCAAATGAAATGATAATAATAACAAAATAATGTAATGAAATAACAAATTCAAAATATCCTAAAATTAATTTGAAGAATTAGAAAATGAATTTGAATGTGAATTTGCAAATTAATTTTAATTTGAAATAGAAACATTCAGTATTGCAATAAATACAGTAAGGCATAAAAGTGAAATAAGATGATGATAAAAATAGGAAAGAATAGGTTAGAAAAAAATAAAATTGATTAGAAAAGAATAGAATATATTAGAATAGAATAGAACGAATATAGCTGTCTTCCCAAATTTGAATTGATTTGAAAATAATGAACATACTAACGGAATCCGAATATGTTAAACGAATTGGGAAAACAAATCATTCTAACATAGCGAATATGATGAAGCAAAATTATTAACTTATCGAACAGATCCGAAACGAAACACATTTTTCTGACGTATTAGCATGTTATAGTCAACCAACAAAGAACATAATAATAGATACACAATCAGATTCACAGGATCCCTTGTAATAATTCTAAACTCCAGTATATACTCTAATCCCAACAGCATAAACTGTAGCACTTCTCATGAGATGAACTACCACAAATGACAACAAGAAGTATCAAAGGGACCAGGCTAAGTCACTTGAGAGCTCTCCTGTGAAGGGGACTAGGTTTAGGCCTGAGGTTATCTGGATATAATCCTTAATGTAAAACTTTGGCTGGCTAAGTTGGGGCCCTTGAAGAAGTTGGTGCACAATGGTGGGATGTGCCTATGGTTTGAGTAGTTACAATACTGCACCCCATGAGTTAAGACTGAGTAATGGGGGGAGTGATCTTTAGATACAGTTGCAATAATTGGATGGAAAGGACAGGTAGATTGGCCATGTTGGGCCTAGTTCAGCAGCAACAACAAATTGTTAGGAGAACAGAACAAAGGGGTGTGTTAATTTAACCTTGCAGGCCTTTTCAAGTGAGTACTAATAATACTGTCACTGGTTCAGCTTAACTGTGGGTATACAACCCTCTCGCAGCTCTCTCTGGAATCCTCCTGCAGCAATTAGCATTGCAGGGGCCTCCCTTTTTGTTGGTCTTTAACTGTTTGGTGGGAAGAATGATGAGTATCTTGGCAGCGGTTCAGCTCAATGGGTCCTCCAGCAGTCCTGAACAGCAGAGACGTGGGTCACAGAATGGTGATCCAGGACAGGTGCCAGAGCAACCAATAGTGTGACAAGGTATGGCTCAGTCCAGCCGGTTGGTTCAGGGTATAAAAGCTCTCAGCATACACTTGATCTGCCGCCTCTTTCCTTTCCTAGAGAGACACAGCACAGCACCTCTTCCTCTGCAGCAGCTCGCCAGTTGGCACTCTTTCTTTGCAACCCCCTTCACATCAGCTCCTCCTGCTTTCACATTTCTCTGGGTACAGTAGTTTGTTTCCCAGCTTTGCAATGACTCCGGTCTCTGACCGAACTACGTCTCCCAGAGAGCTGCAGTCCAAAGTCATTCTCAACAACAAGAACAATCGCTGCTGCCATTTTGTGGATGAAAAGAAATCCTGCATAGTCCAGTTACATTAACTCCTGATACATGTGTTTGCCATGGACCCTGCCGACCAATGATGTGGAGCCTTTTTTTACTGTCCCCCTACAAAGATTCCGTACTAATTCCCTTCATTCCTGGTGCCAGCTTCTTCCAGTTCCCTATTTTATTATTGATACCACAACAAAGCAACAATGCCATTTAGAATTGTATTCCCCCACACCCCAAAGCAATGAGAATGCAATAGGAATAATTCATGCACAATCAGATCTAATTATTAGATTTATTAGGTTTGCATAAAACATCTTGGCTTCTGTTTGTTGAAGTCGTTCACAGCAATAAAAACATTGGATTATTATGATACTGGAGAATGTATAATTCAGAAGTAAGAAAAATACTTCTGACGTAGAACAGCTAACCTTTTTGCGTCTTTTAGAAAATGGTGGACTTGGAAAAGTTACAGCTGGCGACAAATAAAACTAATCAGTAAAGCTATCCAGGAAACGTAGCTGTGCTGAAGTCAAAGCCTCACCCTCAGTTTAATTTAATACAACTTTTTGTTAGGTCCAGAGTATTTACCATTTTTACAGAGCTTCCAGAAGGGACTGTAGCCTCTTGTCACATGACTCTATCCTATGCAATTTATTGTACGATCCAATTTGTGTTGGAAAGATTGTAGTGGGTTCCAAAAGAGGGATTCTTTTATCTAATTTACATGATTTATTGAGAATTAGTTTATCCTTCTAACACCCATGATGGGGCTTATTTTAATCCAACTGGTACCAACGACTATAGCTTATTTTGCTCCCACTGACAACAGCAGTGGGACCTAATTTATCCCCATGACATCAACAATGAGACTTTTTATTTTCCACTGATACAAATGTCTGAGCTTATTGTATCTCATTAATGCTAATAATGGGCTTTTTGTTTTTTACACCCAATGATACCATTGATGGGGCTGATACTCCCACTAACACCAATGATTGAAACATAGAAACATAGAAAAGTGACGGCAGAAAAAGACTGAGTAGTCCATCGAGTCTGCCCCTTTTTTATTTATTTATTTATTTATTTTTACATTAACCTTGTTGTCTGACTATGGATTTATGTTTATCCCAAGCATGTTTGAAGCCATTTACTGTTGACTGTCTCACAACCTTCAGTCTGTTGTTCCAATTACATTTTTATTTATTTATTTATTTATTTTTTCCCCGTCTGAGCTACCTGATGAGTCAGAAAAAGACGGCAGTGAAAAGATACAAAGATACAAAGTTAGTAACCACAATCACCCTCATAGTCGGGGTAGTTACCATAGTAACCCACATTTTTTGTTTTTCGGGTAATAATCGTAATTACTCTATGTTATTCGAGTCTGTAAACATAGTCACCTTTTATTTTTCAGAGTAACAACTACAGTACCCCTATTTAATCCAGGGTGACGACAACAGTCACCCTCGTTTTATTCGATATCAGCAACCATGGTCAACCTAATTTTATTCG
>BLSH010078014.1:619207-646722 GCA_018402905.1 Glandirana rugosa | reverse complement strand
ACATAAGCATCCAGCATGCATGAGTAGAGAGCTCCACCATGTGTTGCCCAAAAATGTCATAAAACCATTTAAAACTGTCACATTTTGCCATTAGTGAGATCAGTGCCTGAGCATACTCAGATCATCATCTTGGTGAAATTCCAGCCAGGAAACTGGTCACAGAGACCGCATCACTTCCTGCCTCTCATGCTGACAGTGATCTTTGCAATGTTGCAGCCATCTTAGAAATGGCAAACGCCCACAAAACAGAGAAAAGAAGTTAAAAGCATATGGAAAGAAAAGGGAAACGCTGTCACTTACGTCAAAGCTTGTTTAAAGCTTTCTTTGAGAGGCCTGCACCACCAGCATCGGGCTCCAACCATATCGCTCATTTAGAGACTGTACAGGAAGGACATCTACCCAGGGTTCCAACCATAAAGCTCATTTAGAGACTGTACAGGAAGGACATCCACCCAGGAGAAGCTGAAATATGCCCCCCAGACCACCAGAATGGGGCTTCCAACCATATAGCTCGTTTAGAGACTGTACAGGAAGGACTTCCAACCAAGAGAGGCTGAACTTGGCTGGGGCGACAAGCGGTAAGGGATACCTCGCGACTCCAGTCCTGATCAGGTGAGGAAAAAAAGGAGAATGCAGTGAGCCGGGTCTGTCTTTGATTTATAGTTAACCAGTCCTATCATGTTGTGGGGGCGGAGCCACAACCCATGTGTATGCTGCCATGATGCACCAGGAAACACATTTCAGTGGCAGCTTTCACGTATAGTACCCAATTTAAGAGTATCCAATTTAAGATTAGCAGGCCTAGCAAGGAAAGCATTCAGCAAGCTACTATTGCGATCCAGCAAATAAAGCAACTGTGAAAAATTCAGAAACCTCCCCAATTTTCTTTAGTCTAAATCAAAATAAACACAGAAAGGTCCTTAGTAAGAGTGTCAAGCCTACAGGCGTGCCCCAGCATCACCATCATATATGTTTCAGCATCACCAGCAGATGTACTCCAGCATCACCAGCAGGTGTTAATTTCAGCATCACCAGCAGGTGTGTTCTACCATCACCAGCAATTGTGTTTCAGCATCACAAGCAGGTGTGCTCCACCATCTCTAGCAGGTGTGTTTCAGCATCACAAGCAGGTGTGCTCCACCATAACCAGCAAGTGTGTTTCAGCATCACAAGCAGGTGTGCTCCACCATCTCCAGCAGGTATGTTCCAGGATCACCAACAGGTGTGTTTCAGCCTCACCAGCGGGCCTACTCCACCATCATGAGCAGGTGTGTTTTGGCATCACCAGTGGGTGTGCTCCACCATCATGAGCAGGTGTGTTTTGGCATCCCCAGTGGGTGTGCTCCAACATCATGAGCAGGTGTGTTCCAGGATCACAATCAGGTGTGCTCCACCATAATGAGCAGGTGAATTTTGGCATCACCAACAAGTGTGTTTCAGCATCACAAGCAGGTGTGCTCCACCATCACCAGCAGGGGTGTTTCAGCATCACAAGCATGTGTGCTCCACCATCACCAGCAGGTGTGCTACAGCATCACAAGCATATGTGCTCCTCCATCACCAGCGAGTATGTTCCAGGATCACCAACAGGTGTGTTTCAGCCTCACCAGCGGGTGTGCTCCACCATCAGGAGCAGGTGTGTTTTGGCATCACCAGTGGGTGTGCTCCACCATCACGAGCAGGTCTGTTTTGGCATCACCAGCGGGTGTGCTTCACCATCATGAGCAGGTGTGTTCCAGGATGACAATTTGGTATGCTCCACCATCATGAGCAGGTGTGTTTGGCATCACCAGAGGGTGTGCTCCACCAGCAGGTGTGTTCCAGAATCATGAGCAGGTGTGCTTCAGCAAGTCCAGGAGGTACGTTCCACCATCATCAACAGGTGTGTTTCAGCATCACAAGTAGGTGTGATCCACTATCACCAGCAGGTGTGTTTTGACATCACCAGCAGGTATGCTCCACCATCATGAGCAGGTGGGGTTTGGCATCATCAGAGGGTGTGCTCCACCCAGGGCCAGTGCTAGACTATTTTGTGCCCTAAGCAAGACCAGGTGAGGCAGTATGGGGGTTTGTGAGGCGGTATGAGTGGTAATTGAGATGGGAAGACATTATTACAAGTACCAGCAGCAGGATATTCTGCTCACCTGAGTCCCTCAATGCCGCTGGTCAGTATGAAACATCTGTGCGGAGCCAGCCCTGTGTTTCCTGCTTGTAGTGATGTCATCTGGCCGCGTAGGTCTAACAGAGGAAGTTCCATCCTTGCCCTCCTCCTTCTCTGAATGTGGAGGCCTGGGGGCAGGGGAAGCCTTTGATTGATTGCTAGGACTACCGATGTACTAGCAACCAATTACGTGCTTGCCCCGCCTCCAGGTCCCGACTTTCAAGGAAGGAGGAGTGCAAGAACGGAGGAGCGGGAAGTCTTAGGACCACACCCCCTGTTCAGCCTATATCCTCTAACAGATCTGATTGCCGAGGTTGACTGGCGCAGCTACATGTGGCAGAAGGGACTAACTGAGCATTTGAGCAGGGTGCTCTGGGGGTGGGGGGGTATCTACGTCCCTCCAGTGGAGAGTAGGGAAACCTATGTGCCCTAGGTGACTGCCTAGTTTGCCTGGTGGTAGCGCCAGCCCTGTCTCCACCATCACCAGCAGATGTGTTCCAGGATCACAATCAGGTATGCTTCAGCATTAGCAGCAGGTGTGTTGCAGAATCACAAGTAGGTGTGCTCCACCATCACCAGCAGGTGTGTTCCAGGATCACAAGTAAGTGTGCTCCACCATCACCAGCAGGTGTGTTTTGGCATCAGCAGCAGATGTGTTCCTCCATCACCAACAGGTGTGTTTCATAATCACAAGCAGGTGTGTTCCTCCATCACCAACAGGTGTGCTCCAACATCACTAGCAGGTGTATTTCAGCATCACCAGCAAGCATGTTCCAGGATCGCAAGCATATGTGCTTCAGCATCACTAGCAGGTGTGTTCCAGGATCACCAGCAGATTACAGACAAAATGATGAGAAGTGGACTGCTGCACTACAGCTATGCCTGGAAAAAAAATTAAACTGGCAGGTAGACCTTTCTTACTCTATGCATCCCATAGTTTCAGTTTTATTTGGGATGAACCTGTAAAGGGTTTTCTACGTTTATTTTAAAAGTAAAAAGGACGTTGTGGATCTGCTAATGCCAACAAAATGTTTCAAAGCCCAGTCCAGACAATATTAAGAAATAAAGGATAAAGTGAGCCAAATGGATCAAAATTCTATCTTGATCTGTCATGGTTGGTGGTGACTGGACCTCTGCTTCATTAGGGGATCTATAGCTGAGCCACAACTACAATCTCACATCATAGCAGTCTGCCTTTTCTATGCACTTCATTTAAAATCACGCCAAACTATTCTCCCTCCTTTATCAGAAATGACAACTCCATGCTTTCAATTTAGTTTCACGTAGGAAGACATTGCATGCTATTCTCCACCGTACATTTAACCAGCTAGGATTCAGAACCAGGTTAAAATTTGAAAAGTATTTGTCTGGCAGTAATTACTTCTATGAAGTGTATCTTTATCAAAAAAATCCACTGCTTCCCTCCCCTATAAGAAATTGTACTGTGAGCCCAGGTCAACGGGGTGACCGAGAAAGCAGATCCATGACAGCCTGGAAAGGAAGTGGTTTTAATAAGGCTGATCACCAGTCCACCAGTCAAGCTGTGGGAGACGGGGCTGGAGACAAGGTGAGTATTGCAGCAAAAGTTGCATTTTTTTTATTTATACAGATATTGGGAAATGTATTTAAAATATACTGTATATTTAATTGAAATTAAATTGAAATTGATATTCTTTAACCCCCAGTATGCCTGCAATACAACCAAATGAAAAATACTGTGTGTGTTCCTAGTGCTCAGACCCACTGTTAAACAGAAACATTAGTCATAGGGTTCTATTTATAAAAAAATAGTTCTGGGTTTGCACAGCTGTCACAAATATGCTTTGTATTTTTATTTTTATTTGCCTCCTATGATTGTCAGCTCCATCTAGTGGCCATAATGTGATATTTTTCTGAAACGTCCGATCCAGAAAATACTGCATTATTGCCACTAGATAAAACTGATGATCGTAGGATGCAATCATATTAGACAAAATATAGGGATTATTTGTGACTGCTCTATGAATGCATAAGACATTCACATAGGGAACCAGACTAGAGACTAGAGGCATACTGATGCTGCTGATTTAGGTTCGGACATCAAAGCTTTCAAAAGAATAATGAACATGAAAGGATGTTTCCCTTTCCCTACATGCAGACTGTGCTGAGGACGCATCAAGATCACAGCAAGCTAAGCGCGCTCGCTTATTTGTTTTTAAGCTTTTGAAGTAGATGAATGATGTATTATTATTTATTATTATAATTATACAGGATTTATATAGCGGCCACCATTTGTGCAGCACTTTACAATGAGAGGGCAGACATTACAGGTATAATACAATTCAATACAGGAGGAATCCAATGTCCGACTCACCGTCATTGCAGCATACTCCTGGAGCAGCACATCGGCCTCCGGCACCGCAGGGCTTTCCACCAGCCTCACAGGGGGAGGGTAGGTAGTTTTCTTCCACGCAGCGCAGCGTCTCTGGGGTCCCAATATAACATCCTAAGTCTTCTCCGCAACAGATGTTCGGTCCGAAGCAATTGCCTCTATTCCCTGGACCGCATGGTATACACTGCAAAGAAAATCCACCCGTCACTCGCGGCATTAACATCAATCACTGCAAGCTTAAAGGAGAAGTATAGTCAAAGCTTGTTTGGCTGTACTTCTCCTGTGGATCACAGGAGTGCAGTTTGTTCTGCACTTCCTGTGAGCGGTTTTCAGCAGACAGCGGACTGAAACCTGCTGTCAGCTGACGTCAAGATCGCAACAATGGAATCAGGATCCACCCACATGCCTGGACCGAAACCCGGCTAAGACTCTCATTGAGTCACTGAGAGCCTGAGCCGGCCACTCCCGCCCCTTCACAGCCCAGCGCTGCAGTGAGTGAGGAGGGGCAGAGCAGAGAGCCAGTGATTGACAGTCAGCAGCTCTCTGCTCAGGGAGCTGTGAGAACCGAGCGATCGGGGGTGTTTGATTGATCCGTTCTCAGTGAGCCAGCAGGGGACAGATGCTGCATCCACCTAGGTAAATATGATTCTTAAAAAAAAAACAAAAAAAAACATACTTCTCTTTTAAACCCCGTCCTATCTGTCTGATAATCTGAAGCGATATCAATGCTGTATCGAAAACAGACATAGAGGGATTTGTATAGATTTGCTTTTTTACCTTTATGCTTAATAGTATTAAATCCAATACAAAAAATGTAATATATTGCAGTTTACCAGTCATTAGATGTGGTGGTTGCATTTGTTTTCTTTTTTTAGGCCCCCCCCCCCGTTTTCACCTGCTGATCTGGCCAGTAACACACCCCCTGTATTAGTGAGGCACAACTCTGGAGGAATAAGCATAGGAGGCATAGCAGGCAGCAGCATTGCCAGTCTGCTGGGTGTAGTGTTAAATATATTAGCAGATTTAGATACACTGAAGCCAAACTCCAGCTCACACTTTATAAGCAAACTGTTTGTTCCTTTTGAGATAAGGGTTTTGAATGAATAAATAAAAGCTGATCACTTTAAGCACCCCGTCAGTGTTACGTGAGTTGTCTCATCCATGTAAACCGGTACATTCCGCTGAAGAGCTTGAGCTTTTGAAAAACAAAAGACTTACTGGCTGGATCACCAGATGAAAAGAGAAAAATATAAAGCCTAAAAAGGAAACTAATGCAGCCATCACATATAAGAATTGGAAAGCTGCAATTTAATATATGTTTGGGTTTAATAAGGCTTTAACTTACTTATTATGATCAGTTCTAAAAATAAAATTTTTATTTTCTTTTTAATATGAAATCCAACATATTGAAGCAGGACTTCAGAATAAAAGAAATAAAAGCTTCTTATCCTCCTCCTCTCAAAACACTCTAGAATATGCAGCTCAATGTACATTCTGTGCATAGAATGTATGAACTCCCATGTGCATGTGTAGGTTGCGTCATTCCAGCCCAGCCAATCAAAATGTCTGGAGACCCCCACACCCACAAGAATCTGGGTTCGTGGACGTCATATTGTTTGGGGGAAGGGGGGGGTTGGAGTATTGGTGACTGCGTGGACATCATATTGCTTGGGGGAGGGGAGTATTGGTAACTGCAAGGGAGCTAGATGTTACATTGCTTGGCGGATGAGTATTGGTGACTTTAAGCTCACGGACCTCACATTACTTGGGGTGGTTATTGGTGACTTTAAGTTCATGGACCTAACAATGCTTAGGGGTGAGTATTGGTGACTTTAAGTTTATGGACCTCACATTACATGGTGGTGAGAATTGGTGACTTTAAGCTCATGGACGTCACAATGTTTGGGGGTGAGTATTGGTGACTTTAAGCTCATGGACCTCACATTACTTGGGGGTGATTATTGGTGACTTTAAATTAATGGACCTAACAATGCTTGGGGGGTGAGTATTGGTGACTTTAAACTCATGGACCTCACATTACATGGTGGTGAGTATTGGTGACTTTAAGCTCATGGACGTCACGATGTTTCGGGATGAGTATTGGTGACTTTAAGCTCATGAACCTCACATTACTTGGGGGTGAGTATTGGTGACTTTAAGCTCATAGACCTCACATTACATGGTGGTGAGTATTGGTGACTTTAAGCTCATGGACCTCACATTACTTGGGGGTGAGTATTGGTGACTTTAAGCTCATGGACCTCACATTACTTGGGGGTGAGTATTGGTGACTTTAAGTTTATGGACCTCACATTACATGGTGGTGAGAATTGGTGACTTTAAGCTCATGGACGTCACAATGTTTGGGGGTGAGTATTGGTGACTTTAAGCTCATGGACCTCACATTACTTGGGGGTGATTATTGGTGACTTTAAATTAATGGACCTAACAATGCTTGGGGGGTGAGTATTGGTGACTTTAAACTCATGGACCTCACATTACATGGTGGTGAGTATTGGTGACTTTAAGCTCATGGACGTCACGATGTTTGGGGATGAGTATTGGTGACTTTAAGCTCATGAACCTCACATTACTTGGGGGTGAGTATTGGTGACTTTAAGCTCATAGACCTCACATTACATGGTGGTGAGTATTGGTGACTTTAAGCTCATGGACCTCACATTACATGGTGGTGAGTATTGGTGACTTTAAGCTCATGGACCTCACATTACATGGTGGTGAGTATTGGTGACTTTAAGCTCATGGACGTCACAATGCATGGGGGTGATTATTGGTGACTTTAAGCTCATGGACCTCACATTACTTGGGGGTGAGTATTGGTGACTTTAAGCTCATGGACCTCACATTACTTGGGGGTGAGTATTGGTGACTTTAAGCTCATGAACCTCACATTACTTGGGGGTGAGTATTGGTGACTTTAAGCTCATAGACCTCACATTACATGGTGGTGAGTATTGGTGACTTTAAGCTCATGGACGTCACGATGCTTGGGGGTAAGTATTGGTGACTTTAAGCTCATGGACCTCACATTGCTTGGGGTGAGTACTGGCGACTTTTAGCTCATGGGCGTCAAATTGATTGGGCGACGTGGTAAGTACTGGTAACTGTGAGGGAGGTTTTGCACATCAAATCTCTTGTGGAAATGTAAGTATACAGTAGAACAGTTTAGTTCAGCTTAAAAGTTTTTTCTTATCATTTCCATCAAAAGTGGAAGCTTGCATGTTTATCTATCATAAACTACTTTGCTGAACATCCTTTTGTATGCAGAGCTCGGTAGCCCAAATTGAATATTACACACACGAAAAACTAGAGCTGGATGGACCTGTGTCTCATCAAATATGCAACTATAAATGAACCAGAGCAGTAGCTCTTCCCCCTCCTCCATTCAGGCGGTCCCATACAGAGTTTCAGCCAGAGAGAAACTGTCTGAAGGCAAGCAGCTTCTGCTGTTCTCTCTAAAACAATACCCATGGTGCCCAGTGAGCAATGGGTCAGGTCTTGTTGGCACAGCTCTCCATAGACATAGTTACATAGGTATTTGGGTTGAAAAAGACATGTATCCACATCTCATGAGAGAAACGTCAAAGCTGTCATTGCTAACCTCTCCCTTTGAAATGCTAGTTGCCTGACTCCCTTTCAGGTCAATTAGGTGCAATGATTCTTACCTGGAACAAGTATGCAAATCAAAAATTTGCTTTGATTGTGGCATGCTGTTCAGGTCAGCAATGGAGTTTCCATATGTCTTGCATATTTAATTTACAAGAAATGTATTTACAGTATATATGTAGAGTATATTGACATGTATGTGCATTAAGCTGCAACAGACAGTTCATTTTGCTTTGACATGTGGGCATTACCTAGGGAAGGTTGTATGCAAATGCAGTTTGCCTAAGAATGCCCACTCCTCCAGATTGACATTCACCCACTGATTGCATTTTGATATTTACATAACTCTTCCCAAGAGACAACTCATTGTTTGCATCAGGGACTAATGAACACAGCAAGATGTATATTTAACACATTTTAGCAGGGGTTCCCTGGAACCTGGAATTTATTTCAATGGTTCCTCCATGGTAAAAAAAGTTGAGAAAGGCTGTCCTACATATTAAAGTGCATGTATAGCCAAACCCTTGTTAGTGCTCCCACAAAAATTGTTCCTAACTGCATAGATATTTGCAAGTAAACTCAGACTGCTAGCTTAGCTGTTTACAGGTGATTGAATAAAATGATAATTTGATAAGAGGATCAAGGTACAAACAGGCAGCCTACAGCTGTGGTGGAACCAAAAGTACCAGCATGCAACCCATGGCTAGGACTTCTACCTAGAGCATTTGCTATTCTAAAGAAGACTGGATACATATGGCTTTTCAGTTGTTGTAAGGCAATAGTTCTAGCATGCTGGAACTTGGGGTTTCTTGTTAGTTAGGCAATGGTTTTCCATGGTTTCCATTTTTTTGGTTAAAAAAATGTGCAACAAGCTGGGAGTTATGGTTCTCAAACAATTTAAATTTGCGTATTTACTGCTGTGTTTAAATCTCTTGATATTACCAATTTTGAAAGCAGGTATACAGCTGCTGAGCAGATGGTGGTTCATATCCATTGCCAGGCTGTCAGTTCTATCATGATGGGACTTATGCTGGCCATACATAGCAATTTCTGCCAATTTCATGCACCAGCTTTCAACCACTGCAACAATCAAATGAAAGTGTGTATGGCTAACATAACATTTCAAAACAGAGTCTACATTATCAGAGATTTACCATTATCCTTATCAGAGACATTATTGGAGTCTACATTATTCAGAGACTCACAGTTACATGCCTTATGTGGTTGTGGTGGAGTTAGAAACAAAATGTATAGTTCTAAAATTTGTGAACGCCATGTGGTTTTTAAACTGTCGAAGAATTAAAAATCACAATTATAGTCCTGCAACTGCTGGTGTTTACGTGGCTGTCCAGTTGTGGTAGAAATAGAAGTTTCATCTTTCTGAAACCTATAGTTCTACTACTGCGAGGCATCACATGGTTCCTAAACCATAATGAAAATATATATCTTCTGTTTCTGAAACGTATTGGGAGATATTTACTAAAACTGGAGAGTGCAAAATCTGGTGCAACTCTGCATAGTAACCAATCACCTTCCTGGTTTTATTGTCAAAGCTTAATTGAACAAACTGAAGTTACAATCTGATTGGCCACCATGCACAGCTGCACCAGATTCTTAGAGGGCCAGTTTTAGGAATTCTTCCCCACAGTTACAACTGCTGGGCATCCTGTTGTTCATCAGCTGTGGTAAAAACTACAAATCTCATCTTTCTGAAACATATTATTCTACAAGTGCTAGACATCACATTTTCTCCAGCTGTGGGTGAAATACAAATGTAATATTTCTGAAAATGATAATTCTACAGCTGCCAGGCATCATGAGGTTCCCCAGCTAGATTAACACTAGAAATATTGTATTTTTAAAACATATAGTTCTACAACATGAGGTTCAAAAGCTATCGTAAAAATCTAAATCTTAACCTTCTGAAACATATTGTTCTGTTATTGCTGAGTACCATATTTTTCCAAGCTATGGTAGACCTACAAAACTCATCTTGCTAAAACATATAGCTCTACAGCTTGTAGGCATCATGTGGTTCTCAAGCTGTGGCAGAATTACAAATCAATTTTTTCTGAAATGTATAGTTCTACATCTGCTGGGTATCATGTTGTTCTTAAACTGTAATGAAATAACAAATTTCCAGTTTCTGAAACATATAGTTCTATAACTGCTAGACATTGTGTGGTTCTCCAGCTGTGGTAGCACTACGAATCTCATCTTTCTGACACATATTACTCTACACCTACTAGGTATCATATTTACTCTAGCCGTAGTTAAAATACAAATGACATCTTTCTGAAAATTATAATTCTACAACTACAAAGCATACTGTGGTTCTCCAGTTATGTTAGAACTACAAATCGCATCTTTCTTACACTTAAAGGTTCTGCAATCATGTGGTTCTCCAGGTGTGGAACAGCCACAAATCTCATATTTCTGAGACTTATAGTTCTAAAATCTTAAGGCTTCATGTGGTATTTTAGCTGTGATGGGACCATAAATCTCATATTTCTAAGATTTCCAGTTCTACAACTACTGGCCATCATGTGGTTCTGAAGATGTGGTGAAACCACACATCTCTTGCTTCTAAGCCTTCCAGTTCTACAACTAGACACCATGTGGTTCTTCAGCTGTAATAGCACAAATCTTATATTTCTCAGACTGTAGTTCTATCATTGCTAGGAATCATGTGGCTGTGGTGTAACCACAAACCTCATACTTCTGAGACTTCTAGGCATCATGTAGTAGTTCAGATATGATGGGACTGCAAGTTTCATATTTCTTCAACATACAGTTCTACAACAGATAGGCATTATGTCATATTTTAGCTGTGATGGGACCATACATCTCATATTTCTGCAACCTATAATTCTACAACTGCTAGACATCATGTGGTTTTCAAGATTTGAAGGAACAATAAATCCCTTGTTACTAAGATTTCCAGTTCTATAACTACTAGCTATCATGTGGTTGTCAAGCTATGGTGGATGTACAATTCCCACATTTCTAAGATTTCCAGTTCTATAACTACTAGCTATTATGTGGTTGTCAAGCTATGGTGGAACCACAATTCCCACGTTTCTAAGATTTCCAGATTTACAACTGCAATGCATCATGTGGTGGTTCACAATTTGTGGTGGAATTGCAAATCAAATTTTTCTGAAATGTATAGTTCTAAAACTGGTAGAGCTACAAGTTTCATCTTATTGAAACATATAGTTCTACAACTGATAGGCATCATGTGCTTCTTCAGCTGTGAAGGGACAACAAATCTCATATTCCTGAGACTTAAAGCTCTACAACTGCTAGACATCATGTGGTTTTCAAACTGTGGTAAAACCACAAATCGCTTGTTCCTAAGATTTCCAGTTCTACAACTGCTAGACCTCATGTGGTTCTTCAGCTGTGATAGAACCACAAATCTCATATTTCTAAGACTGTAGTTCTACCACTGCTGGGAATTATATGACTATCAAGCTGTTGTGGAACCGCAATGCTCACGTTTCTAAGTTCTCCAGTTCTATGACTGCTATGCATTGTGTGGTTCTCAAGTTGTGGTAGAATTATAATTTTTTCTGAAACGTATGGTTCTACGACAGCTTGTGTTTATGCTGTTATCCAGTTGGTGGAACTACAAGCTTTATCTTTTTGAAATGTATAGTTCTACAAGTGCTGGGCATCATGTAGTTCGTAAACTGTAATGAAATGAAAAATCTGTTGATGAAATACATAGTTCTACAACTGTCAGGCATCAAACTGTTCTCCAGATGCGGTGAAACTACAAATCTCATTTTTCTTAAACATATTGTTCTACAACTACGAGGCATCATATTTTCTTCAGCTGTAGCTAACATATCAATTTTAAGTTTCTGAAAATTATAATTCTACAACTGCTAGGCATCCCGTGGTTTTCCAGCTAGTTTTGAACTACCAATGGCATTTTTCTAATAACTATAGTTTTATAACTGCTAGGAGCCACATGGTTCCCAAGCTATTGTAGGGACCACAAATATCATATTTCTTAGACTAATACTTTTGCAAATGCTAGGCATCAAAGGTTTTGTCACAGAACCACAAATCTCATCTTTCGGAGACTTATAGTTCTACAATTTCTAGGTGTTATGTTGTTCTCAATCGGTTGTAAAATTACAAATCACATTTTTTTAAATGTTTAGTCCAACAATTGCTAGCATTTATGTGGCTATCCAGTTCTCCAAGTCTCATCTTTTAGAAACGTAAAGTTTTACAACTGATAGACATCATGCAGTTTCTAAACAGTAATGAAATGTACAAATTCCCTGTTTCTGAAACTTATAGTTCTACAGTTGCTTGGCATGCATCATTTGGTTTTCCACCTATGGCAGAACTACAAATCTCATCTTTCTAAGACTTATAGTTCTACCACTGCTAAGCATCATGTGGTTTTCCAGATGTGGTGGAACTGTGAATCTTATCTTTTTGAAACATATTGCTCTACAACTTCTAGATATATTCCCCAGCTAACGCTGAAACACAAATTTCATCTTTCAGAAAATTGTAATTCTACAACTGCTAGGCAACATGTGATTCTCCACATGTGGCAGAACCATAATTCTCATATTTCTGAGACTTATAGTTCTACAATTGCTAGGCATCATGTGGATCCCAAGCTATGGTAGAACCACAAATCTCATGTTTCTAAGATTTCCAGTTCTACCATTGCTAGGTGTCATGTGGTTCTCAAGCTATGATGGAATTACAATTCAAATTTGAATGCTTAGTTCTACATTTGCTGGTGTGTATGTGGCTTTTATAGTTGTACAATTGCTGGACATCATGTAGTTTCCAAAGTGTAATGATTTTACAAATTGCCTCTTTCTGAAGGGTATAGTTCTAAAGTTGCTAGACAGGTATCATTTGGTTCTAGAACTTATGGCAGAACTATGAATCTCATCTTTCAGTTCTACAACAACTTCTAAACATCATGTGGGTTTCCAGCTGTGGTGGAACTACAAATCCCATCGTTCTGAAACACATTGTTCTTCAATGTGAGGGTTTAGAATGATTGATAATATGCAGGTATTTTTACTATTATGAACTTCTTATGAATTTATGGATTATGAATTACTGAAAATAAAAGAACTTTTTTCAAATTTGTCTTTTTCCCATCATGCACTTCATTCAAAGTCCCGCCCTTGACTCTCTCTATATTGTTCTACAACTTCTAGGCATTTTCCCCAGCTGTAGCTGAAATACAACTTTTACCTTTCTGAAACTGTGATTCTACAACTGCCAGGCATCATATGGTTCTCGAGCTGTGGTGGAACCACAAATCTCATGTTTCCAAGATTGCAAGTTCTACAATTGCTAGCTGTCATGTGTTTCTCAAGCTCTGGTGGAATTATAAATGACATGTTTAATTCTACATTTGCTAATGTTTATGTGGCTAGCCAGTTGCCGAACACCAGTGGTAGAACTACTAGTCTCATCTACATCTGTTAGGCATCATGTGTTTTCTAAACTGCAGTGAAAATTTTAATTCTCCTCTTTCCAAAACTTATAGTTCAACAACTTCTAGGCATCATGTGGTGGCTGAGACGAACCTTCAAGTCTCAGATTCTTGGTTCTACAACTGCTGGGCATCATGTTATCCAGCAGTGGTGGAACTGCGAGATCTAGCAAGTTCTCTAGCTGCAGATACAATAAGGTACATTACAAAGCATTTGATGAAAATCAATTTGAGGAGGTTGATACTGCACCTGTCGCACTTCTGTGTCTGGGTAGGACCTCTTGCCTCCTCTTGGGCAGTTCTGGATGTAGCAGGCTGAGGATAAGGCGAGGAGGCACAGGAAGCAAGCAGGAACCGAGATGTCAGGCATACTGACAGTCTGGAGGTGCAGCAGGCAAATTGTAGGAAGAGAGAGTGCTTGTGCAAAGCCGAGGCTGAACGTACTGCTTTCTCCACCTGCCTCAGCTCCCTTTTTATACCCCATTCTTTTATTCCTAATGTCGACGTAATTGTTTGTGTCCTATTGTTGTGCAGCCTGTATTTAGCATCCAAACAATGAGTGACAAGCAATTAACAGAGTCAGGCAAGTCATCCATCTCCGTCATTAGCAGACCTCAGACTAGGTGATCAAACCTCAGTAGTACTATATTCTAATGTGCTATTAAAATAAAAAGTGTACTACAGCTATGTCAATTGATATGCAATAATGTTATTTAATGCTTATGCATATAACAAAAAAACTAACATTTTTTTTGTGTTAAATTTAAATGCTTTTTATAAGCATCTGGTCAATGCTTGTCATAATTATGATTATTGCAATTATTGTATTTTGGAATACACTTATATTGTTATAAGTGTGGAAATATTCTGATATAATGCAGAGATTATATTTCTATAGGATCCTTTTACTGCAAGATACCATATCAGCACAATATACTATATTATCACATCTACAATTTATTGAGAAAGCATTCACCTTGAAAGTTTCACATACTCTGTAATCCAGGGATGTGTTGGTGAATACTGAACTTTACCCCTGACATGACTTACTTGTATCGCAGCTACACTATATATATTATACATATACATGTATACTGTATATACAGCCCACCATCCATGTATTGTAAATAAGGTAGACTTTGAGCTCATATATAGTTGTTTAAAGGGAACCCGTCACGTGTGAAGAAATATTACTTCTTTTACTTCTTAGCAGAGCAGCCTAAAATACATTTAACATTTTGAAGTCTTGGAGTCATTGCTGAGTAATGAACAGTGGAAACAAGTACACTGCTCAAAAAAAAGAACACTTTTTAACTAGAGTATAGCATCAAGTCAATTCAACTTGTGGGATATTGATCTGGTCACTTAAGTAGCAGAGGGGGTTGTTAATCAGTTTCAGCTGCTTTGGTGTTAAAGAAATGAACAACAGGTGCACTAGATGGGCAACAATGGCCAAAACAGGAATGTTTTTTCTGGTGGAGGCCACTGACATTTTTTCCCTACTCATCTTTTCTGCCTGTTATTCACTCATTTTGCATTTGGCTAGGGTCAGTGTCACTACTGGTAGCATTAGGCAATACCTGGACCCTATAGAGTTTGCACAGGCAGTGCAACTCCTCCAGTATGGCACATCAATATGTGCCATTGCCAGAAGGTTTGCTGTGTCTCCCAGCACAGTCTCAAGAGCATGAAGGAGATTCCAGGAGACAGGCAGTTACTCTAGGAGAGCTGGACAGGGCCGTAGAAGGTCCTTAACCCATCAGCAGGACCGGTATCTGCTCCTTTGTGGAACAGGATGAGCACTGCCAGAGTCCTACAAAATGACCTCCAGTAGGCCACTGGTGTGAATGTCTCTGACCAAACAATCAGAAACAGACTTCATGAGCGTGGCCTGAGGGCCCGACACCCTCTAGTGGGCCCTGTGCACACTGCCCGGCACCATGGTGCTCAATTTGCATTTGCCTTTGAACACCAGAATTGGCAGGTCCACCACTGGCACCCTGTGCTTTTCACAGATGAGAGCAGCTTGATCCTGAGCACATGTGACAGTCGTGAAAGGGTCTGGAGAAGCCGTGCAGAGCATTATGTTGCCTGTAACATCGTTCAGCATGACCGGTTTGGTGGTGGGTGAGTGATGGTCTGGGGAGGCATATCCATGGGGGGACGCATAGACCTCTATAGGCTAGACAATGGCACTCTGACTGCCATTAGGTATCGGGATGAAATCCTTGGACCCATTGTCAGACCCTACATTGTTGTAGTGGATCCTGGATTTCATCTGGTGCACAACAATGCCCGGCCTCATGCAGCGAGAGTATGAAGCCCGTTCCTGGAGGGTGAAGGAATTGATACCATTGAATGGCCCTCACACTCACCTAAACTAAATCCAATAGAACACTTCTGGGACATTATGTTTTGGTCCATCAGACACGGCCGCGTTGCGCCTCAGTCTGTTCAGGAGCTCAGTGATGCCCTGGTCCAGATCTGGTTGGAAATGCCCCAGGACACCATCCGTCGTCTCATTAGGGGCATGCCCCGACACTGTCATTCATGCATACAAGCACGTGGGGGCCATACAAACTACTGAGTATTATTTTGAGTTGCTGCAATGAAATTTCAGCAAAATGGACTAGCCTGCTGCATTATTTTTTCACTTTGATTTCCAGGGTGTCTTTGAATTCAGCCCTCTGTAGGTTGATCATTTTCATTTCCATCAAACAATGTGGCATCCTTTCATTCCTAACACATTACCCAGTCCATATCAGTATAGATATCCAGCATGATATCTTTCCTCCGTTGAGATCTGATGTGTTTTCAAAGTGTTCCTTTAATTTTTTTTTGAGCAGTGTATTTCTGAAACCTGAAAAAATCGATATAGCAAAAGGCTGCATTGAACTGAGAGGTCAAATCAGCAAAGCCTAACCCCTTCCCATCCCTTTGAAACGTTCTGAATGACTGGGGCGGTGGAAAAGGGGGGGGGGGGTTGGGGGTATTAGGAAGGACTGATGATCATGTGACTACTGTGTGACTATGGTCACATAATCAGGAGTCGGTCCTGCCAGTTACTGATTGTTAGTGGGGGCCGAGAGCTGTCTTTATCAGCTTGGTCCCCGTACTGAGAGTGTACAGTGAAACATTGGCCCCCAGTGGCGTATATATGTGTGGCGTGTGCATATTAAAGACTACTGTTTTGCCACTGTACATATGTGTCACGTGGGTGGCAACAGGTTAAAGTAAAAATTGATAAGCAAGTGAACTCCTGCACTACCTGTGTAAATGAGTGAAACCAAGCTCTCATGAAAATGTTGAATAAAAGTAAATAAATGCCACTAATGAATCTCCAAACAATAAAGTAGATTGTTGCTGCAACAGCAAATGTGTTCCTACGGTGAATAAACAATATATTGAAGTAGTGTTGCGCAGCCCCTCAATAATATCCAAATAGTAGTGCAAACAATATAATATATAATATAATATAAATAATAGCCAAACAATAGTGTCACAAAGTTAGATAGATGTGTCTATATAGGAGTGTATATTCTGTAAGAGATAGTAAAATAACAATAATTAAAGTGATTCTAAAGCTTTGGTTTAAAAAAAATAAAAAAAGATAACAAACATGTTATACTTACCTCCTCTGTGTAATGGTTTTGCACAGAGTGGCCCCGACCCTCCTCTTTTGAGGGCCCTCCACGGTGCTCCTGGCTCCTCCCCGTATTGAGTGCCCCCATGGGGAAGCGCTTCCCTGGGGGCACCCGTGCGGGCGCGCTCCTTGGTCCTGCGGCTGCGTCCATTGACACAGACAGCAGGACTCAGCCCCGGCTCCCACATCATTGGATTTGATTGATTGCAGTGGGAGCCAATGACTGCGCTGCTTTCAATCTATCCAATCAGGACTCGGGATACCGGCTGGAGTGGATGTGCTCACCCCTGATGCTGGAAAGACCGGGTTCAGGTAAGTAAGAGGGGGGCTGCTACACTAAAGGAGGTTTTTCACCTTAATGCATAGAAAGGTGAAAAACTCTGAGGGTTTACAACCCCTTTAACTAAATAGTACTGTAGAAATACGTGATTCCTCAGTGATGTTAAAATCCCACACCAGCTGGTGTAAATCCTGTGCTGTTAACCAAATCCACACGTGTCACCTCAGTGTTCACAGAACTCTCACCTATATATATACAGTGGGGAATATAATTATTTGATTTCCTGCAGATTTTGTAAGTTTGCCCACTTACAATAAAAAGAAGGGTCTATACATTTTATCATAGGTGTATTTTAAATGATAGAGACAGAATAGCAACCAAAAATCCAGAAAAAACACATAAAACAAATGTTATAAATTGAGTTGCAGTTTGGTGAGTAAAATAAGTATTTGATCCCCAAGCAACCAACAATAATTCTGCTTCCCACAGTCTGGCTACAGTAGGTGCTCATGTGGTACACAGATCAGTCCTGCCAATGTAAGAAGGAGCTCCTAATGACAACTCATTCTATGTATAAAAGACTCCTGTCCACAGAATCTCTTTCTTCCATTCAAACCTCACCATCATGGGCAAGACCAAAGAGCTGTCAAAGGACGCAGGGACAAGATTGTAGACCTACACAAGGCTGGAATGGGCTACAAGACCATCGCCAAGCAGCTTGGTGAGAAGGAGAAAACTGTTGGAGCGATTATTCGCAAATGGAAGAAATACTAAATAGCCATCAGTAACCCTTGGTTTGGAGCTCCATGCATGATTTCGCCTCATGGGGTAAGGATGATCATGAGAAAAGTGAGGGATAAGCCCAGAACTACAGGAGCTTGTGAATGGTCTCAAGGCAGTTGGGACCACAGTCACCAAACAAACCATTGGTAACACAACCTGCAGCACCCACAAGGTCCCCCTCCTCAAGAAGGGACATATACAGCCCATCTGAAGTTTGTCAATTAACATCTAAATGACTCAGAGAAGGATTGGGGGAAAGTGCGGAGGTCAGTTGATACCAAAATTGAGCTCTTTGGCATGAACTCGACTTGGTGCGTTTGGAGGAAGTAAAAAGGTTGACTATGACCTTAAGAACACCATCCCTACAGTAAAGCATGGAGGTGGAAATATTATGCTATGGGGCTATTTCTCTGCTAAAGGTACAGGTCGACTTTGCCGCATTGAGGGGCCAATGGACGCGGCCATATATTGTAGAATCTTGGATGAGATCCTTCTTCCCTCAGCCAAAACACTGAAGATGGGTCATGGATGGATCTTCCAGCATGACAATGACCCAAAACATACAGCCAAGGCAACAAAGGAGTGGCTCAAAAAGAAGCACATTAAGGTGGCATAGCCAGTCCCCAGACCTTAATCCTATAGAAAATGTATGGAGGGAGCTAAACTGAAACTTAATTTGTGGCATTTGTATCATGTGTTTTTTGGGAATTTTTGGTTGATATTCTGTGTCTATCTTATAAAATACACCTATGGTAAAAAAAATATAGACCTTTAATTTCTTTGTAAGTGGGCAAACTTACAAAATCTGCAGGGGATCAAATAATTATTTTCCTCACTGTATCTATATATACGCTGAATAGTAGACAAAAGATGATATTCAGGTCTCATGCCATCATTATCATGCGCTTACACTGTAAAAACCTTTAAAATCCACAAATGTGTCACGGAACACAAAAATGCAACCTCTCATGCCACTTCAGCCGGTGACTTTTGGGAAAAATATTTATATCTTGTTTTGACTGTATTATGTATCCCAAAGGTTTGGCATACCCTTCAATGTCACTTTTCTGAAAATAATATAAAAATATACAAAATGTAAACAATTTGACTGAAAAAGAAAAATGCTTGCATAGAATCCCGCAGACCCACTTGATAACTGGAGGGAAATCCTTGTTTGGTGGAGGAGGATTGAGAAGAGTGCTTGCCTTTGGGTAGGTAAAACAAGGCTATAAAACAATTATTACAGCCTGCAATACTGCCAGCCACCACTAGAGGAGACTCACTCAAATCTACATGGCTAAGGGATGTGAAGTGGTTAGGCGATTTCCACACACTTTCCAGAACCCCCAAGCTATTCTGTGAGCTGGAACACTGGCACATTGTCACCTTTCCCACTGCCCACACACACCAGACACACGTTCAAGGTAGACTGCCACCACCTGCAGTTTGTCATCTGACTGGTCTGCTAGGTAACCAAACACACACACACTCACATTCCTGGCATACAGTGCTGTGAAAAAGTATTTGCCCCCTTTCTGATTTTTGATTTTTTTGAATATTTGTCACACATCAGCAAACAAATTTTAATATTACACAAAGTTAACCAGAGTAAATAGAAAATGCAGTTTTTAAATGAGGATCTAATTTATTAAGGGAAAAAAGCTGTCCAAACCTGCCTGGCCCTATGTAAAAAAGTAATTTCCCCCTAAGTTCACCATAAAAATATGAAGTAGTATGGTCAGGACAGAAACCTATGGATGATCCAAGCATTTAAATCAACGCGTTTCGCTATGTTTGCTTCTTCAGGGTTTATGCTTGAAGATGGCAACTAGGAGGAAAAAATACTTTTTGTATTTGTATTATTGTATTTTGTCATGGGTTTTACTTTTTCCTCCTAGTTGCCATCTTCAAGCATAAATACTGAAGAAGCAAATATAGCGAAACATGTTGATTTATATGCTTGGATCATCTATAAGCGTCTGTCTTGATCATACTACTTCATATTTCTATGGTGGCTTTAAACAGATGGCAGTTTTATTGTGAAATAATACATTTTTGATTTATTTAAAGTGTGTATTGTGTTTTTTCCTCTCATTTGTTTGGCACAATTAAAATCCCTTTCCCTTGTAAGACAGAGGGTCACCTGTCTACAGGGCATAATCTTCTCCTCTACAATGAAAAACATTTTGGCAAGTATATGATTATCCTCCTTATGTGATGGTGGTGGTTGCATCCTCTTCTTCATCTTAACCTCTGAGGGGCTCTCTGTTAGGATTCCCTATGGTTTCCAGTAATGGGAGTGTGATACCTTTAAGATTGGTACGCATTCATGTTGCCCAAGTGCCTAGCTCATATAATGGGGGGACATAAGACTGCCTCTTATGGTGCAGTATTGTGGTACAATGCAGTTTATTAAAATACAGACGTATTTAATAGCTCTGTATTACAAAGCTCCTGGGCTTCGCTCACACATGATGTCACTTCTGGTACGCGTCTGGTAGGGCAAGTGGTGGCAGACGTGGATCACAACAAGTGAGAAGAAAAGAGAGGGGAATGTAAATTTTCTCAAAAATAGCATACATTGCAACTTGTCTGTAATAGAAACAATACATACAAATTACATATATAAGGTGACTGGGTCATGTTTTAATGGGTGAAGTGTGTTTAGAAATGTGTCAGCCTTTTTTATTTGCATGATTTTACATTGATTTTTGTAATAAAAATATATTTTATATATGAACTTTAATGGCATCCCAGTCTTAGTCCGTAGGGTTCAATATTAAGTTGGCCCACCCTTTTTCTGGAAAGGCTGACTACAATGTTTAGGAGTGTCTATGGGAATGTTGACCATTCTTACAGAAACACATTTGTGAGGTCAGGCCCTGAAGTGGACAAAAAGGCCTGGCTCTCAGCAGGGCCGTCGCCAAGGGGTGGCTATGGGGGCTGGAGCCCCGAATGCCACGCCCTCAGCCCCGAGCCTCCTGAGGGCCCCCTAATGGCGGCGTCAGGTCACCTGCCTGGTGGGCCGGAGACCTGACTGAAGCCGCAGGCGAGCGGCTTGACAGAGCTGCGAGCAGGCGGCTCTACAGAGCCGGCGAGCGGCTACCAGCCGCCGAGTGGCTACAATGAAAGCAGAGAGAGAGAGGGGCTGTGATGTAAGGAGGAACTCTGCTGGGGGGGCACCTGTGATGTAAGGAGGAACTCTGCTGGGGGGGGCACCTGTGATGTAAGGAGGAACTTTGCTTGGGGGGCACCTGTGATATAAGGAGGAACTCCGCTGGGGCACCTGTGATGGAGGGAGGAACTCCGCTGAGGCACCTGTGATGGAAGGAGAAACTCTGCTGGGGGCACCTGTGATAAAAAGAGGAACTCCACTGGGGCACCTGTGGTGGAAGGAGGAACTCCGCTGGGGCACCTGTGATGGAAGGAGGAACTCCGCTGGGGGCACCTGTGGTGGAAGGAGGAACTCCGCTGGGGCACCTGTGATGGAAGGAGGAACTCCGCTGGGGGCACCTGTGATGGAAGGAGGAACTCCGCTGGGGGCACCTGTGATGGAAGGAGGAACTCCACTGGGGGCACCTGTGATGTAAGGAGGAACTCCGCTGGGGCACCTGTGATGGAAGGAGGGACTTTGCTGGGGCACCTGTGATGGAAGGAGGAACTCCACTGGGGCACCTGTGATGTAAGGAGGAACTCCGCTGGGGCACCTGTGATGGAAGGAGGGACTTTGCTGGGGCACCTGTGATGGAAAGAGGGACTTTGCTGGGGCACCTGTGATGGAAGGCAGCCAAAGTGGCAAGTGAAAAGCCACATCTGGTGGCAGGCGACGTGGCAAGTGACAAGCTGCATCTGGTAGCCGGCGACAGTGGTGAGTGACACACTCCGGGTTCCCACTGATTCTGCATTATGGTCAGTTGAACTATTTCATTTTATATTACAATGTAATAATAGAAATAATGCGCTTCAATCATCCTGACACCATAACCATGGTGCCTGGATGATTGAAGCGCCAACATCAGGTGTTTGGAGAATCTTTATCTGTTGATTGTTAAACTTTCTGGAATACACATATTGTATTGTGGTGAAGGATCTGGGCCTGCTGTCCCGCCATCCCGACTTCTTTCCTTCCTTCTCTTCTCTTTCCTTCCCTCCCTCCCTATCTTTTTCTTTCTTCCTCCCCCCATCCCTTGTTAATCTCAGGCGTGAGCCACACCCCCAAAACCACGCCCCTTTAAACTACACCCACTATTTCACTTTGACCACACCCATTTTTGTCGCGGCGCGCTACATGCGCCGCATTTCTTTGGGCTGGAGCCCCTGGTCTTTTTCCCACCTAGCAACGCCCCTGGCTCTCAGTCTCCACTCTAATTCATCCCAAAGATGTTCTGTCGGATTAAGGTCAGGACTCTGTGCAGGCCAGTCAAGTTCCTCGACCCCAAACTCGCTCATCCATGTCTTTATGGACCTTGCTTTGTGCACTGGTCCAAATCATTTGGTGGAGGGGGGATTATGGTGTGGGATTGTATTTCAGGGGTTGGATTTGGCCCCTTAGTTTCAGTGAAAGGAACTCTTGGGCCTCATACACACGGACGTTTTTTGACGCCGGCGTTTTCTGGCGTTTTTTGCAGCTCTCCATGTTAGTCAATGGCCCCATAAAAACGCCAACGTTTTTGAGCTGTAGATGGCGTCGGCGTTAGTGAGCTGAAACTAGAACCCATGGCCAGCGTGTCCTGAGGCTGTAACGTTTTGGCATTTTTTGACGCCGACACCGCAAAACACCAACTAACATCAACAAACGCCAACTAATATTGTACCGGCGTTAACCAGCGTTTTTTGACGCCGACGTTTTTAGGTTGAAAAATAGCAGAGGGATGATTTTTAAAAAAAAACGGCTATTGACGCCAATGCTCACTAACGCCGATGCATAACGCCGAAAAACGCCGATTTTGTTTTCCTTGACGTCGGGCCCGACGTTTTGTTTATTTTTTAAGAAACGTCCGTGTGTATGAGGCCTTAAGGAGTCGGCAAACCAGTACATTTTGAGCAATTTCATGCTCCCAACTTTGTGGGAACAGTTTGGGGATGGCCCCTTCCTGTTCCAACATGACTGCGCACCACTGCACAAAGCAAGGTCCATAAAGACATGGATGAGCGAGTTTGGGGTGGAGGAACTTGACTGGCCTGCACAGAGTCTTAACCTCAACCGGATAGAACACCATTGGGATGAATTAGAACAAAGACTGCAAGCCAGGCCTTCTCATCCAACATCAGTGCCTGACCTCACAAATGTGCTTCTGTAAGAAGGGTAAACCATAGACATTCCTAAACCTTGTGGACAGCCTTCCCAGAAGAGTTGAAGCTGTTATAGCTGCAAAGGGTGAGCCAACTCAATATTGAACCCTACGGTCTAAGACTGGCATGCCATTAGGGTGGGCAGTGCATAGTAATATGCACAAAACTAAAAATTTCAAAAGACAAGAAAGAAAATGACATACAAAAATGTGGCTATTTATTATGAAATAAAAAGGAGAGAAAAAAAAACAAGAGATCACCATTATATTCAGTGGTTCCATTTATTTGTATAATTAGGAATGCAGTAATTCACTTCCCTTTAGGTTTAATCCATTTTAAGTTTTTATTTATCATGATAACTTCATTATGTATTTTTTTACCTGCTGATCTCCAATGTCATTAGCCATCAAAGACCTTCTTTGGAAAATTGGCAAAGGAAATGAAGCAGTTCTTATATATAATATGAAGGATCTTAAGAACAACGCAGATATGGTAGGCTTATTATTGATATATGTAAGGAATTCGGCTCAAGACTGTAAACCCAAATATGTGAAAGCTGCTTTGCACAACAAGGACAATTCTGAACCTTTAAAATGTATAAAAACAGAAAGCAGCGCTATCACTGAGCATATTATTCACACAAGTCCCTGAAAATTCATAAAAAAGAGACATGCAAATAAAAATTCAGTCTAAATAGGTAGGTGAGTTAATAAGGGCAACGTTGAAGGGGCGAAATCGCCAGAGCGGCTTTCCAGTGTGCAATGGGTGCAGATGAGGCACACAATGTGTACAAGCAGTACAAGCTCCCGTTTGATGTGTTTTGAAATTTACCAACAAGCTTTAAGCCCGCACTTGCTTCAAAGTGCTTTGAAATGTGAGTGTCATCTTCTATCTTTTGTAATAAATTGGTTTTATGCAGTGAGCACTAGATCCCGTATTTCTTTTTCATACATGCATTTGGAGCTGTGGATGTGACTAGTAGCTATTGCTGCGGAGACCTGCGATCACCTGGGATTTCCGTGATACCTGTCTTTATGAAGTACCATCCCCTTTTTTCTGACCACGTGGAGGGAGTTAGAAGCTGTTTGATCCGCACAGGGTCGGATCACTAGGGTTGCCACATCATCTTTTACACAGATCCTGTGTAAATATTAATTACACAGGATCTGTGGCTGATTAAGGTGGTAATTAAACTCACTTGGTGCCTTATCTGCATTAAATCAGCCTCAAAACCTGTGTAATTCATATGTGTCCTGGATTAAAGGGATGATGTGGCAACCCTACGGATCGCGGTGGTGAGAGGCTTGGAATACTCTTGGTGACTGGGACTGTCTGCACTGCTTGTACACATTGTGTGCCTCATCTGCACCCATTGCACACTGGAAAGCCGCTCTGGCGATTTCGCCCCTTCAACTTTGCCCTTATTAACTCACCTACCTATTTAGGCTTATTATTGAGTATTGGTTGGAGAACTGCACCAGAAGACACCAAGGAATTTGCACCCTTCATTATGCAGTGCCAGCATGGGCTTGTAATCCACAGAAGCATAAGCAAAGCTAAGGTCTTCATATAAATAAATCCTCGATTTGAAATGTCACTTGAAGGATGACATCAAAAAATATCTCCAGAATCTACACGTTTTTTTGACACTACCTGATATACTGAAATCGTTTTTAATGACATGGAAAAACGTAACGAATTTAAAGAAAGCTTTATGGGACTTAATGAAGTCCCATAAAAAGACGGCATTCATTCGTGTATTTTATAGCTGCCTAGAGTTCGGCATTAATTCTGGCAGGCTTACTTATGAGAGATTTATGGTTGCCCTCTCAAATTATGGACTTCAAGAATCAAGGTTTTGATAATTTAAGATTACTTTTGCAGTTGGGGGTGTGGTAAAAGCATGTGGCTGAGCCACATTTGTACTGTCCCCCCACCCCAACTGCCCCCCCCCTTAAGCTGCAAAGGAAGTGGACGGGGTGTACACATATGTGGCAAAAATGATCCCCCATCATGCTCGGTAGGCAGTACTGCCTGACAGTGGCGGCTGGTGGTATAGAGGGGTGGCAAACAATGCACCCACAGCCTCTCCCACCTGGTCGGTCGGTTGGTCACCAACTCCGCACTTACCCCATCTAGGTCACGGGCAGCACTTTCCCCAGGTGGTGGCTTCCCCTGTGTCTCCTCCTCCTCGGCATCACGGTGGCTTCCACCGTGCATCTCCTCCCTCCTCCTCCTGGGTTGGCAATAGAATCGCTTCTCCTATCAGCCAATCGGGTGAGGGGTCTCAGGACCCAATTCCTGATTGGCCAGGAGGAGAAGCAGGAAGACAATAGCAAATATTAATTCACTATTGTCACACAAATGGGTGGGCTTGGGGTGCAGTTCTCTGCACCCCGAGCCCATCCTTTTTTAAGCCAATTAGAGCCTCAGGCTGTAATCATGTGCTTCAAGAAAGAAAAAAAACCCCATTGGAATCCATGCGTCCGGCGGCCTGCATGTAGATTAGGGGTCGGGCGCATGGATTAGCCACCTGACAAATGTGATCCTTGCATCTGAAGGGTGCCAAAACACATTTGTGTGGCAGGGTGGATTTTTTTAGGGGTTAAAAGGAGGTGACATAATGCATCTTCATGGCCTGTCAAACAAGCTCCAAAGAGTGGCCTACCACAAATCACTCTTCAGAGGGCACTGCAAATATAAGCACGCCCTTACATTGGTCCACCTTGGCTCGATGTAAGTATCAATATCTGTTTATCCATACAGTGATAACTGTAGATTTCTGGGTGCTGCTTTCCTGAACTTCAGGTCTCCACAGTAAAGTGTTATCAGTGGACAGTGCAGTTTCTAGTCAGTCTGTTAGTTCGGAGAAGCGATGGGGGAGGAAAGGTGGGGCAGGGGAGTGCCTTGTCATCCTAGGCTACGGGGCTGCATTACTTTAACTGACAATTGCGCGAATGTGCAACGCAGAACCCAAAAAAATTTGATTTTTTTTTCCCCCCTACAAATAGAGCTTTCTTTTGGTGGTATTTGATCACCTCTGTGTTTTTTATTTTTTGCGCTATAAACCATTCTGAAAAAAAAAAAACTAATATTTTTTACATCCTGCTATAAAACATAATCGATATGAAAATTTAAAAATGTCTTCATAAATTTAGGCCAATATGTATTTTGCTACATATTTTTGGTAAAAAATTGCAATAAGCGTATATTGCTTACTTTGCGCAAAAGTTATATCGTCTACAAGCTATAGCGGGACTGTGATATTACTGGGGGACATTTGGACCCTAACTGACACTTTGTGGAAAACAGCGACACTAATACAGTGATCAGTGCTAAAAATATGTACTGTCACTGTACTAATGACACTGGCTTGGAAGGGGTAATCATCAGGGGTGATTAAAGGGTTAACTGTGTGCCTAACCTTTTTAGGTGTAAACAGTGTGCTGCTTTTACTAAGCGAAGTGGTCGATTTTATTCCCTTCTTTGCAGGGAAACAAAATCCATCCCTTCCTTCCCTGCCAGAACGGAGAGCTGCCTTGTTCCAATCCGTGTGTCAATTGGGAAATTAGTGGGGACTACTAATGGGGAAGGTTCGGTCACAGTAATCATGTCACTGTCATGTATAAAAATCGTGACTAGTGACATAATCACAGCGACAAAAGGTGTTTCACAGTCAATCCCAGGTTTACAGGGGGTCATTATAGTGTCAGGGCGATATCGAACATCTGCTATATTGAAAACGCGTTTCATTCGTTATATGCGAATAACGTTAAAAAATGGTTTTTATACATCGTTTTATGTATAACCGGATTTAAATACTTCTGTAAAAATTTAAAAGTATAGCTAATACAAAATATCGTCCTACAT
>BLSH010078014.1:606928-618630 GCA_018402905.1 Glandirana rugosa | reverse complement strand
AGACAGAAGAGGACAAAGATGTCAGCGTCCTTAGCGCTGACCGACTCGGGCATCGGGGGCCTCGTTCTAAGGTAAGTATTTCATAATATGTTAGTATGCGATGCATACTAACATATTATGCGATTTTCTTGCAGGATTTTTTTTTATTTTTATTTCTGTCAGCGGGTTTACTACCGCTTTAAATTATGTTACCACATTGTATCATATTTGTCTTGCTTCATAACATCAATTACCGTACTAAAACCAGGTGGGCATGGATGGTAAGCTGATTCGGTGGTTCAATGGGCCACTTGACTGGACTTGCCCCCAGGCCTAAGGCTGCCAGCCCTCTCCTGTTGAAGACATAGAGGAGTCTTACTCGCATGCTGTTTTTGACCACCAGTAATAGGTGGTAATAGAGTTATCAATGCTTCATCAATTACTATGCTTCATTATTTTATATGGACGCTGATTTGGACTTTTGATTAATATTTCACCATGTTTACCAATTTCACACTTTGAGTCACTCATTTTTTCACTTTGCTGATTTAGTGCGACACTATTTTTTAAAATTTTACAGAAGCTTATTGTTTAATAGCAAGTTGCTTGGGGTCTTGCACTGTCAAATAAATGGCTCTGCATGCCCCTCTTAACACTCTATATGGCCATGACTGCCGGATTCATCAATTTCATCCCCCCACTGACACCCAATAAATACAAGGACTGCACAACATAGATTTGAAATGGCCAACTATCATCTTCAACTAAACCCCACTCCACCCCACCCGAGCCTCAGTAAAGATAACCGGTACCAAAAGAGGGAGCCCCATACCACCAGATTGGCTCTTACATTTTGAAACCATCCCACTATTTCACAGATCCTCAAAGACCCCCTTACTTGACAAGCTGTCGCGACAAATCTTCCTATGTTCTGACCCAGTTGTTGTACAAAAATTGAGGAAGACCCGGTGGGACAACTTTCTCTTCTGAAATGATCTCCTGGCATTCACATAACTCCTACCCCTGCAGCTTCTCCCAGCCTTTTGACTGTCAACCTTCAATCAGGTAAGGTCTCCTTCACCTACACTTTCCTCATACATCAACTCTCTCTTGGGACTATTTCTCCCCCCAATTCATGTAGCCCCTCTATTCATTTTATTCCTGTGGGTTTATTGAGGTTTGTGGACACCCCGTCCATCATACTTGTATAAGCTTTTTGGGCATCCCATTCCAAAACCATGAATATTAACCTCTTCTGATCTGCACTATAGCCAATTGACGGCTACAGCGCGGATCTCCTTTGCCGGGGCGCCGTCAATTGACGTCCGCCCCTTTGCGCGCTCCCCGCGTGCCCTCTTAGATGCCGGCGGCGCACTCTCGCGCCCGCTGCACGCTGCGTGAGCATGCCCGCGGGTCGGGCGGACTCAATGTCTGCCCAAGACCCGCAATCGTGTAACAGAGAGCCAGAACGGGGAAATGCTGATGTAAACGGTTTCCCGTTCTGTGAAGGGGGACAGGACAGATCTACTGATCCCTGTGATTGGGATCAGTGAAATCTGCCATGTCCCTGCCAGCCCAGAAATGTACGTCAGGAGGGCGCGCTGACGTCACCATTCGTTTGTTCCCTACCCGGGAGACGGGAATCGGGCAGTTTTATGCTTATTGTTAGCTTTTTATGTGAGTACCCTCATTTTATGCATAATAAACAGTGGTTTGCAGTATTTCACTATCAGAGCTTTTCTTTCCCTTGTGGGTGCTTTTGTTAACACTGGGCCATCTGAGTCTAAGTGGATGAGTGGGCACCTAGGTGACACCTTGGAGTGAATTCATGAAGAATTGCTGTCTGATTTATCCCATCTTTGTGGGCTTATGGGAGTGCTTGGAGTTGGAGGATCTCAGATAGATGTGGGAAGCAGGGGCGTTGCTAGGTCTACAAAAGATCTGGGGCTAGAGCCCATAGCAGCGAAGTAAAGAAAGACATACGCTTGAGCGGGAAAACATGTAATAAAATAAATAATAATAGTAATAAATATACATGTGTATGTATGTGTGTGTGTGTGTGTGTGTGTATATATATATATATATATATATATACACAGTCTGCATTCCAGACCGGGACATACCTGCTAATTGCAGAACTGCACCCACCCTGTAAGAGACCCGGGGCTATGGACCCCAGACTCGGGGCTATAGCCCCAATAGCCACCCCCTAACAACGCCTCTGGTGGGAAGTGTGGTGGATCCAACATATACCCCTGGCTGGGGAATAGCCAAACGCTCAGTTTCCAGTCTGGTAAGCCTCCTTATATTAGGTGGTGGACGCACTTATATCTTAAACGCACTGGGTGACGTGTCAGATGATTAATTCATATGTGCTTATCTCTACACCTGACATACATCCAAGATTGACATTGTTACAGCATATGTGGACTTATTGTTTATCATTTGCATTTTTCTTCACTGAATCTTGTTTTTTAGCGAAGCCCTAAATATATCTTGTCTCTGTATACTTTTAGTATTTGGCTGCAGCTGGTTTCTGACCTTAGCGCAGTTTATTTTTGTCCTCTACATATATACAGTAATCAGTGGCTATTTAAGTTTCTGATCACTGTATAAATGTCATTGGTCCCAAAAAAGTGTCAAAAATGTCCGACATGTCCACTGCAATATTGCAGTCCTGATAAAAATGGCAGATTGCCGCCATTACTAGTAAAAAAATAAAAAGATAAATAAAAACGCCATAAATCCATTCACATAGTTTGTAGATGCTATAACTTTTGCACAACCCAATCAATATATGCCTATTGCAATTTTTTTTACCAAAAATATGTAGAAGAATATATATCGGCCAAAACTGATGAAAATTTTTTTTTTTATATTTTTTGGGGACATTTACTATAGCAAAAAGTAAAAAATATTGTTCTTTTTTCAAAATTATCGCTCTTTTTTTGTTTATAGCGCAAAAAATAAAAACCGCAGAGGTGATCAAAAGAAAGCTCTATTTGTGGGGAAAAAAAGGACGTGAATTTTGTTTGGGTACAGTGTCGCATGACCGCACAATTGTCATTCAAAGAGCGACAGCGCTGAAAACTGAAAATTGGCCTGGGCAGGAGGGGGGTTTAAGTGCCCAGCAAGCAAATGGTTAATATTAAGCCCCCCCCCCTTTCAGTGGCTATAATAGCAAGCACTCTCCTCTGAATATTTTTCATGAGATTTTGAGAATGTATCATTGGGAACTTATGCCTGTTCAAGTAAAATAGGATTTATGAACTCAGGAACAGGATGAGAGGACCAGGGTTTCAATTCATCTCAAAGGAGTTTGAAAGGATTGAGGTCAGGGCTCTGTGCAGGCCACTCCACACCAAACTCGAGCCATGTCATGACTTTGTGTACAAAGCTACTGTCATGCTGATACAGAAAAAGGCTCACAATTAATAATTTGGAGTGGTGTCCACTTTTGGCCATATGAGTGATGGTTAGGTGTTCAAAAACATCTGGCCATATAGCGTATGTGAATCTTCATGTAACTGGTACAAGTCTTGTTATAAAACAGTTGGGAAATTGCATATTTCATATTTGCTTATTACGGTTGTCTCACAATCTCTAATAAAGCCTCCAAAGTCTAGTTACTTTAGATGACTTCATGCTAAAGGAATGTCATTACAAATTGACCAGATCCTTAGAAGGTCATTTTGCTTGCAAGAGGAGTTGGCCACTGCTTACACCCAAGTCCTATATACTACAGCTATAACTTGGAGTATTTGGTATCTACCAGAGTTGGCTGGGGTCTGGCCATTCTTTACACACAAGTCCTATATATTACAACTATAATCTTCAGTATCTACCAGGGTGAGCATGTGCCTGGGTCCGATCATCTCTCCACACCACAGAAGTAGGAGGGACTCCGTGGTGAAACAGCATCTAGATACTAATACTTATTTGTCATTATAAATAAAACTTAAAGTGATATTAAAGGCAATATTTTTTTTAAATAACAAACGTTATACTTACCTGCTCTCTTCAGTGAGGATCTTCTGCTTCTCGGGTCCCTGGCTGGCGCTCCTGGTCCCTCCCCTCTGCTCAGTGCCCCCAGAGCAAGCAGATTACAATGGGGGCACCCATGCAGGCGCGCTCCTGAGCCGTTGCTCTGCATGTCCATGTACACACAGAGCCATGGCTCGGTTACTGTCTCAGCCAATGAGGTTCTCGTGTACATCAATGGATTGCGATGGGGCTCAGGTGAGTATTAGGGGTGTTCGGGGGGGGAAGGTTGGCTGCTGCACAGAGACGTTTTTTTACCTTCATGCTTCGAGCCTTTATAACTACTTTAAACCAGATTATCATCTATCTTTAAAAATGTGGTATAAAGAACTTTTCCTGGAATATAATTACATCACAACAGATATACAATTCCTGGAGACAAAGGCTGCCTTGTCCACACACACAGGATTGGTCCGTCACCTCTATGCAGGTCATGACCCAGAGTAAACCCTCCTCTACAGGCATATGTTACACCAACGTGGCTCATTAGATTCGTCAGAACGCCTGCTTTATTTTTATTATTAGAAGTAATCTGGAATAATTATTGCATGTCAAATGACTTCCTCTGTGCGCAAAGCGGTCCCTGTGGAGAAGAGGCAGCCTCCCATTGCTATGCGGGGAGGTGACCCTGGCTACGTGAAATTAACATTCAGCCAACTATTAATGCAGCAATGACAACATCAGCCTGTCCGAGGAACTGTCAGCTACTTACGTCTCCAGGTGACAACTCCTATTCATAAACCACACTTAATATCTCAGAGCCGGAAGATGCAGAGAGCTCTGAGCTCATTGATCCATTGATGGATAGGTCAGGGGACTCCACCAGACTCTTCTCACGCCTTTCCATAGGGGGAGACATCTTAAATTAACAGCTGTTATGTGTTAAGTAACAAGTGGTGAGGATTGAGAAGATGGATGGGGATTTTAAAGATCTGTTGTTAATGTCTATTAAAAAGCGATAAGTAGTCTTGAGTACTAAAGAATGATGTTTGTACAAATGTGTAGCACAGTATGGTTATCCTGTCCTGTTCTTACAAATACAAAATGCAAAAACAATATAAAAAAACACACAAAAAGAAAAAACAAACAGGAAACTAAAATAAACCAGTAAAAAAATATGGCCAACCCAATCGCACTAAATCTGTCCCCTAAGGCTAGGTCAGGACAGAAGGTGAGAGAAAAAAAGCAAAAATACATTTTTAGTACATTGAGGAATGGTTAGAACACCTGACAATGTTTTTTTTGTTTAATACATTTTTATTTGAAGGTTTTCCAAAGAAAAGGTACATCTGCATGTAGGCAGGCGGAGAGTAGAATGCCCTTTAGGTGGGATCCCTCCCTTGGAGGGATGAGTGGAAGGAAGTCCCATTAGTTGGATTGTTCTGGGGCTGGGAGTTCAGTTGGTCCTGGAAGCAAGAAGGAGAAAGGAGGACAGCAGAACCTGTCTTTCCTTTGTCCCCCTTGGCAGGGGGAGAAGGGGAATAAGGAAGCTAGGCCAGGAAGAGGCCTTTTTAGGACACACACCTGGGATGTGGAAGGATTTTCGTAGGTCCCCCAAGGGAAGGAAGGAGAATGGAGGTAAAGCTGTCTAACAACCTTGGCCCCCATGCCGACAATATGAAATATATGGCTACTGACTGAATCCTTTGCTCAACTGTTGAATGAAGAGTCGTGCCTTTAACATACTGACGGTTTCAGTAAAGAAGTTACATTACACTATGGCCTTGGAGTGCATTCCTTCAGCCTGCATCTTAGTATGCGGAGAGAGAGTTTTACTGGTGTCTCCAGGCTGTTGGACCTGGAGAAGGTGGGTCGGCGTCTGGAACCCTTGGGAATGAGGGGGTGAAGTGCACAGCCAGGAGAGTGGATCAGGGGTTGGTCTCCCACCCACACATCATGAAGGGTCATGGGCAAACATATTGTATTGTCCGAGAGTTCACTTTATGTTAGGGGTAGGCTCAGCTGCTTGTTATAGCCACTCGTGAAGCAGCCGTCACCCACCAACATTCATGTCTGAATAAGAAAATAGGAAAGTTTTCTTAATTACCTGAGTATACAATAATTAGAACTTATATACAGTGGAACCTTACATTATGAGCATAATCCATTCCAGGAGAATGCTTGTAATCCAAATCACTCTTATATCAAAGCATGTTTCCCCATAGGAAACAATGGAAACTCAGATAATTCGTTCCACAGCACTGCTTGTCAATGCAGTACTGTATGTGGCCAGAGGTCTGGGGGCACCTGCTGTATGCAATACCGTATGTGGCCAGAGGTGTGCTGGCGCTGTTGAGCCTCAGAGACCCTCGGCAACCATCAGAAATGCTTGGGTACTGTTTACAATTTCGGTATTTCCGAGTATTTCCGACGGCTTCCAAGGGCATGCAAAGCTCACTAGCGCCCCCGCACCTCTGGCCACATGAGGTATTGCATGCAAATAGACTTAATTCTGCTAGTTTTGCGAGACAGCACTTGCAAACTGAGTCCGAATTTTTTTTTAAAAAAATGCTCGTCTTTCAAAATGCCTATTAATCTCGTTACTCGTGAACCAAGGTTCCACTGTAATTATGTTTACATTGATGACTAGGTATACAGCATGCATATGCAATTGAATTAAGGCACTCGTGTTTACATTATATAGAAAATAGAGGGTAGAAGAGTAAGAATAGAAGGGGAGAGGTAAGGTAAGGTTGGGGGTTTTTAAGGGGTTTCGGTTCCAAATACAGCTGATAGGCTTTACATAGATTTCCACGTATATACTATGAGCTCTCAGTTATTCAATGTGTACTTGAAATGATTTCTATGTGAGTAGAGATGGTTTTAAAGGTAACTCAGCCTGGCCCATACCTTACGAAAGTGTTCATAGGAGTTGAGAAATGAGTAAGTTCTTTCATGAGACAAATATGATCTATTCTCTGGAACCATTGTCGTTTATGGGAGAACATTCATCTTTTCCCAGTACAATTGAATTAGGAACTTAAACAGCATTAAGTAGGTGGATGTGGGGTGGGGGTGATGCTACTGCAGCCATTAGCTTGTGCTCTGCTTGTTCAGCCGACTCCTGGCTTGCATGTGAAAGTGATGCGATCCCGCCAGCATCGGTCTCAGTGGTTCCCAGGTTCTCCTACTCTTTTCGGGAGCCCAGGACAACAAATGCCAGTCTCAGGATGGAGAGAGGTGTGAGAATGAGGCATGTCCATAGGCGTGCGCACATTGGCTGCCAAGTGTGCCTGGGCACACTCTAATCACCCTGTACTATGCAGATTCCTCCTACTGCCTGACTGCAGAGAAAGGGACTGGGGAACCTCTGTTCTCAGTCCCTTTCTCTGTCTCAAAAGTGAGACATCAGTTGTCTGTTTAGACCCCTGATATTTCATCAAAGCCCCCCAACGTGGCTCCTAAAAAAATTGTAAAAAACAAATAGTAAAAAATAATATTGTAAAAAATGATAAAAAAACGAAATTGTAAAAAATATAAAATTAAAACAAACTAGTGGCGCCAATCTCTGCCCTACTGATACATTCAGTACTCTACTGACACTGTCCACTGCCCTATATGTATATACATTATATATACGTGCATGTGTGTTTGAGCTTTGGGGTACACACCCTAATGCAATAGGCTGCGCACACCTATGGGCATGTCCATGCCTCGATCTCACACGTGAACACAGAAACCAGGAGCGACAATGATTTTGTCACTTCTGGTTTCAGATCCACCATCTCCTGGCTGGTACAGCCATCTAACTGAGCAGATTTGTGCTCGGTTAGATGGTTTGAAGGGCAAGGGAGACATGGAGTCTATTATATCCCTAATGTTGCCAAAAAAACTCACCTGCCCAATGCTATCACATGGGGGTTTCATAACCCTTTGTGATAGCAATCAAGTAAAAATAAAAGAAAATAGTTTGAAAAAATATATATATATTTATATTTATTAATATAAATGTATTAAAAGAAAAAGAAAAATTGCTGTAACCCCATGTGCAAATCACGTCCAGGATGTGTGCATATATGTAAACCTCAGTTGCACCATACGTGTGAAATATTGGCACGAAGGTCAGGGTGAGAGAAATAATTCTAGCACAAGTGCTACTGGATAACATTAAACTGATGAGCTGTAAAGGCTTTTAAAACGTCACCTATGGAGATTTTTGGGTACCGTCGTAGTTTTTAATTTTGCGCACAATTTTAAGACTTGGCATGTTTTGTATTTACTTTTACTTGATGCAACCTTATCTTTTATATTTTACCAAAACTTGGCTATAATATTGTGGGCATTTGCACTAGAATTCATTTTATTATATTTTTTTCCTGAAAACCGGCATTTAATAAACATTTGTGCAAATATCATGTGACGTAAAAATTTGTAACTATCATCTTTTTTTTCTACAGGGCCCCTGCTCTCAAAAAAATATAATGTGTAAGTAAATGAAGATTTTTACATGTGTGCAAAGATGAAAAAAATGGCTCTAGAGCCGGACCTGTTAATATTTATTTAGCCAAGATTTCGGCTTTAACAACTTACCAACCGGTCCCCTTTTTACATTTGTACTCGGAATCTTCAGAATGAAATGGTGAGACATAAACTGGACATGATTAAAAGGAACAGAGACCTGAAGTGTGCCGTGGTCATGAAGGTCAGTATGCCTTAAAGGGGGCATACCTAGTGTAGTTGTAATAAGAATATAGAAATTAAGGGCTAGGGAGGGTGGGAGAAGCGCTCCCAGGAAGCCGTGCATGAGGAAGGAGGAGGCTGGGTTATATGAGCCCCAGACTCCTCCTACAAATACAGGCAGGCCTGCGGCCAGCCTTAACATTTGTACTCGGAATCTTCAGAATGAAATGGTGAGACATAAACTGGACATGATTAAAAGGAACAGAGACCTGAAGTGTGCCGTGGTCATGAAGGTCAGTATGCCTTAAAGGGGGCAAAAAGACACGGATAGGATTAGTGACAAAATTGTTTATTAAAGCAAGACAGAAGCTAATCAACCAACCGAGCAAAAGCACTGGACATCTCGGAAAAAGGTTCAGGGATATATCTGACGTAACAAAACAACTTCCATCTGCCTAATTTACGGATTACGTGAGCGGGGACCCCTTGCTGAGAAGCAGCCGAGGCTGCACCAATTCTGAAGGAGTGACCTGAATACTGTTTGGGGTTTGCTCCCAGTCTGGATAGCAAAATCCGTACGTGTTTGATGAATTGGCTAGTAGTAAGAGGGTTAACGGGAAATGGCAGAAGAGGTCCATCACTAGCCTTTCCCTTAAGTAGAACCAATAGGGCCTCCAGCACCTTGACCGGACACCATGCTGTGTTGGTTTCAAAATACCTGACGTCCGAGCCTCTACCTGCTTGGCTATTCTTGCACGTATCTAAGTGTAACCTGAAATGCCCCTGGTGTCTGGTGAGATGTTTTAATAAAATAGGCCGGGACCGAGAACCAGACATGGAAAACTCGCTCGGCCTCAGAAACCCGTAAAATGCCAAATATATAGCTGACTTAATGATCAGGCTGGCATGTACGCCGAAAGGAGCCGCGGAGAGCAAGTCAGACATATCACGAAACAGCTGCCCCGTGACCGGGCGTCTGCTAACTGTGGTAGGTGGGCAACTCTTTTGTAACCCCTTAAATATAGCCTTAACGGGGTGTGCAGAGAATAAAGAGGGATCATTGGGGTGCTGCATGGACCTAAAATGCTGGATCCCAGCCACGTAAGTTTTGATGGTGGATAGTGTTAACTTCAGATTAAAGTGGCAAAAGGAGATGAAGGACAACACACACTCCACGCTGAACCGGTCTGCGTGGGGAAAATGCTCTAAAAAGGAGAGGAACGCTTGCCAAGCTGAGTCGTACGCCTTCCTGGTATTAGCTGCCAAAGAAGAGGTGATCAGCTCCCTGGCCCCTGCCTGCAAGACACTTAATCCATCCTGAGAGTTGAGTAACAAGGGCATGGTGTAGCCTGAAGGTCCGCCTCCGGAACCTGTCGAAAAAATAAAGGATAATTAAAACGTGACAAAGCGTCGGCTGCCACGTTCCCAGAACCTTCGATGAAACAACAAATGATGCGGAACTTCCCATGCAGGGAGAGCCAGGTTAACTTTCTTAGAAAGGCCATGATTGCCAGTGATTTGGACCTGCCTTTGTTGACAATTTCGATTACAGCCGCGTTATCTGACACGAACCTGACTGTCTGGCCACCCCACAGGTGACCCCAGACCTGAGCTGCTGCCACAAGGGGATAGATCTCAAACAAGGCAGAGGTCTTGTAGAAACCGGGTATGGATTTCACTTCATCCGGCCATTGCCCAGACAGCCAGTGATTACCAAAAATAGCCGCGAAACCTCTGGACGCGGCTGCATCGGAAATCACTGTGGGTGATGAATCGGAAATGGCGGGGATGAACATGGAAATACCGTTCCACTGGCGTAAAAAGCAGTCCCACATATTGAGGTCCGCTAGTGCGGCAGCGTCCAGTTTAACACAGGCGTCAGAGTCCCCGGCTAGAGGGAGGAGAGACAACAGTCTGGACACAAAGGACCTGCCTTGGGGGATTATCCTCATCGCATAGTTCATCATGCCCAAGAGGGACTGTAATTCCCTCCTGGTACATACCTGCGATCTTGCACATGCATGTATGCGCTCCTGGATCCTCACCAACTTGTCAGTCGGAAGACTGGCCTGCATGGACTGGGAATCTAACCTGATGCCTAAGAAATTCAAGCTTTTAGCTGGGCCCTCAATCTTTCTCTCAGCTAAAGGTACATTGAGAGCCGAAAATACGACCACCAGTTTCCCAAGATCGGAAGGAGTTCTATGGACCGCTTCGATCAGCAAGAAGTCATCCAGGTAGTGGATAACCTCCCGGCAACCTTCTCGGTGCACCAAAATCCAACTGAGAGCTTGGGCAAACGTGTTGAAGAGCCACGGGCTGCTTCTGGACCCGAAAGTAAGCTTCGTGGCAAAATAATATTGGTCTCGCCACTTGATACCGTGCCATTGCCACAGGGAGGGAAGAATCGGCAAAAGCTTGAAAGCATCGGAAATATCAGCTTTTGACAGCCAGGCCCCGACCCCCAACCTGATGATGCTTTGAATTGCTTGATCTACGGAAGCATATTTCAAGGAAAACTCCTCGGACGGAATCAAAGAATTAAGGCTAGGTACCTGTGAGGAATGAGGCGCTGACAAATCATAGATCAAACGTAATTTATTGTTAAACTTGCCAATCGCAATCCCGATAGGGCTAACCCTCCAACTATCAAAGGTGGCTCGGCAAATGGGCCTATAATGAACCCCTTCTCTAACTCGGTCTGCAGTAAGGTGTCCACAGCTGCCTGATTATCCATAGCGGACAGCGAGTTAGGACACTCATTGAAGCACGAGGGACTTTGTGTGATTGTCCGGGACTGATTCGGCCCAATTACAAGGAAACGACCGTCGGACCGACCGCCTTGTGGGAAGTAGGTGTTAGTCCCTTAAAGACCAAAGTCCAAAAAGAAATCCAAAAGTATGGCCAAAGTAAAGGGAGGGCGTCTGCTGAAAACTCACAGGATTGAGCGACAGGCGATACCTATTAGTCCGTCGACACCTGTGGAATGACGTCTGGCTCAATCTCTTCCCCAAGTAATATCCGGGTAAACGGCTCGGTGGAAACTATCAACCTCCCAATCG
>BLSH010078014.1:595073-606539 GCA_018402905.1 Glandirana rugosa | reverse complement strand
AAGCCAGGACGAACTCCGGGATGGATAGTTTACGACTGAGCCTCTGATCCCTGGTTTTAACGATAACTGACACGTCCCCGCAAGCGTAGGAGCGGTTGTCGGCAACATCATGCGCTGCGATCAGGAGGGATGCAAGGTTGACGTCCTTACCCTCTAAAATATCTCTCCTGATGTTAGCGGGGACAAAATGGGCCGGAATGACAGAGGGTGTGACTGAACCCATACCTGCCATCGGGGGCACCAGCGTAGGTACGGACGGAACCCCGGGTGCAGCCGCAGGCCCGGAAGGGGCTTGGACCTCTGGTGCTAGGGGAGGTCTGGCTTCCAACGCCTCGACCCTGGCCCTCAGCTCCTGCCCTGAAGTAACCAAGGACGTTAGCGTCGCCTGAATGTCAGCGAGCGAATTGGCAACTGCACGAAGAGTCACTTGCTCGGCATTAGAAACGGAAGACCGAGGAAATAATAATCTGAATAACTCGGCCTTTCGGGCAGAAGCCGGGTAAGAAATGCCCCTGAGCTGAAGTTCTGCAATTAACTTTGGAATAGTCCATGATCTTAAGGAAGGGGAGCCTCCGTGTTCGGAACTTCTGGCTGGAGAAGGAGGGTTGGACTGAAAATCCCTTATATCTTCAGCTTGAGACATGACCTGTATAATCAAGAAAAGTGTATGAGAGCCGATAAACAAGAAAAACGAAAGCTGCCAAGAGGCGTGAGAGTGAGTGGCCTGAACTAGATCAAACTGTGCAAACCATCGTTGAACCTGTAACGGTGGATCGTGCAACCCTACAGTGCAGGTACGTGACGTGAAGGCGTGGCGGCCCCTGCCGATGCATGGGAACCTGACGGTGATAGTAGTGAAAGTGCTCAAGACACCGGGGACCCTTGACCAGGTGATAACCGGGGTGATCAACCGTGCAACCAAAGCCACCCCCCCCTTTTTTTTTTTTTTTTTTTGCGAACAGGCGAGTGACCTGTGAACTAGCATCCCTACCCAACGTTACCGATCCCCTGCTGCCCCAATATTACTTACCGGACTGCAGACTGAGATCCGCGATATGGCTGAACACTTGAGCTTGACACTAAGAAAAGGATAAACGTAAACTAGAACATTATCAGAGGCCTACGCTGACCCCTCAATGCAAACTTACTGAAATGAAAACATCGCTACCCTCTCCTTCCTCCCTGGCCCCGTAAGGGCGGAAGGAGAGTCACTTGTACAAACAGTAATAATGAAATAACAAGTACGCATAGAAATTACGTAAGAGATGCTGCTCCAACCTCCGTGGCCCCGTGAGGGCGGAAGGAGCACCATCAGGTATGCTAACAGAACAGATTAAATGACGAGAAACATGCGACTTAACGCATGGCATGCTGCTCCTTCCTCCGTGGCCCCGTGTGGGCGGAAGGAGCATGACGTAAAAAAAATTTTTTTTTTCCAGAATGACTGAAACGAAGCAAGAACACTTGGAAGAATGACATGCAGCTCCTTCCTCCGTGGCCCGTATGGGCGGAAGGAGCACAAAAATGAAATAATTTTACCGGAACAACTGGAAATAGCACGTGAAAACTTAGGCATATGACATGCCGCTCCTTCCTCCGTGGCCCATGTGGGCGGAAGGAGCACAGAGTGAAATATCAGAACGACTGAGAAGAAATGTGAACATTAAGAAAAATGACATGCAGCTCCTTCCTCCGTGGCCCGAGAGGGCGGAAGGAGCTCCTTCTGTAACATCAACCCAGAAGGGTTGAAAAACTGCGTACCTAGAAATGTAAGAAATGTTTCTCCTTCCTCCGTGGCCCAGTATGGGCGGAAGGAGTTTAAACGAGAAAATGAGTGACATATTTACTCCTTCCTCCGAGGCCCCGAGTGGGCGGAAGGAGTTAACTGAGAAAATGAGACATAATTACCTCCTTCCTCCGTGACCCCGTATGGGCGGAAGGAGTGAAATGAGAAAAAAGAAATGAGTGACGTATTTACTCCTTCCTCCGTGGCCCCGTGAGGGCGGAAGGAGTTAAATGAGAAAGAGAGAGCTGTAAGCATGCCTTCCTCCGTGGCCCCGAGAGGGCGGAAGGGCAAGCCACCAAAGTAAAAAAAAAAAAAAAAAAAAAAACCTCCTAACCAACCCCCTCCATAATTAATTAAAAAAACATTTTTTTTTTTTCCCGCACCTCCCCCTGAGGCCCATGAGGGCGGAAGGGAGCAGCACCAAATGTCAGAAACGCAAGCAAGACATAACGAAATTATGAGCCCCTCTATAAACCCCTGACATGAAAAACAAAAAAGTGAAAACACATTTAATTAAATTTGCATCTTACCTTAGAGCTGAACAGGCTTCACACGTCGACCGACCCCACCGTGCGACCAACAAAGTATTCTGACAGGACGTCAACCAGGCTAGAGGCTCAAATCAGACAGTGGCATGAATTCTACCTACAAAGAATATCCACTTAATATCTGCATACAAACAAGAACATACCCACAGGACATGAACCATGTCCGACAGCCTACTTCCTATCCCCTGCCTGCTCCTGAAAAGAAAAACCACCCCTGCGACCCGCAGCCCAGCCGGCAGCAGGCGAACGTAACCGAACCATGAGGAGGAGTGAGCGAAAGGCAACCCCCTTCCTAGACAGCAAGGGATACGAGATAGAAAAGAGCTCAGACTAACCCAAAGCTCACAGACCTGCCGGTAACAAACAGTGCTCAGGAGAAATATTTGAAGAAATGGAATGATCTTACATGACATTAGAACATCCTAACAATGTACAAGTAGTGATCCCGAACTGAGATTCTATAAGCTGATAAAGCAAAGGAAGAAAACCCCCCGGCAGCTATTGGGTTAAGGTTGGCGTCCCCGGGACAGAGCATCTGACGGCTGTGAATCAGTACAGCTGGGACCCCAGAATCTAGGACCATATCAATACAAATGACCATGGGGGACTCCCACACATTACACTCATCCAGGATTAAGCCAGCCTAAAGTACTTCAGCTGCTGGGGAACAACAAGTCCCAGCTGAAGCAGGGCTGAGCCAGCTGGAACGTAGACAGTTGTCCCTGATGAGAGATCATGAGAGGGAAGAAGTGTCCCGGGCCACCCACTTACCACCGCCCGAACGAAACGCCGCAATGCCGGAAAACACACACCACGCGGCGATACCCGGCAGACGGCGACCGGAAATGACGTCACGCAGAAGAAGCGCTCCCAGGAAGCCGTGCATGAGGAAGGAGGAGGCTGGGTTATATGAGCCCCAGACTCCTCCTACAAATACAGGCAGGCCTGCGGCCAGCCTTAACATTTGTTGGTTACTAGCTAAAAACATTTTTTTTGCTAGAAAATTACTTAGAACCCCCAAACATTATATATATTTTTTAAACACCCTAGAGAATAAAATGGTGATCGTTGCAATACTTTTTGTCACACGGTATTTGCGCAGCAGTCTTTCAAGCGTGATTTTTTGAGTTAAAAAATAAGACAACAGTAACGTCAACCCAATTTTTTTGTATATTGTGAAAGAGGATGTTACGCTGAGTAAATAGATACCATACATGACACAGTTGAAAATTTTGTGCACTCGCGGAATGGCGTCAAAGTCAGGTACTTAAAAATTTCTATAGGCAAAGTTTAAACATTTTTATCGGTTACCAGGTTAGAGATGCATAGGAGGTTTTTTGCTAGAATTATTGCTCACACTCTGGCGATCACGGCGATACCTCACATGTGTGGTTTGAATACCGTTTTAATATGCGGGCGCGACTTACGTATGCATTTTCTTTGCTGCGCGAGCTCGTGGGGACGGTGGCGCTTTAAATTATTTTTATTTATTTTTTTTTTTTTTTATTTATTTATTTGTTTTTAACACTGTTCCTTTAAAAGAAAAAAAAATCTGATCACTTTTATTGCTATCACAAGGAATGAAAACATACCTTGTGATAGTAATATATGATGACAGGTACACTTTTTGGAAGGCTGGGGGGTCTAAAAGACCCCCCCCCCATCCCTCCTTTGCACTTCACAGTATTCAGATTGCCAAAAATGGCGATTCTGAATACTGTCATTTTTTTAAAATTGGCGCCGTTAGCGGCCAAGTAAACCGGAAGTGACGTTGTGACGTCGCTTCCGGAATTTGCTGAAGGAGACTCGATCGGAGCCGATTATGGCTTCCATCAGGTCTCCTTCCAGCCGGCGGAGGCGCCGGATCGTCGCTCCGGTCTCCCGGTGGGACGGAAGGCCGGAGAAGAGCGGCGGAAGGTGGCGGGAGGGGGGTGTCCCCTCCCACCCCCTGGGATAACGACCGAGCGGCTCCCAAACCGGATCGGTCATTACCCCTGGATAGCCGACCGCCAGCTCTAAAAAATGATACCTGGATATAGCCTGCAGGTGCAGGCTATGTCCCGGTAGAGCCGCTCAAAGCCAGCCGCCACCTATTTACGACGCTGGTAGGGAAGTGAGAGAGAGATGGGTAACTTTTGCACAGAAACCCACAGATAAGTTTAAGGCCTCATTTACACTGCTGCTGGTAAACGGACGTTTTGAGGCATTTGGGCATTTTTTTCAGCTGCCCCTGAACTTTCCTCTATGTTATCTTATCAGTACATTTACACAGGTTTGTTTAAGGTCGTTTCCAGGCAGTTGTGTTTTAGGGCCAGTTCACACCATAGAAACGCAGTCCGGATGCGTTCCGGATGCTTTTCTGCATGCGCGTTTTTGACACTTTTCCAGTCAGTTCCGGTGCGTTTTTGATGCGTTTTTGATGCAGTCCAGTGCAGTTTTTTTCCCTTTTTTTTTCTTAGGACATGTGCATTCCAGTGCATTTTGGTGCATGTAGGTTCATTACAGTGCATTTTTGGTGCATGTAGGTGCGTTCCGGTGCGTTTTTGATGCATTTTACCGCTTTCCAGTACAGTTCAGTGCATGAGAAATGCAGCATGTTCTACTTTTTTTTCTGGAGCTGGAACTGACTGGAACTGACTGCCCTGGTGTGAACTATGCCATTGGAAACCATATAACCTACTTTCCATGCATTTTTGATGCAGAATAAAAACGTACTGGACTGCATGTGGTGTGAACTGGCCCTAAAGGCTTTTTTGGAACTGGGTTCAGACGCCAGTTCAGAGGCATTTGAAATGCCAAACAGCTTGTAAAGGCCACTAAACGCGTTTAAACGCGGTAACTCGCGTATAGAACCGTTTAGTTTACAGGCGTTTCCATTCTAAAAAAAAAAAAAAAATTTAAAAACGCTCCTAGATGCAAACGCGGCATGCAAAACGCGGCAAAACAGCCGTTTTAGACGCGGATTCTAGCTGTCAAAAAACATCGTTCAGGGGAGGTTGCTATAACGTCCCGTGTAAATGGAGCCTTACAGCCAAAAGTAAAATACTATAAAAAAGCAGATTGAAAGCATGATTTAGTAGTGAGAAAACATGTTCCTCACTAGATACAACCATCCAACACTTAGGTCAAGTTTCCATATCTCATGATACATAGACACCTTAGCAAGGTATATGGCATTGCCACCTTCTTAAACGTTCATTTTTTTTCATATTTGTTTGGGTCTAAATAATAATATGTTTGCAGGTTTATTCAAAGGTTTTGCACAGAGAATTTGTCAAGTCAAACACAGCAGTGTGAATTTTATATAGGCACAAGGGATTGGCAGCGGGACTGAAATCAACACTTGCAACCATTCTCCAGATACCTTTGTCATTCGAATAGCCCTCTAAAAGGAAAACCTCCCGGGTTTTCTGTATATTCTTCAAGGGAAGCCTATAAGGAAATGAAAGAGAATGCCAGGCAAAACAAAAAGTGCAGTATTATTATTATTATACAGGATTTATATAGCGCCAACAGTTTGCGCAGCGCTTTACAATATAAAGAGACATTACAGCAACAGTACAATTTAAAACAAGAGGGTTAGAGGGCCCTGCTCCTGTGAGCTTACAATCTAAGAGGGGGGGGGGGGGCTGGTGAGACAAAAGGTAGGGACAGTGGGGGATGAACTGATGAGGGGAGTAGAAGGCAGTAGAAAGTAGAAGGCAGTAAAATATACACAGTAAGAATATATACTTGTGTTTGCTTGTTGTGCTTAAAGTTGAAGTGTAAAGCAGAATTTCACTCAAAATAGTCCCTCTGATTGGCTCTCTCCTCCCAGCTTGAAATCGGGTTACAGTTTCTTTTTTTTTTTGGGGGGGGGGGTGGTGAGGTGAGCGAGTACTGATTTTTATCGGTACCCGCTCCCGCTTACACAATCCTTGCCTAGGAGGGGATGGGTCCCTTGCTCCCACCCTCCCCTACCCCACCCTTCAGGGACACATCACATGTCCCAGGAGGCTCCAGGATTATTCCCAAAGTGCTGAGCTTGCTTGTGTATGTGCAGTGGGGAGCCAGCTATGGTTCTTCAGGAAGCCACAGCTGGTTCCCATATCCAAGATGGCGGCACTGGGGACCAGCAGCGGTAGAAGAACAGGCTGCAGGAAGATTGAGCTAGACCCCAGACACTGGCAAGTTTTAAATGCCAGCAGCTACAGTAATTTTAGCTACTGACTTTAAAGCAGGAGTGTTAAACTAAATTTCACTGCGTGCCGCATCAGCATTATGGTTGCCCTCAAAGGGCCAGTTACATACATATGGTCACAAAAGTGATCCAAAATAGCAAAACATGATCATCAATGAAATAGTCATATAATACATGGTACAGGTTCCCCATCCATCAATTTCATATATATACATACAATGATTGGATTAAAACAATACAAGCTGTATGGCCCATGACCTAAAGTTGCGTGGGGTGATACCCCTGGATAAGACCATAAACAGTAGGAAAACAGTGCACAAAGTAGTGGCATAAAAACGACAATGGTAGCTCTACGCGTTTCGTGGCCGAAGAGGCCACTCATCAGGAGCAAGCGTGTTGTGATCTGCAATAAAATGAATAAAGGTAAGTATATCTAGTATCCTGTGCGGTACGGCGGGGCTGGCAGCTCATAATGAGCAGCCTCACCAAATACCAGGCAGGAAATACTCACATAGGTCCTGCACCGGCAGTGCAGCGTTGGAGGTAGTAGGCCAAACGGGAACAAGCAATCTATGAATGAGAAGAGTCCCGTTCGGTGCCCTTGTAGCTCATTCACAAGTCCTGCAGCTTTTAAACTGACAGCCCATACAGTATTACAAGCTATAGGACTTGTCTGCAGGAGCCTGACACTAAACAGGTGCAATGTTTTGTAGGCTCCTTGGGCAATAAAAAATAAATGGACATTTTTGTTCTGTAAAAATATATTTTTTCTCAAAAGGTGAACTTAGACTCAAGCTGAAGTTCCATTTGTCAATCAAATTAGCAACACAACTGGAATCTATTAAGACCTTCTCTCACTTATACTGGCCATAGATCTGTAGAATTTTGTTTGTGGACAAGAAAGTATTAAAAAAACACTTGTCCGACCATTTGATGGTGCCTTCATGGAGGTGACTAATTTTTAAGGACTTTCTGTTCGAGTACCTTGTTAATGTTTTGATTATCATACAATGACCATTCTACTTCCAGATTAACTTTGACAAGTGCAAGCACTTAAGATGATTTTTCTCATCCAGTAGTGAATTCAATGATTAGAAATTGGTTGGTTCCTATTAGATTTGCCAAAAATTTTCCATCCTTTTCAATTTTTGCTTGATCTGGTTGAAACCATAGTATAATCGTCCCCTTTAACTGATATAATTAAACAAACATTCTGAAAATGACAATTTTCTAACAAAATTCTACAAGTGTAAGGCTTTTGGAAAGTCTGTGTATTTGCAACCCCCAGGCCTGGAAACTACAAGAGATTTGCACAATACTATGACAGATTCAGCAATAAATAAAGAAGAAAAGAGGAAAACGGTGCTAATGGAATAGCCGTAGAGAACAACAAAGTTTTGTATTGTATCACAAAGTGTATCAAAGGAACCCATGTAAAACCCCCCAATAGTTCCACTGTGCTATGTAGTTTAAAAAGACAATGTTGTCAATGTCAAACACTAATGAACACAGGTCCTACTTAGCAAAATGCTATAACATCAAGGTGAAAACAACCGTAACCGCTTCCTGACCACGTTGCATACTTTTACTGCTGCAGTGTGGCTCTGTTGTGCGAATCGCCGTCTATAAAGGGCGATTCGCACAGCTGCAGTTTGAGAACGGGGAACCCCCAATGTAAACACGGCGGTTCCGCGTTCTGTCAGGCGGCATGACAGTGATCTACTGATCCCTGTCATCGGGATTAGTTAGATCTGTCATGCCCCTGCCAGCCCAGCCCCCACACAGTGAGGGAACACAGTTAACCCCTTGATCGCCCCTTAGTGTTAAACCCTTCCCTGCCAATGACATTTATACAGTAATCAGTGGCTATTTTTTTAGCTTTGATTGCTATATAAGTGTCAGTGGTCCCAAAAAAGTGTCAAAAGTGTCCGATCTGTCCACCACAATATCACAGTCCCGATAAAAATTGCAGATCACCGCCATTACCAGTAAAAAAAAAAAATAAAAACGCCATAAATCATTTCTCATAGTTTGTAGACGCTATAACTTTTGCGCAAACCAATCAAATGCTTTTTGCGATTTTATTTACCAAAAATATGTAGAAGAATACATTTTGGCCTAAACTGATGAATACTTTTTTGGATATGTATTATAGCAAAAAGTAAAAAATATTGTTTTTTTTTTTCAAAATTGTCACTCTTTGTTTGTCTATAGCGCAAAAAAATAAAAACTGCAAAGGTGACCAAATACCACCAAAAGAAAGCTCTATTTGTGGGAAAAGAAGGACGTCAATTTTGTTTGGGTACGCAGTACCGTATCGCAAAAAGTGCTCTGGTCAGGAAGGGGGTAAATCCTTCCGGGGCTGAAGTGGTTAAACTCTACATTATTGTATTAAAGTGACTACCCATGCAATAGTACATTGTTCAAGGCATTGGATCAGTCTCTATTTTCACATGGAATGGCCATCTGTACAGAATTATAGCAAACATGGCACTTTATGGGAGTAGTATACTTAGATTGCTTTTATATGCAATCCATCCCAGCTACTGCTGAGTGCCCAAGGGACTATCTGGTTTAGTCCATAATATAAAGATGCATCTTGTAAGTGCACTTGCACATATCATATGCAGAGAAACCCACCCAAATGAGTTCATGCATAGAACATTTACTTGACAAAGTAGATAAACGCCATGATCCTTCTTAACCAATTCACTGCAGCTTTGTAAGCTTGCTCAGCTTCCTCAAAGTGGTGGTTGGGTAATAAACTGCACCTTCACTCCAGTTGCTGGCAATGTGTATACAGCTGAGCGGATCAGGACATCATGGTAGTACCATGTCCTCCATACTGGACACTGCGGCTAAACATGAATTAATACTAAACAAAAATCCTGTGCCTATCTTTAATAAATCGTGGCTAAAAAATTAATATGTGACCACGCCACTTCTAAATCAAAATAATAATGGAATAATATGTGATAATCAAAAAGTATACATACCAAAATTTGAGAGCCGCTACCCAGTAAGTCTGAATATAGGACTCAAATGGTTAACTAGAAAGTGACTAGGTGCACTTCTCATTCAATCATCAATTTCCTAATAATCACAAATATTATAACAAAACATTGAAACATATGGAAAATCTATTTTCAAGTGAGTCCATCAAAGTGATACATATACACAAGATCCAGTAATAACAGTCAGTTTAGAATAGATCATGGGTGCTGAATCTGAGGCTCTCCAGCTGTTGGCGAACTACAACTCCCATCATGCCTCTGTCTTTGGGAGCATGCTTGTAACTATCAGCTTTGCAATGCCTCATGGGACTTGTAGTTACGCAACAGCTGGAGGGCCACAGGTTGAGCACCCATGGTTTAGATCAGCCTTTCTAAACCTTTTCAACACAGAGGAACCCTTGAAACAACATTATGGTCTCAGGGAACCCCTGCTAAAAAATACTATATCCACAACTCGTGATACATTAGTGTGATGATCAGTAGGAAGAATGCTCCTTACACTTGTGGTCATTGGAAAGAATTACCCTATTGCACATAGCTAAAAAGATCAATGGTGTTATTGAAAACTTATCTGAGAGGCAGAAATTGCTCATTGCTCAAGGAACCCCTAGCAATGTCTGGAGGAACCATAGAGTTCCATGGAACCCTGGTTGAGAAACCCTGGTTTAGATGATAGATATCCCAGTGATTAAATGTGCAAAAAACCAGCAAACAAAAAAACGCATTTCCCTGTACTAGGCACCAACTGGGAAAGGTCGCTGGGTGGAGCCACATCTGTGACGTCTGCACACACGAGCCAGCTGGCGAGGTCCGTGGCTGCATTTGTTTGCTATGTATTCCGCTGTTTTTGATAATCTTAACTGTAAGTGCAATGTATACGTTTAATAAAACGGTTTTAGATACTACACTATGAAGTTCTTCCCTCTTTCTTTTTTTTTGTTTACAAATGATTTTTATTATTGTAAAAGGTCAAAATTCCATACAAATATATCGAATACAGATTTAAAAAAATATATATAGGTATTTTGAATATACAGTATATGTATGCATACAAAAGGGGTTAGATCAACCTTTCTCAACCTTTTCAACACAGAGGAACCCTTGAAATAATTCTCCGGTCTCGGGGAACCACTGCTAAAAATGAAAAATCTACATCTCATGATACATTAGTGTGGTGATCAATGGGAAGAATGCTCCTTACACTTGTGGTCATTGGGGAGAATTACCCCTTACAGATAGGTAAAAAGATCAATGATATCATTGGGAATTTATCTGAGAAGTAGAAATTGACCATCGCTCAAGGAATCCCTAGCAAACTCTGGAGGAACCCTTCACTGAGCCCTGGTTGAGAAACCCTGGGTTGGATGAATTGAAAATTTCAACAATTTAAATTTGGAAGAAATACAATGTTATAAAATAGACTTGATATACAACCAATCATGGTGTTTGGAATGTAGTACTTTTAAAAGATGTCATTGTAGTGAGATATCCCAGTTAGTGTTGAGCGAACCCGGACTGTAACGTTCGGGTCCGTACCGAACTTTAGGGTGTCCGTGGCACGGACCCGGACCCGGACATTTCAAAAATCGTTCGGGTTCGGTCGATGTTACTGTAGAAAATTTTCATGATGTAAGGTTTGTGGTACTAACCAACATATAGTTCAGATAAAATATTGTAACATAAAGAAGGTTTAAATTTAACAACTTTAAAAGTTAAGTAGGTTGGGTCCCAAAGAGTTGGTCCCGAGTCACTTCCCAAGGAGGTCTCAAACGATCCCTAAGGAACTCGCTACCAGTTAAAGATGAAGAGTCTATTTAAGGGTTACTATAGTAACTAGAAAAATGGATAGACATTCCCCATTAAGAGGGGTTACTGGTGTTCACATTCCTCGTAAGAAGGGTAACTAGTGGTGTGATTACATAGTACTCTACATCTAAA
>BLSH010078014.1:572461-583849 GCA_018402905.1 Glandirana rugosa | reverse complement strand
CTGTCACCTGCCCACCTGAGTACCCGAGTACCTGTCACCTGCCCACCTGAGTACCCAAGTACCTGTCACCAGCCCATCAGAGTACCCGAGTACCTGTCACCTGCCCTTCAGATTACCCGAGTACCTGTCGCCAACCCATCTGAGTAACCGAGTACCTATCTGCAGCCCATCAGAGTACCCAAGTACCTTTCACCAATCCATCAGATTACCCGGGTACCTGTCTCCAGCCCATCAAAGAACCCAAGTACCTATCTGCAGCCCATCAGAATACCTGAGTACCTATCTGCAGCCCATTAGAGTACCCAAGTACCTATCTGCAGCCCATGCCTCATAGAATATACCTCGGGTGTTTGCTTTCCAAAATGGGGTCATTTTGGGGGTAATTCCACTGTCCTGGTGCCCCGGGGCCTTCAAAAGTGTGATAGGTATGAATTAAATTTTATGTGTAATTTATGCTCCTAGAAAGCCTGACGGTGCTCCCTGCATGTTCGGCCTCTGTATGTGGCCAGGGTGTGAAAAAGTTTCACACATGTGGTATCACCATACTCGGGACGAGTAGCAGAATATATTTTGGGGGGTAATATTTGCTATGTACATGCTATGTGTTAGAAATATCTTATAAATTGACCACTTTGTGTAAAAATAAAAGCGTTTTCATTTTCTTTCCACGTTTTTCGAAGACTTGTGAAAAAAAATGAACCACCAAAAGACTCATAATGCCTCATACATTATACCTTGGGGTGTTTGCTTTCCAAAATGGGGTCATTTTGTGGGTAATTCCATTGTCCTGGTGCTGCAGGGCCTTCAAAAGTGTAATAGGTTGTTAGGAAATTAGATGTGAAAATTCTGCTCCTAGAATGCATGACGGTGCTCCCTGCATGTTGGACCTCTCTATGTGGCCAGGCAGTGAAAAAGTCTAACACATGTGTTATCGACATACTCGAGGAGAGTAGCAGAATGTATTTGGGGTGTAATTGGAAGTATGCATATGCTGTGTGTGAGAAATAACTTGTTATGACAATTTTGTGCAAAAAAAAAAAATAATTTCTTAATTTTCCCAAGAATGGTGGGAAAAAAGTACAACTTCAAAAACCTCTCCATGTCTCTTACTAAATACCTTGGAATGTCTACTTTTCAAAATGGGGTCATTTGGGGGGTATTTGTACTTTCCCGACATTTCAGGGCCTCAAGAAATGAGATAGGCCATCAGTGCATCAGGTGTGATCAATTTTCAATAATTTGCACCATAGTTTGTAGACTCTATAACTTTCACACAGACCAAATAAAATCCACTTATTTTGGTTATTTTTACCAAAGATAGGTAGCAGTATAGGTTTTGGCCCAAATTTATGAACAAAAATTACTTATTTGCAAAATTTTATCACAGGAACTAAAAAAAGTGTTTTTTTTTTCAAAATTTTCACACTTTTTTCAATTATGTCGCAAAAAATAAAAAACCCAGAGGTTCTTAAATTCCACCAAAAGAAAGCTCTATTTGTGTGAAAAAAATGATAAAAATTTTGTTTGGGTGCAGTGTAGCATGAGAGAGTAATTGTCATTCAAAGTGTGAGAGCGCTGAAAGCTGAAAATTGGTCTGGGCAGGAAGGGGGTATAAACGTCCGATATTGAAGTGGTTAATGCACTACTGTGTATTTGAAAGAGAGTGCAACCCAACGCGTTTCTAGATTGTGGGTTGTTCCTCTTCATCAGGGGGAAGTGGTTATATAGCTCATATCTATCTACAAGTAAGAAAACGTACATGGTGTTACAGCTGTAGTAATGCTTCAATACATCATATATATACAATTCAAAGACAGCCAAACAAAATGTAAAAACAAACATGTGGTTACTGACCGTTCAGACATATATATAGCGCATAGTGTGGGTTCTCGTATAGAACTAACGCAGGGTAAAAATATGAGTAAAGGATGCTGCTGCCACAAGTATCATAATGTCCACGTAGGTAGGTAGCGAAGATCGATCCCAATATAACCGCTTGTGAAAGAGAGGTAGGTGAAGCAGTAGAGGGAAAGGTGAGCTAGGGAGCGGAATTAACCACCCCCACGGCTGGACTCCAGGGAGGAGGGCTCACGGAAGGGCGGGCTGCCCGGTGGTGTGGGTCTGGTAGATATGAGAAAAACGTGAAAGAAAAAAATGAATGAATGAAAATGAATATGGTAATGAAAAAGGAAAAAAAAAAAAACACTAGGGAATGGTGTGGTACTTACCAACCCGTGCCGTCTATATTATATATAGATACTGTAAGGACAGTAAGAGGGAACAAAATCCTGCTCCAATGTGAGCAAAAATGGATATACCGTCTCAATGCCACCTGCCCACCTGGCATGAACACTGCTATCTCCTTTAGGCCTTTCTTGGAGGGCTTTACTTCAGGTTCGGAATTTGAGGGTCGAGAGGGGTGAAGGGAGGGGAAAGGGGTGGAAGGGGGAGGAGGGAAGGATTGAGGAAGGGTTTGCATAGTTCTAGTGTCAGACCTTCCCACTTGCCCCCTCCCACTATAGAGTGGACCTGTAGTTTTGGCCCACAACTTGCAAGAGTTTGGAGCGTTGCTCTTCCACTATGTAGACTTGGTCTGCAACGCGCGGGCCTCAGTCCGGGGTGGTTTTCCCCATAGTGGCAGTGCCACCATGAAGGTCTAGGGGGCATTCATTTTGTCACAGATGACTCTTGGTAAAGCGGTGTGCTGCATTTCTTGCGGCACCCCATCCAGAATTCACTTTCTTTAATATGATTAATTGATTAATATGCTAATTAATTAAGCTATTACTCAATGCTATGTTGCATACAGGACTGTAGTATGACAAGAGTACGGGTGTCTACTCAATTAATAACATTTTTTTGGTGGAGGGCTTGTCCCCCTCTTCCTCCTTTTCTTCCCTTTCCTCCTTGCTTCTCTTTTACTTCACTCTCTCTCCCATCTTTGTGATGCCTTGTTTTAAGATCAGGCTCCCTTCTTTCTGTTACCGTATGGCTGTTGTGTCCCTGATTGACTGTCTTCCATGCAGTGTCAGTTCTGTCCACTGGGTGGCTAGCGTGGTTGTCGGTCCCCTGCGCTTGTGTTCCTGACTGACTAAATCCCATGTAGTAACACTTTTGTCCACTGTGCTCCTTCACATCTTGAAGCTGGATGTCCTGCTATGCTTATGATCCAGAGCCACTTCCCCTGGGCTTGTCCATCAAGCAAGATGGGCGGTACTGGGCGTCTCCGATCCTCGCCTACCTCATCAATTCACAGGTGCCTCCTATTAAGATAATGGTCACATACATAAAACCCCAGAAACTCACATCCTCTCTTGTGTTTGCTGCATGAGGGCACTGGGAAAGAGTGAGCTGCATCTGCATAGGTATGCTTTATCATGCCTCTAGGTTATACTTTATTTGATTCTTTTCCATCTTTTTGTGGATAAGCTCCACATAGGGCTGTTATGTTGACACCATGTGTGTGGAGCATTCCATATAGATCAGGGGTGTCAAACTTGATTTCATCGTGGGCCGTATCAGCATTATGGTCGCCCTGAAAGGGCCGGTCATAAATGTAAGACTAGATGTCCAGAGTACCACCCCCCTTACATCAGATGCCAAGAGCTCCCCCCCACCATCAGAAGTCAAGGGTCCACCACCCTTCCTTGCATCACAGTAGGGGCAGAGCTGAGAAGCAGAAAGTGCAGGGTCTAGAGGAGGACCAGAGGAGAGCTAGAGTCTTCTGAATGCTGAGACCAGGGGAGGTGAAGATGAGGGGGTGCTGCAGCTGCACAGAGAGGAGCAGGATCTGAAGGAGTTCTGTCCTCCACTCTGCGGCCGACTGCTGAGACGGGGTGGTGGAGATGAGGGGAGTGCTGCAGCTGCAGAAAAGGTGTGAGGGCCACATGAAATGACCCGGAGGGCCGGATTTGAACCCCAGGCCTTGTGTTTGACACCTGTGATATATATATATATATATATATATATATATATATATATATAAATGAATAGATACAATCCTTACTCTATTATGGGTAAGTTCCACACAGGGTCTCCATGTTGATACCATTTGTGTGGAGCAGTACAAGATCAACAAATACGGTAAGTAGGAATGCACTACCTAGAGGTATTGGCATTAACTATTCCATACTATTATCTGATTTCACTTTTTTTTTCTCTCTCTCTCTCCAGATCCTGCATGTGCTTCTAGGCATTTGCCTACTCTTCCTCCCGCCATTTTGGCGACTTGATGGAGGGGCTTGTCTGCACATGGTATTTTGTTTAACCTGTCAACTATACTTACAACACTGAGACCATACCTTTTGGAATCTGCTCTACTCCCATGCAGCCCTCTTACTGCCCTTACAGTATCTATATATAATATAGACGGCACAGGTTGGTAAGTACCACACCCTTCCCTAGTGTTTGTTTTTTTTTTTTCCTTCTTCGTTACCATATTAATTTTCATTCATTCATTTTTTTTTCACGTTTTTCTCATATCTACCAGACCCACACCACCGGGCAGCCCACCCTTCAGTGAGCCCTCCTCCCTGGAGTCCAGCCGTGGGGGTGGTTAATTCCACTCCCTACCTCACCTTTCCCTCTACTACTTCACCTACCTCTCTTTCACAAGCGGTTATATTGGGATCGATCTTCGCTACCTACCTTCATCGACATTATGATACTTGCGGCAGCAGCATCCTTTACTCCTGTTTTTACCCTTTGTATTTTGTATTTAGGGATGTGGGCATATTCTCCACATATCCCAAGGAGTTAAAGAGTACCCATTGAGTTTGCGGGACCTTCCACCTCTCTCCTGTGGGTGGGACCGACCCGCAGGAGAGCGGTGGAATGTCCCGCAAATTCGTGGGTAAAAAATCAAGAAGCTCTCATAGTGAAAAAACGCTTGGGAGTTTATTAAAAGACTTAAAAACGAGTGGGTACAAAGCAAGGAAGCAGGGGACGCTGAATGCACTCCTCCTGCGCTCCACAGAGCGGAAGTGACATTCCGTGTCACGTTACCCAACAGCATTTCGTCAGGCGTGTTGATGTCATCAGGGGTCACCTCACATGGGAGCTCCACCCCCATCCATGCGCCCAACCCCCTAATCTACATGCAGGGAGCTGGCCGCATGGATTCCAATGGTGGGGTGTGACATGGATGAGTGAGTTTGGGGTGGAGGAACTTGACTGGCCTGCACAACCTCAACCCAACAGAACACCTCTGGGATAAATTAGAGCAGAGACTGCAAGCCAGGCCTTCTCGTCCACATCAGTGCCTGGCCTTGTAAGTGCACTTATGGAAGAATGGTCAAACATTCCCATAGACACACTCCTAAACCTTGTGGATAGCCTTCCCAGAAGAGTTGAAGCTGTTATAGCTGCAAAGGGTGGGCCAACTCAATATTGAACCCTACGGACTAAGACTAACTGACTGCCATTAAAGTTTATGTGTGTGTGTAAAGGCAGGCGTCACAATACTTTTGACAATATAGTGTACCTGTATGTAATATAATTAAAAGGATAGGTTGATGCATTGTAAAGGTGCTCAGATACACATGTACACAGCATCGTCATGGAAAGCCCCATATTGCTCCTGAGCATTTGCTTGAGGACCATTAGTCTATAACATAGACGCTAAATATGTTCAAGGGTCAGTCTTCACTTTCGGTGATAAGTCCCTGTCTACTTTCCATGCAATATACAGCTCTATTATAGAGTTATGTGTACAGGTTTCTACATACAACCTAATAGAGGGAAAGCTGTGGAGATAGAGGGAGTTGGAGCAAAGATAGGGTCAGTTGAAGACTGTAAAGGGAATCATTGACTATAATTACTACATAGATTCTTGATGTCAGATCAGACATCTGTACAATAATGAGCCATGTCTTTTCTCTCAATGCATTAATAATCACTGTACAGCTATTCAGCTCCTCATACAATCAATAAACAGATAAATCTATATTGTTCTCTATGAAAAACAGAAAGACCAGACCTCATACATCATAGATATAAACTGGTGAAGAACGATGTTTAAATAAGAGCGAAGGAAGAAATGTAATTGATAATCTATAGAAGAGATCTGAAAGCACTTAAAGAGGCATTGCAAGCGTGTTATAATGTTACATTGGTCCACCTTGGCCATACCTGGTGGTCAATGCCACTGGAAATCACTGAAGTAGAAACCACTACTGCAGCGATCTCCACTTGCTTCCTAGTCCCTGGGCAAGCAGCCAGTCTGATGCATTGTGAGCACAGGAGGTTGGCCTCTAGGCATGGGAGCAATTCAGAGAATAGAAGGGTCAGGGTATCCCTGCACAGATGCTAGAGGTCAGAATGGGTGATAAGATATGGCTGCTGCCCCTACCAATGCCTTCACTTAGTTAGTGGAGGCTGTTATCAGAAGGTGTATTTAAAGTGCTTTAAGATTGGCGCTGTGTAGTGATTTACGTAAATGCAATTGCTACTATTCAGTATATACATATCAACCAAATGAGATTACCAGTCTTCAGAAACCTGATGAGTTGTACTCTGGTGCAATGTGTTCATATAAGGTGCTATAAGGTTGGTGCTGTTTGGTATTTTAACACGAGTACCATAGACTAAATAAGTAAATATATAAATGTGCAAATCAATGAATTCATATACATGCAAGAACCAATAAAAATCATCCAGTGCAATTATACAAATACAATTTAGAAAATTCACGCAAAGTATTCTCTACCTGGGAACCTGTCATATGTGAATAATACAGACAAGTCTACAGGATGGCAGGCACCTCATTAGACTTAACTCATGGTATTCTTGCAGGTTTTACAGTTTTTTCTATATAATCAAAATGTGTGAATCTTAGGTGAAATTTTGCAAATAGTGTTTCAGCACCCGCCACATAGTTGTCACTTTGCATGTAGCTGGCAGTATCACTGAGGTACCCAGTGCAGACTGCCCCCCTCCCCATCCTCCATTCTGCAGAAACGCCACTGCTCTCCTACCTACATAATACATTGCTTTTTTATTATCAACTTGTTTTCCTTTTCATTCAACAGAATGCTTAAATGCATTGTTAGACAGGTTGAAAAAAAGACATAAGTCCATCTAGTTCAACCAATGGAAAGCTTCCATATGCAGAATAATATACCCATAGTTGATCCAGAGGAAGGCAAAAATTCCTTCCTGATCCCCCAGGAAGTAATCGGATATTCCCTGGATCAACTATCCCTGGTGTCATTACCTAACGTTAACCTCTTCCAGACCGCCCCACGCAGATATACTGTACATGATTTCTAGTTCCGGGTCTGGGGCACGCATGGGCGCCCTCGGTGACCCACTCCTGCTGTGATTGGACACAGCAGGAGCCAGTCAGAGGGTCCGTCGCACCCAATGTTCACTGGCATCCCGCGATCGTTCCCGAGAGAGGCAGAATAGCGGATGAAGGCAGATCATTGTTCTGTGAGAGGGGAAGATGGACATCTTGCGTCTTTGCTAAGCAGAAACATGGATCTCTGTTTTCCCACAGTCAAAGCACATCCCCCCACAGTTAGCAAGCACTCCCAGGGAACAGATTTAACCCTTTTATTGCTCCTGATGTTAACCCCTTGCCTGCCAGTGTGCTTTGAACAGTGACAGTGCATTTTTTTAGCACTGATCACTGTATTGGTGTCACTGGTCCCCAAAAAGTGTCACTTAGTGTCTGATTTGTCTGCCGCAATATTGCAGTCATAGAAACATAGAAAAGTGACGGCAGAAAAAGACTGAGTAGTCCATCGAGTCTGCCCCTTTTTATTTATTTTTTTTTTTTCTACATTAACCTTGTTGTCTGACTATGGATTTATGTTTATCCCAAGCATGTTTGAAGCCATTTACTGTTGACTGTTTCACAACCTCTGTTGGTAGTTTATTCCAATCATCAACCACCCTTTCAGTAAAATAATACTTTCTAAGATTAGTTTTGAACTTCCCCCCAGTTAGTTTGAGGTCCCCGCGTTCTTGATTTTGGTTTCATATTGAAAAGACTGCCCTCTTGAACCTTATTCACCCCCTTGATGCATTTAAAGGTTTCAATCAATGTCTCCCCTCTCCCTTCTTTCCTCCAGACTGTACATATTAAGTTCCTGAATTCGCTCTTGATAGGTTTTATCCCCCAGACCTTTCACCATTTTTGTTACCCGTCTCTGAACTCGTTCTATTTTATCAATATCTTTTTGTAAGTGTGGTCTCCAGAACTGGACACCGTATTCTAAGTGAGGTCTCACTAAAGATCTATATAGAGGAATCAGAACCTCCTTCCTCCTGCTGGTGATCCCTCTACTGATACATCCCAGAATTCTATTTGCTTTTCCCACTGCCTGGTCACACTGTTTGCTCATTTTGCAATCATCTGAAATAAGCACCCCCAAATCTTTTTCTTCTGTAGTGCTGGCTAACACTGTGCCCTCAATGCTGTACTCTCTAAGGGGATTCTTTTTCCCTAGATGCATTATTTTACATTTAGAAATATTGAACTGCAGTCTCCACTGCTTTTACCAATCTTCCAGCAATGTCAAATCATGTTCCATGTTACAGACACCTCCAGGGATATCAACCCCCGCTAAATCAGTCCCGCTAAAAAAAATCACTGATCGCCGCCATTACTAGTAAAAAAAACTAAAAAAATAAAAATTACATAAATCTATCCCATAGTTTGTAGATGCGATAACTTTTGCGCAAACCAATTAATATACGCTTATTGGGATTTTTCTTACCAAAAATATGTAGCAGAATACATATTGGCCTAAATTGGTGAAGAAATTTGAATTTTTACATTTTTTTTATTGGATATGTTTTATAGCAGAAATGAAAAAATATTGTGTTTTTTTTTCAAAATTGTAGGCTTTTCTTTGTTTATAGTGCAAAAAATAAAAACCGCAGAGGTGATCAAATACCACCAAAAGAAAGCTCTATTTGTGGGAAAAAAAGGATATAAATTTTATTTGGGTACAACGTCGCACGACTGCTCAATTGTCAGTTAAAGTAACACAGTGCAGTATCACAAAAAATGTCCTGGTCATGAAGAATGTAAAACCTTCCGGGGCTGAAGTGGTTAATATCCAGTTATTCATCAACTCTCTACCAATGTTGGAAATGTGTTCTAAGCATGGATTACTCCTCAGGTGAAATAGTACTTGTAAGGTTAGTATTAAACTTTTCTTCTCTGAGTCTGAGATCATGTTCCTGTATAATTGATCTCAGCTTCATATTGAAAATACTGCTCTCCTGAACCTTTCTGCTTACAATTAGGAAATATACACGTAATGGTCCTTACACATATAAATGGAATTATGCATGTCTTTGGTGCAAAGTGTACTGTAACTACTATTATGTCATATGTATAAAGCCAAATAATTATCTAGCCTTGGCTGCCATTGCTAATCATCAGGAGTCACTTGTATTTGTTCTATTTGTGCTTGTTCAAGGCCATTTTCACAGTCCTTTTGTTTTAGAAACCACCACACTATTCCTACCCCCTCAAAATAATGAAAAACCAAATAATAAAGAAAATATATATGAAAAATATACAAAGAAACACTATTCAATGGATGCTGTTTTGAACATACATGCAAATTAACATCCAAGAAACATATCACATGAACAGAAACAGTGCCCAGATACAGTGCCTTAAAAAAGTATTCATACCCCTTGACATTTTCCACATTTTGTCATGTTACAACCAAATTTGTAAATTTACTTTATTGGGATTTTCTGTGATAGACCAACACAAAGTGGCACATAAGCGTGAAGTGGAAGGAAAATGATAAATGGTTTTCATAATTTTTTTTACAAATAAATATGTGAAAAGTGTGGCATGCATTTGTATTCAGCCCCTTTACTCTGATACCCCTAACTAAAATCTAGTGGAGCCAATTTCCTTCAGAAGTCAACTAATTGGTAAATAGAGTCCACCTGTGTGTAATTTAACCAATGCAATAATAAAAACAACACTGCGCTATCTAAGATGAGGAGCAGCCAAATACCCAATCCACGGTATAATACAAATAAAAACACAAAGGGCTGCACTATTGGATAATAGGAAGGGCAGTCCACATACACCATTCAGGGTGGATCTTATATTGAAATCAAGTAAATAAAGATGTGACATCATCCTCATAGTCCTCTGGATAATATTCACCCAAGTGTCGCACACAGCAACCGTGATCCACCACCAGTAGGTATTAGGCTTACCAGACTATAAACTTGGAAGCGTATGATAACAATAACCATAAATTCCCTCTTCAGATAATCCTCTTGAATGACCATCACAAAGAGCGGATAGGGTTAAATGGCACCGTCTTCCCTTGCTGGCGTGGAGTGGTCACCATGTGTCTCCATCAAATGAGTAGCGCCTCTTTGCTGAAATGGAATCTCGCTATATCCACCTATATAGAGATCCTGACCAGCCTTAATGAACAAACAGAATCATGAACACACCAGACAGGTCAGGGATAAAGTTGTGGAGAAGTTTAAAGCAGGGTTAGGTTATACAAAAATATCCCAAGCTTTGAACATTTCACGGAGCACTATTCAATCCATCACCCAGAAATAGAAATAGTATGGGACAACTGCAAACCTACGAAGACATGGTCATCCACCTAAACTGACAGTCCGGACAAGGAGAGCATTAATTAGTGAAGCAACCAAGCGGCTCATGGTAACTCTGGAGTAGTTGCAGAAATCCACAACTCAGGTGGGAGAATCTGTCCACAGGACAACTATTAGTCGTGCACTCCACAAATCTGGCCTTTATGGCAGAGTGGCAAGAAGAAAGCCATTGTTGAAAGAAAGCCATAAGAAGTCCCATTTGCAGTTTGCAAGAAGCCATGTGGGGGACACAGCAAACATGTGGAAGACGATGCTCTGGTCAGATGGGACCAAAATTCAATTATTTGACCTAAAAGCAAAACGCTATGTGTGGCGGAAAACTAACACTGCACATCATCCTCAACACACCGTACCCACCTTTACGTTTTCAATATTTCCGTATTACACACGATGTATTAAACCATGCCCTTTCTCTACCACACTTAAAACTCCTGTGTAGATCTGACCAGAAAACGTCTGAGATTGTCCAAAAGAAGATTCTAACGGGACATAAATCGAGGTAGGTAGAAGGATAGTTGAGACTGGTAGAAGGGACATGGACGACTTCTTTTCGTAGGGGTGTCGTACTACGACGGTGGTGGTACAAAGTTCCACCCATGCCACACAACTCCTACTACACGTCACAATCAAAAGGCGGTGTGTATCGCAAAACGAAAATCCAGTTTATTAACTTAAAACCAGGGTAGACTGGTCTCGTAGCAGAAGGTGTACAAACGACACAGGGGGTGTACCGAAGAACGTTTGACGTTTACCCTGAAGAATACCGAAAGA
>BLSH010078014.1:560477-571445 GCA_018402905.1 Glandirana rugosa | reverse complement strand
AGGTGCTCTACTGACCTCAATCAGAACCCACCACTGCATAGAGGCCTGCCACCAATGCAGTAACAATCCACATATGGTGGCAGGAAGCATGGCAAGTGACAATCCACATCTGGTGGTAGGCAGCGTGGTAAGTGACAATCCACATCTGGTGACTGGCGACGTGGCAAGTGACAATCCACATCTGGTGGCAAGTGACAAGCTGCCTCTAGTGGCAAGCGACGTGGCAAGAGACAAGCTGCATCTGGTGGCTGGCAACATGGCAAGTGACAATTCACATCTAGTGGCAGACAGTGTGGCAAGAGACAAGCTGCATCTGGTGGCAGGCGACATGGCAAGTGACAATCCACATCTGGTGACAGGTGACAACACACATCTGGTGGCAGCCAAAGTGCCAAGTGAAAAGCCACATCTGGTGGCAGGCGACGTGGCAAGTGACAAGCTGCATCTGGTGATAGGCGACGCTGGCAAGTGACACGCTCAGGGCTCCCACTGATTATGTATTATGGTGAGTTGAACTATTTAATTTTATATTACAATGTAATAATAGAAATAATGTGCTTCAATCATCCTGACACCATATCAACCATGGCGCCGTGATGATTGAAGCGCTAACACTAGCCATTGTCCCGGCAAATTGCCCACGAAAAATCACATAACCCCACCCCCATGAATCCCCACCCCACGGGCTTTGGCACAATTTTCTTCCATGCAGCCTGTCCCCGGTGCCAAAAAGGTTGGGGACCACTGATCTAGAATGTACTGCCACTATCAAGAACTGCAGTTTTTGAAGCCCGTCATGGAGCTGAGAGAGTAAGTTTAACAACTTATATAGATCTCAAGGAGTAACATTTTTCTGACTCAAAGCAACATGGACTTTGATAGTGACGAGGACCTTGATGAGATACAGATTCCAGAAGAGTCACAAGATGTGGAGGAGTCCCAACTACTATTTGAGAATGATGAGGATGACACCCATAAAACTACAGTAACAACCCCCAAGCCTGAGTCGACAACAAAACACCAAAAATCCAAAAAGAAAACTGTATGAGAGCAGTCAATTTGTTGACGTGGTTAAAAAACTATTAAAGCTTTACGGACCTTGGTGAAAATGTGTCATTTACGAAGAGTTTGATTCCACAAATGGATCGTGTGCTGTCTATTATAGGATTGTCATTTTGAGCACACCTGGTACTTGTCTGTTGCAATTGCAATTCAGTTCCTCACAGGAAGTCTTGCCCTTGGTAATAAAGTTTCTTATTGAACAACATAAAGTTTTTACCTCAGAAACCATTTAGCTCTGATGAGGACAAGTGAAGGTCTTCAAATTTGCCTGTAGATACACAAATGGCTGTAAGTCTATTTATTATTTCCCAAAGTTATTTTAACGCTTGGACTGCACTGTTATGTGTATGATATAGGATTTAAATATATGCTTTCTGTATAGTAATATTTAATGCTGTACTTATTTGCAATGTATCACATGTAATAAATATTGTGATTCTAAGTTTCTCTGATTGTATTGCAGTTTACAGACAGAAGTAAATTCAGTTTTGGAATAAAACACAACGCTATTTCTGTCTGTTTTGTTAACTGGCTGTCAGCTAAGGGATAATAGGACAGCACAGTAAAAGGCATACGAATAACAGGTGAAGTCAGAAGAGCTACATTTGAAGTTAAAGCATCCACTTCAAATTGATCATCATGAATTCGGATAAGAGTATTAAAATAACTCCTCTGACTTTGGAGACCAGATATCATGTTTCTGGCTCCAGGAATTCTGTGCGCTCCAGCAAATCGTCAGTGAGTTCTGCAGCACACAGAGCAAGAGCAAAGGCAGAAGCAGCACGAGGTCTCTTATGCTGAAAAAGAAGCAAACATGATGAAGCAGAAAGCAGAGTTGGCAGCTAATATGCATCTTCTACAGAGTCAAAGGGCAGCAGTAGCAGCGTCTGCAGAAGCTGCAGTACATGAAGCTGCAGCTGTTTTAGAAGAGGGTTTGCTTCAAGAGTTTGCAGAGATAGCTACTCACGTTCCTTTACAAAGGACTCATAAGTATGTTCAGAATCATGCTCTGGAACAACCGTTACCTAGTCAGCCCAGGGATCGTGGTGACGTAATTAGCTCCGGCTGATGCGTTTCGTCATCGGACGTTATCTGAGGCGGCCTCAGATGACATCAGATGACGAAACACGTCAGTGGAGATAATTACGTCACCACGATCCCTGGGCTGACTAGGCTACAGGACGCCAGCCACGGGAACCCCGTTCGTCTGACTTCTCCAGCACAGAAAGTGAGTAACGGTATAGCATCTTGCTGTGGCACTCTGCTTGATCTAATATCTGGGTCTCTTTGCACTTACATGTACCGGACCCCGGGAACGACACATTAAGCCCGTTCACAGTGGACTCAGGTCTAGGAATGGTGAGCCGGTATTAGAGGAGATCCTCATAGGAGCTACTGGTCTAGCTTCCCCTGGTGCTCTTGCTGTGAACATCAATTCCAATTGCACTTTGTCCTCCGTGACAACTTTGTACTTTTTTATGGGACATACTTGCTGAACTTGTGTGGGAACACTGCGGTAAGCACACATTAGCGCTTTTGTTCCTTTTGGGAGGTGTGTTACAGAGATTGTGGCACAGGATTGTAGGATCAGAATAAGTTGTGTTTCATCAACCATCAAATTTGTGTTATATGTCTACCCACTTTGATTCACCATATTTTTACCAGTCTCATTTTTATTTTAATTTACTCTGGTTTTTATTTGTTTAGCACTACATATTACACCTTGCACTTTCTGAGACACACGTTGTGTATGACTTTTTGTGTTTTTTTTATTTTTAAAGACACATTTGGCACATTGCACTTTGATGTATTTATAACATTGACACTTTTGCACTTTCTGCTTTCTTGAATCTATACAATACTCATTATCTCCCAGCAGCGCCATACCCACTACACACATTTTTCTCTATTATTGGCATCTGCTTGTCAGATGTAAGGTGGGGGCAGCAGCTAATTTATTTCTACATCCACACCTCATCCCATAGCGCAGTAACATTTTCACCAATGAAATCACACCCACTGTCAAAGTGCCATGGGTTCAGAAGCAAGCACACTGATGAACATAAAGCTTACCTGAAAGAAAATGGTGTCTGCTTCAGATGCTGTGCGTCCACCAAACATTTTGCTATAGACTGCAAAGCTAACATAAGATGCAGAGAATGTAACGGTGACCAGCATATCTCAGCATTGCATCCAGATCCAGCCCCCTGGACAGCAGAGACTCTTATAACTGGAAAAGAGCAAGGCGGGGAGAAAGATGAAGCTACCTCATCCACTATTGTATCCAAGAGTACAGAGATATGCACGCAAGGAACAAGGCCCAGATCATGTTCCAAGATTTGTTTAGTGACTGTGTATCCCTCTAATATACCTAACTGTTCAGTGAAAATGTATGCAGTGCTAGATGATCAGAGTAACCTGGCACTAGCCAAATCAGAGTTCTTCAGTATGTTTAATATTAATGGTGAAACATTTTCCTATACTCTAAAAACATGCTCAGGCATTATGGAGAAAACAGGGCGTCCAACTTCACTGTTCAGTCTATTGATAAGCAAATACACATATAACTTCCCACACTCATTGAATATGACATGATACCTGATGACAGGTCAGAAATTCCAACACCTGAGGTTACACAGCATTTCTCTCATGTAAAATCCTTAAAAGACAAGATCCCAGAACTTGACCCTAATGCCCAAATACTTCTCTTGCTAGGAAGGGATATGCTAAGGGTGCACAAGGTACGTGAGCAGATTAATGGGCCCCACAGCATGCCTTATGCACAGCATTTAGATTGGGTTATAGTTGGGGAAGTATGCTTAAGAGGAATTCATAGATCAGTAGATGTGAACTCTTTTAAGACAAATGTGCTGCCTAGTGGACGTACTTCTCTATTCAGCCCTTGTACTAGCTATATGCAGGTTAAAGAGATTTTTGATGCTAACAAACAACTACCACGCACCCCCTCACTATGCTATTTAGGAACTGCAACTGCAACTGGAACTACAGAAAAATCTGCTATGTCTATTGAAGATAGAATGTTCCTTGATGTAGTTAAAACAGAGATGTTTGTTGATGAAGAAAATTATTGGGCAGCGTCCCTACCTTTTTGCTTGCCATGTCCTAGACTGCCAAACAATATAAAGCAAGCACAGAAAAGATTCCTGACTCTACAATGTTCTCTTGCAAAAAAACCTGAAATGAAAGAACATTTTGTGTGGTTTATGCAGAAGATCTTTGATCATGCCCAAGCAGAACCTGCCCCACCATTGGAAACAGAAGGCGGAGATGCTGGATAACGCCATCTTGTTACAAGTCAACAGTGCAGCAGAAACATCTTCTGGATCAGCAGGAGAAGCTGTTGGCTGTGATCAAGGAGCAGCATGTGGAAATCCACCAGGAGCAGCAAGGTGACAAGGCAGATGGCCTCGCTCCAGAACATCCACGGAATAAAGAAGAGATGAAAGCGGAGCCAGCAGAAGATAAAGATCCCGCTATTGATAAGGAACCAGCACCAAACCCACAAAAGGAAGAGCAGAGAAAAGATACAGAGAGAGTCGCCTTGCCCGCACCTGAGATGAAAGCAGCCCAGGAAAACGCCATTCTGCAGAACAATAATGATCTGAATATCGTTAAAAAGGACCCGAAGGCCAAGGTGGTGAAGAAGAATGAGGACCAACTCACTGTTCAGAGGGTTGGAATTTTACAGCAAAAAGCAGAAGCCAAAGTTCCAGCTGAGCAGACGATCTGTATACAGAAGCCAGTGCAGAAAGACGAGGGGGCAGGGAAGAAGCAAAACAAGGACAAGAGCCTTCTCAAAAACCAGGAGGGTGACCTTAACGCAAAAGTGAACAAGGCCTTGCCTGGTCCTCTGGAACAGAAGCTTGGTGAAGAACCAGCCCCTGCCGATATGGTGGTAAAAATAACTACTGGAGGCTTGGAGCAGCAGAAGGCCCAACCTGAAGAGGGAGCTAAAGAGGTCAAAGTTCAAAGAGTGGACCAAGATCTGCAAAGACCAAGTCCTATCGTTAATGTCCCCAAGGAACCAAACCTTAAGGAGGTAAATAATAATTCAGCCGATGCAGAAGCAGTGGAGGTGCCAAGGAAAGAGCATGCCATACCTGGAGAAGCTGGGAAAGTTTCTGGGGAGAACAAGATGGAAGACAGCAAAGACAGGGCAGTGCCAGACAATGTACAAGGCAAACCGAGACCTGAACCTCCCCCGACTCCAGAGTCAATGAACTTGACGCTCATCTCCAGTTTGTCCATAAGTGTGTGATCTGCAGGAAGTTGAGGGGAAGGCTGCAGGAACAGAAAATGTCAGATCTCCTAACAGACAGGCTCACTGAAGCTCCTCGATTCTCACATGTAGGGCTTGATGTTTTCGGGCCTTGGAATGTAATGTCTTGTTATACTAGAGGACACTCTGCGGAGAGTAAGAGATGGGCTGTTATGTTCACTTGCTTAAATACTAGAGCGGTTCATTTGGAGTTGATTGAATCCCAGTCACCATCTAGTTTTATTAATGCCTTTAGAAGATTTTCGTCTCTTTGTGGACCAGTCATGCAATTCTGATCTGACCAAGGGACAAACTTTGTAAGAGCCTGCAAGGAACTACAAATGAACTCAGAAGATACAAAAGTACCTACTGGATCTGGGATGCACTTGGACCTTCACTTGATGTGCTTATTACCAGGATGGCTGAAGTTACACCTATAATGAACTCTAGACCATTGGTTTCCATTTCAACAGATCCTGAGAGACCTGAAATTCTTACGCCAGCAATGCCTTTGACTCACAAAACTTGTGCAATATCAGCTCCTCCTGGTGAGTTCATCTTAAAAGATCTTTACAAGTGTCAGTGAAAGCAAGTTCAGAACCTTGCTGACACCTTTTGAAAAAAATGGAGGCAAGAGTATTTATCATCGCTCCAAACAAGAAGAAAGTGGAAAGAGGAGAAATCAAATTCTACAGAAGGAGATCTTGTATTGTTCAAAGACCCTTGAGCAAAAAGCAATGATTGGCCAATGGGACTTGTTGTGAAAACCATTTCCAGCAATGATGGTAGAATTAGCAAAGTAGAGGTCAAAAATCATTAAACAAGGAATTGCTAAAGTATATCTCAGGCCTGTCTCAGATTTGATTGTTCTAGTCACCTGTTTGAATAGTACAGTAATCCATAGATTATATAGTAGTGGTATATATTTATACCAGGCGGGGAGGGTGCTGTCTATTATAGGATTTTCATTTTGAGCACACCTGGTGGTTGCCTGTTGTAACTGCAGTTCAGTTCCTCACAGGAAGTCTTGCCCTTGGTAATAAAGTTTCTTATTGAACAACATAAAGTTTTTACCTCAGAATCCATTTAGCTCTGATGAGGACAAGTGAATGTCTTCAAATTTGCCTGTAGATACACAAATGCCTGTAAGTAGAGTTGAGCGAACCCGAACTGTAAAGTTCGGGTCCGTACCGAACTTTGGGGTGTCCGTGACCCAGACCCGAACCCGGACATTTGAAAAAAGTTCAGGTTCGGGTATTTGATCCCATCTGTTGAATAGCTGCAGGGCAGCCAAACAACAAGTGTTTCACTGGTTTGCCCTTAGAAGCCATCACAGCCATGCCTACTAATGGCATGGCTGTGATTGGCCAGTGCATCATGTGACCCAGCCTCTGTATAAGCTGGAGTCACGTAGTGCTGCATGTCACATGCACTCAGACTAGTGTAGGGAGAGGATGCTGCCGGTGCTGTGAGGGACAGATTGCAGCTATAATAACATCTCATCCTGATCTCATCTCGATCTGATTCTGGACTAGGTAGAGATTACTACTACTGCTTTTTGAGAGACAGATTGCAGATCTCATCCTGCATTACAGAACAATCTGATTCTGGACTAGGTAGAGTCTACTGCTTTGAGGGACAGATTATTGTTCTAAAATCATCTCCTAGTTTTTTGGGTCAGGTTCCTGCTGTTGCTGTAAGGGACAGATTATTGTTCTAAAATCATTGCCTACTCCTATAGGGTCAGGTTCCTGCTGTTGCTGTAAGGGACAGATTATTGTTCTAAAATCATCACCTACTCCTATAGGGTCAGGTTCCTGCTGTTGCTGTAAGGGAGAGATTGTTGTTCTAAAATCATCACCTACTCCTATAGGGTCAGGTTCCTGCTGTTGCTGTAAGGGACAGATTATTGTTCTAAAATCATCGCCTACTGCTATAGGGTCAGGTTCCTGCTGTTGCTGTAAGGGACAGATTATTTGTTCTAAAATCATCGCCTACTCCTATAGGGTCATGTTCCTGCTGTTCCTGTAAGGGACAGATTATTGTTCTAAAATCATCGCCTACTCCTATAGGGTCAGGTTCCTGCTGTTGCTGTAAGGGACAGATTAATGTTCTAAAACCATCACCTACACTGCCACGGTCACGGCCTAGTCAATCTCTAGGCTCCTACTCCACATCCACCACCCCTTCCCATTTTTATATTTTTTATTTGATTTTAAGTTATTTTCCCTATCCCCGTTTTTTTGTAGGGCACTTGTCCTACTCTTACTCCCATTTTACTTCCTTTTGCAGCCCTCCAGCACTTGCCAGGACTTTTTTACAGACATTTTTGTGCCGAAAAGTTCAAAAGACTTCAATGGGGTTCGGGGTCCGGGGTCAAGTTCGGGTCAAGTTCGGTACCGAACCCAAACTTCTTCGTGAAGTTTGGCCGAACCCGCCGAACCCAAACATCCAGGTGTCCGCTCAACTCTACCTGTAAGTCTATTTATTATTTCCAAAAGTTCTTTTAACACTTGGACTGCACTGTTATGTGTATGATATAGGATTTAAATATATGCTTTCTGTATAGTAATATTTAATGTTATACTTATTTGCAATGAGTCACATGTAATACATTTTGTGATTCTAAGTTTCTGTGATTGTTTTGCAGTTCACAGAACTATTGACAGAGGTAAATTCAGTTTTGGAATAAAACACAATGCTATTTCTGTCTGGATAGTAGGACAGCACAGATCGCGTAGATCCTTCATTGGTATGTAAAATGCGAATGGAAGTCATGTGCATTGTCATGTCATTCCAAAAAAGATGCTATGCTATGGCCCAGGTTATGCTTTGCCTCCTCAAAATTGCCCATCATACAACCGTACACGTGTTCAGGGAGGGGCATTTGAACCGCCTATGTATAGGCAACAAGCCCAACATCCTCTTCCTCCCCAACGAGAAGAATCACAACAATCAGGTTTTGATGCTCCTCCATCGTATCATGAGCTATGAATTATTGCCACATTTACTTGCTTATGCATAACTGCATGTTCTTTAAATTTTTGGGGGTCTGCACTGAATCTGACCACATGGGTGTTCCCGACCATGCGATCAGATTCCTGTCAGATTTCGCACTTTGCTCTAAAATTTGAGAACGAGTAAGGAATTTGCCGAGGGCAGTGTGAACTCCATGCAAGAGAGATGCAATGCGGGCCAGGCACTGCAATTTCAGTGGTTCATGCATCACACAATTTATTAAAAAAAAGGTTGAATGTTTGAGGTTCCTTCTAGTACTTGACAATTTTCTTAATATATGAAATTTTCTACTACTTGAACGTTTTGTATTAAAGAGGCTGAAAAGTCACAAAAAAAAATAAAACCCTGCAAGAGAAAGGCATAATGAGCTAGTATGCACTGCATACTAGCTCATTATGAAATACTTACCTTAGAACGAAGCCCTGTATCGGAGTCAGCACTCCGAGTACAGGGCCGACATCTTCCACCTTAAGCTACTTCCGGGTTTGCTGCTCCGGTGCTGTGATTGGCCAGAGCCGCGACGTCACTCCCGTGACATTTACGGCACGGCCCCATAGAAACGGCACCAAGCGGCCTGTTTCTTCACTGCGCATGTGGCGATGACGTCGGTACATTGTATATCTTCTAAACCGTGCAGGTTTAGGAGATATACAGGGAACCTACAGGTAAGGCTGATTATAGGCTTACCTGTAGGTTAAAGTCATGACAACCACTTTAAAAATTTAATGTTTGTGTACTAAAATACTGGCCAGGGGCGTGTTACCAAAGTCATGTTGCTATGTTTGGAGCACTTTATATTGTGCACATGTTAGTGCACTTTTGTTTGCATATGTTATGAAGTAAAACATTTTTGCAAAATAAAGGAAAATGGTGCTGCGCGCTGCCAAAGTGATATATAAAATACAGTGACCCTATTTAAATTGACCTCTAAGCTGCTGCAAATACAAATTGTGTTCCCACAATGGTAAGTGCTGATTGAAAAAAGGTGTGTATTTGCGATGCTTAACCACTTACGGACTGCCCGCCGTCGTTATACGTCAGCTGTTTGACGTAGAATACCGCTGTTATGGCAGACAGATACAGTATCTCAAAAGTGAGTACACCCCTCACATTTTTGTAAATATTTCATTCTATTTTTTCATGTGACAACACTGAAGAAATTACACTTTGCTACAATGTAAAGTAGTGAGTGTACAGCTTGTATAACAGTGTAAATTTACTGTCCCCTCAAAATAAATCAACACGCAGCCATTAATGTCTAAACCGCTGGCAACAAAAGTGAGTACACCCCCAAGTGAAAATGTCCAAATTGGGCTCAAAGTGTCAATATTTTGTGTGACCACCATTATTTTCCAGCACTGCCTTAACCCTCTTGGGCATGGAGTACAGAGCTTCAAAGGTTGCCACTGGAGTCCTCTTCCACTCCTCCATTATGACATCACGGAGCTGGTAAATGTTAGCGACCTTGCGCTCCTCCTCCTTCCCTTTGAGGATGCCCCACAGATGCTCAATAGGGTTTAGGTCTGGAGAAATGCTTGGCCAGTCCATCACCTTTACCCTCAGCTTCTTTATCAAGGCAGTGGTCATCTTGGAGGTGTGTTAGGGATCATTATCATGTTGGAATACTGCCCTGCGGCCCAGTCTCTGAAGGGAGGGGGATCATGCTCTGTTTCAGTATGTCACAGTACATGTTGGCATTCATGGTTCCCTCAATGAACTGTAGCTCCCCAGTGTCGGCAGCACTCATGCAGCCACAGACCATGACACTCCCACCACCATGCTTGACTGTAGGCAAGACACACTTGTCTTTGTACTCCTCACCTGGTTGCCGCCACACATGCTTGACTTCATCTGAACCAAATAAGTTTATCTTGGTCTCATCAGACCACAGGACATGGTTCCAGTAATCCATGTCCTTATTTCTGCTTGTCTTCAGCAAACTGTTTGCGAGCTTTCTTGTGCATCATCTTTAGAAGAGGCTTCCTTCTGGGACGACAGCCATACAGACCAATTTTATGCAGTGTGCGACGTATGGTCTGAGCACTGACAGGCTGACCCCCCCACTCCTTCAACCTCTGCAGCAATGCTGGCAGCACTCATACGTCTATTTCCCAAAGACAACTTCTGGATATGACAATGAGCATGTGCACTCAACTGCATTGGTCGACCATGACAAGGCCTGTTCTCAGTGGAACCTGTCCTGTTAAACTGCTGTATGGTCTTGACCACCATGCCGCAGCTCAGTTTCAGAGTCTTGGCAATCTTCTTATAGCCTAGGCCATCTTTATGTAGAGCAACAATTTTTTTTTCAGATCCTCAGAGAGTTCTTTGCCATGAGGTGCCATGTTGAACTTCCAGTGACTACCAGCTGGTTACGTCAACTCACGTGTACGAGTAACAGTATAGGTCTTCAACAGAAACCCTTTATCTGCATACTCACGACGGTCGTAACGACGTCTCCAACTTCCTCACCCCCCCAGTCGGACAGTCACGAGTCTGGTATGCAGCGTGTGACGTATTTTAACCAGACATACCGACAGCAGGGTCTTCCTTCGGAGAAGATTTCTACTACGTGTTCTTTCGAGCGTTTGTCAAACGACTTCTGTTCG
>BLSH010078014.1:548494-560467 GCA_018402905.1 Glandirana rugosa | reverse complement strand
GATATGACGCTGAGCATGTGCATTCAACTTCTTTGGTCGACCATGGTGAGGCCTGTTCTGAGTGCAACCTGTCCTGTTAAACCGCTGTATGGTCTTGGCCACCATGCTGCAGCTCAGTTTCAAGGTCTGGCAATCTTCTTATAGCCTAGGCCATCTTTATGTAGAGCAACAATTTTTTTTTCAGATCCTCAGAGAGTTCTTTGCCATGAGGTGCCATGTTGAACTTCCAGTGACCAGTGTAAGAGAGTGAGGGCGATAACACTAAATTTAACACACCCGCTCCCCATTCACACCTGAGACCTTGTAACACTAAAGAGTCACATGACAACGGGGAGGGAAAATGGCTAATTGGACCCATTGTACTCACTTTTGTTGCTAGCAGTTTAGACATTAATGGCTGTGTGTTGAGTTATTTTGAGGGGACAGCAAATTTACACTGTTATACAAGCTGTGCACTCACTACTTTACATTTTAGCAAAGTGCCATTTCTTCAGTGTTGTCACATGAAAAGATATAATAAAATATTCACAAAAATGTGAGGGGTGTACTCACTTTTGCAAGATACAGTAGCTGCCATAACACCGTTATTTTTTTAAGCAGTGGGCAGTCCACTTTCAGATAAAAGTGGACTCTGCTGCAGATTTGCAGTGAGATCACCTTTATTGGCAGCGGGAGAGGTCCCCCCCCCTCCCGCCACTCCCCGGTGGTCCATCCCACTTACCGGAGCCATCGTGGCGATCAGGTCCTTTCCCCTGCGAGGCATGGAGCCCCAAACTGGCCCCATACCATTGGATGACGGAAGCAATGTCAAATGTCACTTCCGCCCAATGGTCTTAAAGGGGAATTTTTTTTCATTGCATTTAAGTGTAAATGTGAGATGTGAGGTCTTTTTGACCCCAGATCTCATATTTAAGAGGTCCTGTCATGCTTTTTTCTATTACAAGGGATGTTTACATTCCTCATAATAGGAATAAAAGTGACCCAAAAAAATGTATTTTAAATGGACAGTGTAAAAATAAAAAATAAAAAGTAAAATAAATAAGGAAAAAAAACTATTTAAAGTGTCCTGTCTCGCCAAGCTTGTGCGCAGAAGCAAACGCATACGCAGGTCGCACCCACATATGAAGACAGTGTTCAAACCACACATGTGAGGTATCGCCACGATCGTTAGAGTGAGAGCAATAATTCTATGCACTAGACCTCCTCTGTAACTCAAACCTCAAACTGGTAACCTTTAGAAATTTTTAAATGTCGCCGATGGTTTGTCGCCAAAGTTTGTCGCCATTCCATGAGCGGGCGCAATTTTGAAGCATGACATGTTGGGTATCAGTTTACTCGGCGTAATATTATCTTTCACAATATAGAAAAAAATTGGGCTAAGCTTACTGCTGTCTTATTTTTTAACTCAAAAAAAGTATATTTTTAACAAAAAAATTGAGCTTGTAAGACCGCTTTGCAAAGACGGACATAAAGTATTGTTTGGGGCTTGTTTTGGGGTTCTAAATAATTTTCTAGCAAAAAAAATGGTTTTAACTTGTAAACAACAGATCTCAAAAAGAGGCTTGAACCTTAAAGTGGTTGTCAAGTCATGACAACCACTTTAACCTACAGGTAAGCCTATAATCAGGCTTACCTGTAGGTTCCCTGTATATCTCCTAAACCTGCATGGTTTAGGAGAAATACATTGTACTGGCATGTGCCGACGTCTTTGGCACATGCGCAGTGAAGAAACGGGCTGCTTGGTGCCATTTCTATGGGGCCGTGCTGTAACAGACGTCGTCACGACTCCGGCCAATCACAGCGCTAGAGCCGCAAACCCAGAAGTAGCTTCGGGTGGAAGATGTCGGCCCTGTACTCAGAATGCCAACTCCGATACAGGACTTCGTTCTAAGGTAAGTATTTCATAATGAGCTATTATGCAGTGCATACTAACTCATTATGCCTTTCTCTTGCAGGGTTTTTATTTTTTTTATTTATTTTATTACTTTACAGCCTCTGTAAGTGAAACAAAGCAAGGAGAGAGGAGCGTCTAAGTGTAATATTGAAAACAATATTTTATTGCACATGCCAATTAGTAATTCACAGAATGGAGGACATAAATAGGCACATCAAGCGGAATGATCTCCAGGGATGGTGATCTGGTCAATCCAATCCTGAGATGGTGGACAGCCGTCAGTATGAACTGTATGGAGCGCAGGCCGCGCTAGATGGTAAAGACGCTGGCCGGGCAGTGGAGGACTCAGAGCAAGGCTTGGTCCGCAGAAGAGAGAAAGCACAGGTGAATGATGTCATCAAACAGCGACGCGTTTCGAGGGCGTGTCGGCTACTTCTTCAGGCAACAACAGATTTACTCGTATGGCTGGGGACTATGTCTTATAAACAACTGGGAGGGGGGCCAAAACAGCAGTGGTACATTGTTTTAAAATGACTCATGGTATGTAATAAACATGGCATAAATTGAACAGCACTATGAGCATAAGCAACAACAAAAAAATGAGTGACTTATAATGATATATACTGCATGTATTGGTATATGTCTCCTGGGGAAAAAAAGATAAAGGAAGGGAAAGGAAGAACGAAAAAAAGGGGGGGGAGAAAAAAAGAGGAAAACAGTAAGGGAAGTTTTTTAGACTCAAGGTCCAGGACTGGAGCTCTGTAATAAAAACAGTGAGAGAACGATTTTGTAGGGTAAAAATTAGCCCCCATGACCGTGCCCTGTATTTGTGAAAAGAAATCATCATCAAAATTAAAATAATTGTGCGTTAGGTAGAACTTAGTAGCCTCAAGAATGAACGCGGCTTGCGTAGGGGGTCCTGGGCGAGGAAACACTCCAACGCCAGGAGACCGAAATCATGAGGAATAGGCGTATAAAGCGAACATACATCTAAAGATAACCATACATATGTGGACTCTCACTTATAGGGTGCCAGCAGCTCCAACAGGTGAGTGCCATCCCAAATGTAAGATGCCAGTTGATGGACAATGGGCTGCAGAAACAGATCAATATACTGGCTAAAGCCCGTCGTATCACTGTCCATAGCCGCCACTATGGGTCTTGCGGGTGGAGTGTCCAGGCTTTTATGTACCTTGGGGAGATGATAAAAGTAAGGTATCTGGTAAAAGTTTTTTATGAGAAAGGAGGCTTCAGTCTTATTGACGATTTTATCAGGAGACTAGCTTCCTGGGCATAATTGGACGTGGGCTCTTGGGTTGATTTAATGTAGGTGCTCCTGTCAGAGAGAAGTCTATTGGCTTCGGCCACATAGTCTACTCTGTTCTGGAGTACTATACCACCACCCTTGTCAGCTGCTTTGACAACAACATCATGTGTCTTCATTAGCTGATCAAGGGCAGTGATTTCAGAAGGGGAAAGGTTACTAGGCTTCATAGGGGTGGATCTACATAATCTCTGGAGGTCAGCAAAAAATACTCTGTAAAAACTTTCTACATATGGCCCTTCGCTCTGGTTGGGAAGAAGATGAATTTGGGTTTAAGAGAGGAACCTCTAATGGGTGGAGAAGTGGCAAGATGCTGGGTAGAAAGGTCCAGAGCTTCAGTATCACCAGACATTATGTCAAGAGTATCCATGATGTCGTTTTCAAAATCAAATTCAATGACATTGTCTAAATTAGCCTGAGAGCAGGCCTCTAAGAACTGGTCAGAACCATTATTAGTTTTACCTTCTGTGATATGATGATACCTTTAAAGTGTGAGATTTCTTATGAAGCTGTTAAGATCTTTAAACAGGAGGAAAGGGTTAGGCCTATTAGTAGGGGCAAAATTTAGTCCACGACTAAGGAGTGTCAATTCAGCTGAGGATAGGACATGAGATGAAAGGTTATAGATTTTTACAGTTTGCGGGACTTTAGTACGTAAAAGTTTGGATTTAGTTAGTCTCCCCTGCAATCTCTCCTGTAAGTTTTATTTTTTTGGAGAGGGCCAGAGGAGGACTGTCCACTAAAAAAGTTAACCTAATAGGTGATGTTGTGGAACAAGCACTGTTATCAGGCATAATGACAGCATGTGGGGAAGGTATGGGTCTACTTTTGTGTCAGATTATGATACCTTAGCCTTTTTGGACTTGGAGCTATGCCATTCTGAGGACTCCATTATAGCTAAAAATTACACCAAGCCTACCGCGGGCAATTCCTTTTTACACCATAGTAGCTGCCATTATCCCCCTTGGATAACCAACATCCCCAGGGGACAGTTCTGTAGATTGAGACAGAACTGCGCACTGGAGAATGACTATATCCAAACAGAGTAATGCATTGAAAAAGGAATTTCAAGATAAGCAATATCCTGACCATCTAGTTAATGAGGCATTTGAACTTTACCGAAAAGGTAAACCCTCCAAGAAGCCCCCTCTGGATACTAAAGGCAACTCCATCCAGTTTAAGGCCATAAGGCCTTATGTAAGACCTGTTGTTTTGTGCACCATGGACATAAATCCTTTTGCACAAAAGGCAAGACCTACGTACTAGAAGAATTCTTCAATTGCTCATCCGGCTTTGTAGTGTATAGACTCACTTGTCCATGTGGACCTATCTATGTAAGCCGCACGATACGCCCATTGAAATGTTGGTTTGGTGAGCATAGAAGGTTTGTGGAAGAGGGTAAAGACCATCACAGTGTCCCGCGACACTTCCTGGAGGTGCACAAAAAATCCAATGTGGTCCTCAGGGTCTGGGTTATAGAACAAATACCCAAATTATTTCCGGAAGCTGAGCGTTTCGAGAGGGTCTGTGCTCGTGAGACCTTTTGGATTTATACCCTTGATGCCCTCTTGCCTGGAGGCCTTAATGAATGCATAGAAGTAGCCACCATCCTTTAACATCTTTCCTCCATTCGACCTGTCAGTCTTTGGATTTAGCCCTTGTGTATTGCAGTTTTTTATACACTTTTTTGCACAGTTTTCTTTTCCCTTCCCTCCCCTTCCCTTCCTTCTCCCCCCCCCCCCCCTTTTTTCCCCTTCCAAATTATATTGGAGTTGGCGGGTTTAGTAACCCTCCCCACCATGTTTTATTCCAAGTATACAGTACACATATTCCCCATTGCTAGCACAACATTACAGTATCTCTATACAGCCCATCGTTGCTCCTTTTCTCTCCCCCTTATTTTAGGACCTCCCGGCATATTTAGTATCCCCTTTGTGGCATAGCCCCCCTTCCTTATTTTCCAGTTTGTGTGGCTATTCCCTCCTATCCCCCTGTGGGATGAGCATAATTATTATACCCCTTTGGAACTATACCTATGGACTTAATGTAATACCCAAGTCTAGGAATATCTAGTACATTTGGTACAATGACACACGTTTTTGATTTTAATATATAAGTGCTATCATATATTTTAATTTGAATAAGTACCATCACATTATTAATTAAATTAATATTTTAATAATAATAGTGTATATTAATATATATTTTTAGTTAAGCTAGGTCATTAGTAGTATATTTTTGTTCCGTTTTGCTTTTTATCCTATCATATATATATTCCCCTCCATTTATATAATTTTTACCCTACAAGTTGTTTAAAATACATAGTCTCCAGCCATACGAGTAGATCTGCTGTTACCTGAAGAAGGGACGCGGCTATCAGGACATCGTAGCTGACACGCCCATGAAACGCGTCACTGTTTGATGACGTCATCCATCTGTGCGGTCTCTCTCCTGTGGACCAAGCCTCGCTCTGAGTACTTCACTGCCTTTGCCATCCAGCGCAGCCTGAGCTCCATACAGTTCATACTGACGGCTGTCCACCATCTCGGGATTGGATTGACCAGATCACCATCCCTGGAGATCATTCCGCTTGATGTGCCCATTCGTGTCCTCCATTCTGTGAGTTACTAATTGGCATGTGCAATAAAATATTGTTTTTAATATTACACTTAGAGGCGCCTCTCTCCTTGCTTGGTTTCACTTAAGGACCAAGCCTCTTTTTGAGATCCGTTGTTTACAAGTTAAAATCATTTTTTTTTGCTAGAAAATTACTTAGAACTCCCAAACATTTTTTTTTTTCAGACACCCTAGAGAAGAAATCCTTCTATAGGCATGACAATCATCTGGTCTCAAGCACAAAGTATGACTCCTAAGTGCATGTGCCGACCTCAGCTGGCTTTATCTCCATACACTCTGCCGTACATGTATAAAGAAAACCTCCGCATATAGTGTAGCATGTTCTAACAATCACATATTACTCTATCACTCTTGGCTCTGCATCCACGTGTAACGCCGCTAACCCCCTCATTTTTGTTGAGATACTCCCAATAGCAAATGACATCTAAAGGGATGCAGACCCTGCAATTTTCCACATTAGAGCTCTGCAGGTGCAGCAGCTGATTGATAAGAAATCACTCCCATACAGATTCACTTACCACAAAACATGCATGGATTTCTTCAGAATAACAAAAGGTAGAGATCTGTAACAAAGTTTGTTATAATCCTTGCAATGTAAATAGATCACCCAGAGGGGAAGGTTTTCTCAACAAAAGTGGAGTTGCACTTTAAAAACTGACCTTGGTGAATGATGTTAAGCACTTGACCTTCATATTCTAAGGAGTGAGATTGTTGTTCAGGAGCTGAAGAAATACAAGGAGTGTTGCACAAAGGAAGAGTCAATTGACGTCATGCTTTTATATCGGTGATAGATATGGTGTTAGGTATGTGTTTCACATAAAGATTTTCTTTGTATGTTTTCTATTCATTGAGAGTTTATGCAAGTTTTATATGTAGACATCTTTGGTTAATATATGATTTTTTAAATTTTAGTATTTTTTATTTTATTGTTAGAAATTATTTATAGAAATATTGCAGCGCTGTTTTTGTTCATGCCGTGTTTTCCTTTATTCCCATTGAGGACCTACATTGATGGGGTGTCAAGGTTGTTGTGGCAATGCTATACATAGTTCCAGCCTTACACAGCACCGGAATCATCCCTCCAAACAGATACAACAATGAACCACTTATATAAAAGAGCCTTAAAGGAAAATATCCAGTTGCATTAAGAAATATTGATATAACATGAATAATCACCATGCTTGCCATTTTGCAACTTAATTCTTCATGGTAACCACTTCACTACCAGGTGCTGCTTCAAAAAGTCACTGGTTGTTATATTGCCAAAGTGGAAACCCCCTCCAAATTATTGAGTTCAGATATTTCAGCCACACCTATGCTTTATAGGAGCATACAATCAAACACATAGCCATTCGACATTTGCAGAACGAAATAATTAATTTCTTTTGTTTCGTTATTTACATAAATTAGTTTAGTGAAATTTGGTTATTTGTTTTCGCAATTCGTTTTTGCATAATCAAATTAGAATCGATCCAAACTAATTTAGAAAATTCGAATCGATTTGAATTTCATTCGAAATTGATTTTATTCTATTCAAAATTCGAATATTGGAAGATGGTTATATTCTATCCATTCTAGTCTATTCTTTTATTTTCTATTCTATTCTTTTCTTCGCTATTTAAATTTGAATTTATTCTATACCAAGAAAGAAGAGAATGGGTTTTTGACGGTGCTTGCAATAAATTTACAAATTGTAAAAAATCATCAAAATTTTATTTGAAACATTAAAAGAAACCGAATCATCCATATATAAAATCCAAACAAGGACAGAAATTATGCAGTATATTCACTTTCTCCACATGTTACACCCAACGATGGCTTCATCAGGAGACTTTGCTGAACACTGCATAATATGTCACTATAGATTGAGAAATAACAGATTTTATGTATACAATCAATTAACAAATTGAATAATCATTTTACATACAATATAAACAATATAAACATATAAACATATTTCCCACGTGCAGCCAGCCCATATATCCTCACATGTTGTTCGTTACTTGAGTATTGATATTCTCAATCCATTTCTCAATCTATAGTGATGTTTTATGCAGTGTTCATCAAAGTCTCCCAATAAAGCCATCATTTGGCGAAACATGTAGATAAAGTGAATATAATGCATAATTTCTGTCCTTGTATGGATTTTATATATGGATGAATCAACTGTTTTTAATGTTTCAAATAAAAATTTTGATGATTTTTTACAATTTGTAAATTTATTGCAAGCACCGTCAAAATCCCATTCTTTTCTTTCTTGGTATTCATCAAAACAAGAGATGAGGTGCCAATGACTCTCAGACACCCAGAAACTTCTTTTCTATAAGTTTAATTTATTCTATTCGAAATTCACATTTCGGAAGATGGTTATATTTTTATATTGGTACTATTCTATTATTTTATTATATTCTATTCTTTTCTATTCTATTCTGTTATTCTATTCTCAATTTATTCTATTTGAAATTCGAATTTCAGAATATGGTTATATTCTTTCTATTCTATTCTATTCTATTCTATTTTTTCCTATTCTATTCTTTTATTTTCTATTCTATTCTAATCTATTCTTTTCTATTCTATTAAAATGTTGGGAAATGGTTATATTCTTTGTATTCAATTATTTTCTATTCTATTGTTTTTTCTATTATTTTCTATTTTATATAAAATTCCAATTTATTCTATACGAAATTCGAATTTCGGAGGGAGGCTATATTCTTTCTATTCTATTCTATTGTTTTTTCTATTCTATTCTATTCTTTTCTATTCAATTCTAATTTTAATTTATTCTACTTGAAATTCAAATTCCAGAACATGGTTATATTCCTATATATATTTTATTCTATCCTATTCTTTTTTTATTCTATTCTATACCTTTATTTTCTATTCTATTTTGTTCTTTTATTTTCTATTCTATTCTTTTATATTCTATTCTATGCTTTGCTGGGGGTTTTCCTCTGGATCAATTGTGGGTGAAGGATTGTATATGGGATTGTATAGTTATATAAAATGTTTTTATTTTTGATTTTTTTTTGGTTGAACTGGGTGAACTTGTGTCTTTTTTCAACCTAAATAACTATGTAACAATTTTATTTTTTCTATTCTATTCCTTTATTTTCTATTATATTTTATTCTCTTCAGAAATTGGAATTCAAATTAGATTAAAAAAGTAATCAAATTTGATTTGAAAATTATTCAAATCCTATTAGAAAACTATTTGAATTCAAAATTCACCAAAATTTTTTCCTTACTTCGGATTCATTTAAATTTGTTACTATTGTCATTTGCAAATTTGGATACATCAGAATATCCGAAAAATGTATGAATTTTGATTCAAAATGAAACGAGCTGCACATGTCTAATAGCCAGGGCTCAAGATTTCAAGTCCTGACCTACTACCCAGGCCTTAAGGGTTACTCACCACCAGTTGCCCCACCCAACCCCTACCATACCCCGCCCCTAACCCCGCCCATATACACACCTTCATAAATTCTCATGTAATGACACTTAAATGTTTTATGCAGAATTAAGTTACAAAAATAAATATTAACAACAACTTTATCAGTGCAGCCTCACCCGTGCCCATCACTGCAGCCTAACCAGTACCTATCAAGGCAGCCTCACCTGTGCCCATCATTGCAGCGTGACCAGTGCCCATCCAATGCAGCCTCACCAGTGTCCATCTTTGAAGCCTCACCTGCTCCCATCAGTACAGCCTCACCCATGCCCAGCATTGCAGCCTCACCAATGCCTAGCACTGCAGCCTCACCCGTGTCCATCTTTGCAGCCTCATCCATGTCAATCTTTGCAGCCTCACTCGTGCCCAGCATTGCAACCTCACTGCCCACCATTGCAGCCTCACTGTGTCCATCTTTGCAGCCTCACTGCCCACCATTGCAGCCTCAGTGTCCATCTTTGCAGCCAAGTGTCCACCATTGCAGCCTCACTGTGCATCTTTGCAGCCTTAATGTCCACAATTGCAGCGTCAGTGTTCCCCATTGCAGCCTGTCATGGAGGAAGAGAGAGGGTGGCCGGGATCATCATAGGTGAATAGTGCTATTGAAGGAGAGGTTTCTCAGCCTTAACACATAGCCAGGATTGCCCACTGTAATAGTTTACTTTAGAATTATATCCGCTCCGTACCCAGTCACATACAGAGCCCCGCCCTCCTGCCGGCATGTCTGTGATAGACAGAATGACAGTTCAATGTCAGGGCACATTCTGTCTGTCACAGGCGCGCCGCCAGGAGGACGGGACTCTGTATGTGACTGGGAACGGAGCGGATATAATTCTAAAGTTAACTATTACTTTGAGCAATCCTGGCTTTGTGTTAAAGCTGAGAATCCTCTTCTTCAATGGTGCTATTCACCTATGATGATCCTGGCCACCCCCTCTCTTCCCCTGGGAAAGGAGAACGACTCCTATTTATGCTGGCTCGCCCCCCTCCGTTCCCAGGCATCTCTACTCGCCAGCCTCATTTTTCACTCGCAAAATGCGAATATGCAAGTGGAAAATTTGAGGGCTGTAATAGCCACGCAATATCTATTGATAAGTATTAGGGTACAAAGACATTTCTCTATATGAATGCCCATAGTTTTAGAGTGGGGCGCCCTCAAGCTCATGAAGGTGTTATGGCGAGGCCTCCACAAACCTTTGGCCACATAGTGTAGTTATGCTGGAAAAATGACAGACTAATTATGTAACTGTCCGCTTGTTACTTTAAACCCTTGTTCGGCACTGACTGCCACAAGTGGAACCTTTATGCCTTACCTTTGTTTCCCTGGGGAATGTTTTAATCGTCAGACCCCTCCTCCGCCCACTAGTTTTGGAAAAAGGGGCACTCTGTGATTCAGCATTCAGAAGCAAAGCAAGTCAGCAGCACCTCGTGGAAGGCAATTGTTATTGATGTTTTCTAAAGTTTAAGGTTGCACCCCCGTGGCAAGCGGAGCGAGGTATGCAACAAAGGTGCATTGTCTATAAAAGGATATATGCTTTTGGGGCATAACTTGAGTCTATGCTGTTAGTTGCAAGATATGCTGTAGATGATACAAATCCTTGAACATATAGTCATGTTTCTTTAGATGTTTAATGTAATTTATATATGTGTGTGGATAACTGAACTCCACATTTGTAATTGTGTTGCTTAAGGAGTTAAAAGGATTAAACTCTGTGATGTTCAACCCTACTGCACACCTTTGAGGAGAGGAATAAAAGTACTGCACCCGTCAGAAGCTCTCCTCTTGTTATTTACTCAAAGCCAAATGGGCCGCTACAAATTATACATCTCTAACACTAATTTTTGATTTAGAATTTTGTTTGAAATGTTTTGTTTTCAGAAAGTTTGTTCAATTTTCTAATAGTTAGAAATGTTAATTTTCCACCATAATGATGAGAAATTTTTAAGGAGCAGGATGGAAAATTTCAAAACTAAATTCTAAATGTGAGTATGATTTTCATTCAGAATAAAATTGTACATTTTTGAAAGATTGTGTCCTCTAGGCACAAAAGAAGCATGTTTAAGATTTCTAGCATTCCATTCTTGTAGCAGATCTGGATGAAATTTTAAAGGCTTTAGAATGGAATTAGTTGGCTCAATGATGGCAAGATGGAATGCTCTAGCAATTGTAAAAGGGCCAAGCTTTACCTTCTACCTTCTACCTCTGACCTCATTGTCATTCCTACCTAATTAGAGTGATATTATTTTATATTTATGAATATCCAACTTTACAGCCACATATGCCACAAAATACTAACCACCATCAAAGTACCGCTACGAAACTATATTTCTAATAACTCAATGAAATTGTATGGTTGCGTGGTTTAACCACTTCAATACTGGGCACTTAGGACACTTCCCGCCCAGACCAATTTTCAGTTTTCAGTGCTGTTGCGATTCGAATGAGAATTGCGCGGTCGTGCGACGCTGCACCCAAACAAACTTTTTTTCATTTTGTTCCCACAAATAGAGCTTTCTTTTGGTGGTATTTTGAGTGTAAATCTTAAATCAAAACTTTAAAAGGTAGGACGAGGAATTTTTAAAGAGTAGTAATACCACCTTTTAATTGTAAAGATTGATAATCTTTTAACTTGTTTGAAAGACTTTTGTTTTGTAAAGTTTGTTTTA
>BLSH010078014.1:513226-538138 GCA_018402905.1 Glandirana rugosa | reverse complement strand
AGATGTGTGAGGGGAGTCTAGAGAGTTTTCTCACTTCCCTCCATGCTATAATTGTGTCTCTGAGTAGTACACATGATTTGAGGTGATGTGGTAAAACGTTCAATTTGGAATGAAGGACCCCTGAAAGTGTGAAGGGGGAGACCAGGGCACTCTCAAGGATATTATGTGAATATCTGGAGTTTCCAGTCAACCAATCTATTCCCTGTCTGAGAAGACATGAGAGATTATAAAGTCGTATGCTTGGCAGTCCTGCCCCTCCTTCTTCCCTGGGGAGACATAGCTTGTGTAGAGCAATTCGTGATTTTTTTGCTCTTCCACAAGAAAGATGTGAGGGCTTTATTGATTTTTTGTATGTCTGCATGTTTCAGCAAAAGGGGTATCGTTTGCATAGGGTAGAGCAGGCGCGCAAACGACACCATTTTAAAAAGGTGGAACGTAAATGTATTTTAATGGAATTTTATGTGATAGACCAACACAAAGTGGTACATAATTGTGAAGTGGAAGGAAAATGATAAATGGTTTTCAAATTTTCTTACAAATAAATATCTGAAATGTGTGTGGCGTGCATTTTGCATTCCACCCCCTTTACTCTGATACCCCTAACTAAAATCTAGTAGAACCAATTGCCTTCAGAAGTCACCTAATTAGTAAATTAGAGTCCACCTGTGTGCAACTTAATCTCAATATAAATACAGCTGTTCTGTGAAGCCCTCAGAAGTTTGTTAGAGAACCTTAGTGAACAAACAGAATCATGACGGCCAAGGAACACACCAGACAGGTCAGAAATAAAGTTACGAAGAAGTTAGGTTATAAAAAAATATCCCAAGCTTTGAACATCTCACAGAGCACTGTTCAATCCATCATCCGAAAATGGAAAGAGTATGGCACAACTGCAAACCTACCAAGACATGGCTGTCCACCTAAACTGACAGGTCGGGCAAGGAGAGCATTCATCATAGAAGCAGCCAAGAGGCCCATGGTAACTCTGGAGGAGCTGCAGAGATCCACAGCTCAGGTGGGAGAATCTGTCCACAGGACAACTATTAGTCGTGCTCTCCACAAATCTGGCCTTTATGAACTTTTTTGAACTTTTTGACCTAAAAGCAAAATGAAAACTAACACTGCACATCACCCTGAACACACCATCCCCACCATGAAACAAGGGGGTGGCAGCATCATGTTGTGGTGATGCTTTTCTTCTACAGGGACAGGGGAGCTGGTCAGAGTTGATGGAAAGATGGATGGAACCAAATACAGGGCAATCTTAGAAGAAAACCTGTTAGAGTCTGCAAAAGACTTGAGTAGGGATGAGCCCTCAGTTCGAGTCAAACTTAAATTCGACTCGAACATCTGGTGTTTGGCCTTTCGCCGAATTACGAACATTGAGGGGTGTTCACGGAAAATTCAAGCGGCCCATAATGCAGTGTGAGACTGCGGGAAATGCCGCCTTGGCCAATCACAGCGTGCTCTTCTGTGAGAGCCATGATTGGCTAAAAGGCAGGGTGCCTTTTGCCAATCATGGCTTAGGGGTCTCCGTCCACGCCCCACACTATATAAGTAGTGTTCCCCACAGGGCAGCTTTCATGCTCCCCAAGCACTCCATGTGGCACTTGCTCACATGCGTTTATGCCAGCATGAGCAAATACCTTGCCCAGCTCGGGGTGCATTTTGGGCTTGCATGCAGTCTGCAGTGGCAGAAAAGTTAAATTGTACAGGTGGCCTCACAAGGGTGCGGATGAGCAAAATTCTAAGCCCTATTAAGTTGGCTATAGCAGAAAGTATGCTGCAAAAATCCACGCCACAAGCAACACCCATAATGATAGAGCGTAAATCACCCATTGATGAAGAATGACAGAGACCTCATCAGAAGAATAATTTACAGTGCAGCTTGTCTAAACTTTATGCAAATAAGATGGCTGATGTATGTTCATGCACTGCACTTCCAGGGCTGGATGCTGCCTTCTAGTGTCTGGTGCATCAAGTGTCTTTGCGTATTTATACTGAGATGCAGTCCAGTGCATTTTTATTCTGTGTCAAGTACGCATGGACAGATTTTAACTTAGATTCCAATGACCTAGTTCACAACAGTGCACCGCATTCTAGTGCAGTCAACAAAACTAGCATGTCACATGTTTCTGTATGGAACACATCTGGAAGATGGCAAAATGCATTGAGAATGCATTAGAATGCATTAAGGAACGCAGAAATTGTGGTGATCTGGCCATCAGGCTTGTAGAGAATCTATACAGTGACAGATGTTGCCTGTCAACAAGCAATAGCGTCATCTTTGATTATATAAACTTTAGAAATCGCATAACATTTAACACTGGAAACTGCAAGATTTGGGAAGAATAGAACCTGGCAATTTACTTTTAGTTGATGCTTTTGATTGATCTAGTACAAGCACTGGCGCACTCAGTCACTGGTATGAGAGTATTGTGGTTACGCCACTGGAGGGCAGGTGGAGCTTCTACACAAGCCTTCAGAATTCCCTATAATGGGAGGTTATTGTTTGACCAAACGCTGAGCAACGCAATTAAGCGAATGACAGGAGGAAAGGCTGGACTGTGAGAACAAATTGTTAACATGGCTGGAAAGTCTTTTGAAGGCGCATCTTTTCCAGTTGGGGCCAGGGGGCCTGACTGAACTTCATGATTGTAGCCTCCTTCTGGAGTTTTTGGGCGAAAATCATCGCAGACCAGTCGGTCCGGTTTCTCAAAATCTTTCCCGCTGAGTCCCATTGAAGTCCTCAGAAACAATAGTGGTGATGACCAATGCCAGTCTTATGGGCTGGGGGCACACTGCTTAGATGAGCAGGTTTAAGGTCGGTGGAAGCATTGCGGGGCACAAAGTTCAAACTGCTTGGAATTGAAGGCACGCTCCCTTAGCCTTCCTACCTATATTGCAAGGTCAAGCTGTCAAGGTCCTATCGGACAACAAGACTACAGTTGCTTACGTGTCTCCTCGGCATCCTATCTCCCAGAGCCCGAGAATGTTCTAGCGGATCACTTAAGTCAAAGATTTGTGGATTACAAGGAATGGGGCCTCAACCCCAAATACCTATGAAAGGTTTTCAGAATTTGGGGGACACGTTCAATAGGTCTGATGGCTTTGGAAAAGGATTTCCAACTTCCTTGCTTCTTTTCCCGGGCCTTGCATCGACAGGCGTTCGAGCAAAATGCTCTGTCCAAGCGTTGGAGTTTCCTCTTGGTGCATGTGTTACCTCCACTTCCGTTGGTTCTCAAGAAACTGTTGATGATTCAGTGAGAAAGGGTTGCAGTAATAATAATTCTGCCTTACTGGCCCAGAAGGCCGTGGTTCCCTCTGGCTTGGAGGATGAAGATATGCCAACCAATCCCACTACCTCCTTGTCAGGATCTCCTTCTGCAAAGCAGGATCTATCACCCAAACCCTGGAGACTGAAATTAACGGCTTGGAGATTGGGAGGAGATCTTTAAACCATTTGGATCTCACAGACAGAGTAGTGGAAACATTATTACAGGCTTGTAAGAGGTCCATGAATTTAACCTATCCCCAGATTTGGAATGCTTTTGCCACGCGTCGGCAGAAAGAGGTTGGAACCTGGAATCTCCTTCAGTATCAAACATTCTGGAATTTCTGCAGGAGGGTCTCGATAAGGGGTTAGCCTATAATTCCTTTTAGGTCCAGGTCCCTGTCTTGTTGGCTATGCCAGGTAAAGGATGGGCTCTGCATCCTTTGGTGGTAGATCTCCATTGAGACCCTTTTTCCGAAATGGGACTTAACAATGGTCTTGAGAGCCTTGTTGGTTCCTCCGTTTGATCAAGCTTCCTCCTGTTTGTTATTTCATCTAATGATAAGGACAGTTGTTTTGATAGCTATTTGCTTTGGCTAGAAGAGTCTCCGAGCTGTGCGCCTTCTCATCTAAAGAACATTGTTTGTTTCTCCCAGACAAGATTGTCCTGAAGTGAGTACCGAGCTTTCTACCTAAGGTGGCCACGTCATTTATTATGAATTGGGAGAGAATTCTCCCAGCTTTTCCGGCGGATGCCTCGCATGATGAAGGGAGAAAACTAGACCTGGCCTCGGCTGTTTCAACCTATCTGAAGCAGACTAAAAGCTTTGAAAGTAAGAGCAACTATTGGTTTTCCCAGTAGGACCAAAGAAGGGTATGGCAGCATCATCTAGAGCTGTCTTCCTGGATTGTCAGTACCATACGAGTTGCATACAAATCCCTGGGCCTTCCTCCTCCCTCTGAAATCCAAGCACATTCGACCTGGGCGGCGTATGCAAGAGTCATGTCTAAAGTAGGGATGGGGGTGAACAGCCCCCAGTTCGGTTCGCACCAGAATATGCAAACAGGCAAAAAATTTGTGCGAAGTCTATGGGACCCGAACAAGAAAAATCAAAAGTGCTCATTTTAAAGGCTTATATTCAAGTTATTGTGTATGGGGACCCAGGTCCTGCCCTAGGGGACATGTATCAATGCAAAAAAAAAGTTTTTAAATCAATTGTTTTTTCAGTAGCAGTGATAAAAATTACAGAAAAAGTTTGTTATGACAGTTTATTTATGTGCAAGGGCGGGGCCATCCGGTGACGTAAGCATGTGACCCTCCCGACATCACATGACGTCAGAAGGGGCGGGGTCACTCACTTACGTCGCTGGTTGGCCCTGCCCTGCCATATAAATAAAGTGTCAAAGCAAACAGCGTGCATACGGTGGGAGCCCTCCAACAAGGAGGAGCTGTGCGCGCAATGGATTATGGGGCAAACACCCGATGTTCTAGTTGAATGTAACCGTGGGCCCATCCCTATTTTTAAGGAGCACAATTCAACAATGCTTGAACAAAAAAGAGCTGCATGGTTGACCTGCCAGAAGGAAGCCTTTACTGCTCCAATGCCACAAAAAAGCCCAATGAGGCATGTCAAGGTGTTGTTGGGCATATTGTAACCAGGCTTTTTTGTGGAGTGCAGTAAAGGCTTCTTTCTGGCAACTTGACCATGCAGCTCTTTTTTGTTCACGTATCATCGTATTGTGCTCCTTAAAAACAACCACATCATCTTTTTCCAGATCAACCTGTATTTCTCCTGAGGTTACCTGTGGGTTTTTCTTTGTATCCCGAACAATTCCCGTGGCACTTGTGTCTGAAATCTTTCTTGATCTACCTGACCTTGGCTTGGTATCAAGAGATCCCCAAATGTTCCACTTCTTATTAAATGATTAAATAGTACTGACTGGCATATTCAAGGTTTTGGATACCTTTTTATATCCTTTTCCCGACCCCCCTATGTGAATGGGTATGGGGTAAATTGTACCCTTACCCATTCACCAAAAAAGGAGTGTAGTGGTACAAAAAACATGAGGCAGTTTTTGACAAGTCTTTTATTGTGTAAAATAGCTCTTTTCTTCCATTCTTTTTTCTTCCTCCGGTCTTCCTCCATCTTTTCCTGCCCCAGTCCTTCTTCTGGTCTTCTGCTTCTTCTTTTGGTCTTCAGCCATCCTCTCGTCGTCTTCTTCTTCAATCTTCATTATCTTCTTCTTTCTCTTTCTCTGCCTCTGTTGCTGCTGCCACAGCTGTGCCATCCAAAGGCGACTTCCAGAATGGCCAGTCTTCAGTTTGACATTTGTTTTATAAGAAGGGGCGGGGCATCCGGTGAGGTAACCAAGTAACCCCACCCCCTGACATCATGTGCCGTCAGAGGGGGCAGGGTCACCCATTTACCTCACCAGGTGGCCCGCCCCTTCTTATAAAAGAAATGTCAAACTGAAGACCACCCATTCTGGGAGTCGCCTCTGGACAGCACAGCGGCGGCAGCGGGACGGGCGGCGTTGAAAGAACAAGAAGAAGATGATGAGAGGAAAGAAGGAGACCGAAAGAAGAAGCAGAAGACCAGAAGAAGGAGCCGGGCAGGAGAAGATGGAGGAAGACCGGAGGAAGAAAGAAGAAAGGAAGAAAAGAGCTATTTTACACAATAAAGGACTTGTCAAAAACTGCCTCCTGTTTTTTGTACCACTACACTAATTTTTGGTGAATGGGTAGGGGTACAATGGTTACCCCATACCCATTCATATAGGGGGGGTTAGGATTGGATTTTGGGATTTTGGGAGGACCCCTCCACCTTTTTTTTGTGCTGGGTTCCCCATAAAATCCATACCAGACCTGAAGGACCTGGTATGGACTTTGGGGGGACCCTACCCAGTTTTTTAAAAAAAATATGCACGGGGTTCCCCTTAAAATCCGTACCAGACCTGAAGGGCCTGGTACGGACTTTGGGGGGGAACCCTATGCAATTTTCTTTTACATTTTGGCGCAGGGTTCCCCTTAAAATACATACCAGACCTGAAGGGTCTGGTACGGACTTTGGGGGGAACCCTACGCAATTTTTAAAACAATTTCGGTGCATGGTTCCCCTTAAAATCCCAAAGGGCCTGGTATGGACTGGGGGAGGGGCCCAACGCAATGCTTTTTCAGTGATTGTTATCTATAGTGCCGGGAACCGGCAATACATTACAGCCGCCAGCACTTTTAAATGACAATTTTTCCTTTAGAAATGTCACTTTGCGGTGGCACTGTTCTAAACATCACACAGATGCGCCCTTTTACAGGCATACTAAGGGGACCCCCGAGGCACGATATCTAAAGGAATATTTCATTTTCATTAAGCATTATTAAAATCACTGCTCCTGAAAAAACAATTGATTTTAAAACTTTTTTTTGCATTGATACATGTCCCCTAGGGCAGGACCCGGGTCCTCATAAGTTTTTATATTAATAACTTGCATATAAGCCTTTAAGATGAGCACTTTTGATTTTTCATGTTCGAGTCCCATTGATTTTAACGGCGTTCGTATGTTCGCACAAATGTTTTGCCTGTTCGCAAGTTCTGGTGCGAACCGAACCGGGGGGAGGGGGGGTGTTCGGCCCATCCCTACATACCACCAAGCAACAAAGGAGTGTCTCAAGAAGAAGCATATTAACCACTTGCCGACCGCCGATCGGCATTTGACGGCGGCAAAGTGGCTCTGTAAGGCGAATCGCCGTCATCTGTGTCCGGGGGGGCCAGGGAGCGGGTGCGGCGGAGTCGATCTCCGCCGGCCACCCGCGATGCCCCCCCCGGAGTGAAGGAACGGAGGTCTGTGTAAGTAAACACGGACCTCCGTTCTGTGAAGGGGGAAGGGCTGTGATCACAGCCTTCCTGTACGTGAAGGCTGTGACCACTTCCCTTCCCCAGCTAGGGCAGTCCCCCCACAGTTAGAATACGCCCAGGGAACATAGTTAACCCTTAGAGCGCCCCCTGCAGGTTAACCCCTTCACTGCCAATGGCATTTACACAGTAATCAGTGCATTTTTATAGCACTGATCGCTGTATAAATGCCAATGGTCCCAAAAAAGTGTCAAAATGGTCCGACGTGTCCGCTGAAATATCGCAGATCGCCATTACTAGTAAAAAAAAAAAAAAAATAAAAACCCCAAAAATGAATTCTCATCATCCGTAAATGCGACCACTTTTGCGCAAACCAATCAATAAACGCCAATTGCGATTTTTTTTATCACAAATATGAGGAAGAATATAAATCGGCCAAAACCGATGAAAAAAAATGTTTTTTTATATATTTTTTTTTGGATTTGTATTTTAGCAAAAAGTAAGAAATTAGTGTTTTTTTTTTTGCAAAATTGACGATCTTCTTTTGTTTATAGCGGCGATCAGAAATGACGCAGCAGTGATCAAATACCACCAAAAGAAAGCTCTGTTTGTGGGAAAAAAAGGACGCAAATTTCGTTTGGGTACAACGTCGCACGACCGCGCAATTGTCAGTTAAAGCGACGCAGCCCCGAATCGCAAAAAGGGCTCCGGTCCTAAAGCTGGAAATCCTTTCGGGGGGCTGAAGTGGTTAAGGTCATGTAGTGGCCTAGCCAGTCTCCAGACCTTAATCCTATAGAAAATGTATGGAAGGAGCTGAAACATCGAGTTGCCAAGTGGCAGCCAAGAAACCTTAAGGATTTAAAGAAGATCTGTAAAGAAGAGTGGACCAAAATCCCTCCTGAGATGTGTGCAAACCTGGTCACCAACTACAAGAAACATCTTACTTCTGTGCTTGCCAACAAGGATTTCTCCACCAAGTACTAAGTCATGTTTTGCTTGGGGATCAAATACTTATTTTACTCACTGAACTGCAACTTAATTTATAACATTTGTACCATTTTTTTCTGGATTTTTGGTTGATATTCTGTCTATCATTTAAAATGCACCTATGAGAAAAAATGATAGACCCTTCATTTCTTTGTAAGTGGGCAAACTTACGAAATCTGCAGGGAATCCAATAATTATTTTCCCTACTGTATATCAACTTCAAAAATCTCAATTAGTAGGTGAACGGTACAGTATTCCATCTACAAAAATGGCCACAACGAAGACCCAGCTGGGTGGCACACGCTGGATGAAAGCCTTGATATGTATACATTAACCCCTTCACGCCAACATAGTCCGTGGGACTATATATATGCATATATGTCTTTATGCTGGGAGCACGCCACATAGCGCAGCCTCAGCACAGAGATCGGGGTCTCAGCGGCAGCCCTGGGTCCCTTACTAATGATCGGTACCTGGAATTCCCTATACAGGGTCACCTGATCGCTGTAATAGCCTCTGATTGGTTATCAAAATGAACAGTCACTGTGAAGCCTGCCCTTGTGTTTCCCTCTCTGTGAATAGAGGGGAGTGATACAGTGCATTGTAGAGAGAGAAAAAAAAACTCAAAACTAAAAAAATTAAAACATAAATAAATAAATAAAAAATAGAATAAATAAAAAATAGCTAGATCAAGGTTTGATCTAGGTCAGTGCCATAGTTAGCGTTTGGGTCAAGTAAGGGTCAAAGTTCAAGGTCAGGGTCAGTATATTTTGCGCAGGATTTTTTTTAAAAAAAACATTTATTTTAAATTAGTATCAGTGTCAATTACTGTCAGCATCAGTGTGTTTTAGGTAGGATAAAAGCAAAATGCGCACTATTGTTTCTGGGTTGTACTGCGGGTACATACAAGAACTAACATGCACATTTGTGGTCTCACTGCGATCATCCGGAGCAGGACAATTTATTTTGGGTTTTTCTTTGGTGGTAGGTTACAGTAGTAACAAGAAATATACAGCTACATTTAAAAAATATATAATATTTTTTACTATTGAATGGAGGGGAGAGATACAATGTATCTTTATCTCTGCTTGCAGAGAGAAACAATTAAAAAAAAAAAAAAAGAAAATAATAATAATAGAATAAATAAAAATAGTTAGATCAAGGTTTGATTTGGGTTAGTGCCAGGGTTATTGTTTGGGTCAAGTAAGGGTCAAAGTTCAAGGTCAAGATCAGTATATTTTGGGCAGGATTTTTTTTTAAAAAGTATTTTTTAAATTAGTATTGGCATCAGTTAGCATCAGCATCAGTGTGCTTTAGATAGGATAAAAAAATTATAAATAAATTAACAGCATAATGCGCACAATTGTTTTTGGGCTGTAATATGGGTACATACAACTAACATACACATATGTGGTATGGCTGCGATCGTCTGGAGCAGGAGAATTTATTTTAGGTTGTTCTTTGGTGGTAGGTTATGGTAGTAACGAGAAATATATAGCTAGATTTATATAAAAAAGAATATTCTTTTATTTAATTGTTTATGGCCAGTTTTCCTTTGACAATAATAAAAAAATCTGGAAATATTCGTTACCATTTATCACCAATAGAAAGCCCAATGTGTCCTGATAAAAAACAAGGTATAATCCACCTACCTGGAAACACAAAGTAGTTGTGATGATATGTACAGTTTTACTAACACATGTAAAAGTTGCAAAATTGTGTTTAGGCATTAACGTCTGCTTTACCCTTAGGCGTTAAGGGGTTAATATGTGTTATTCAGTGTCAGAAACATTTGTTAGTGGCCAAATCTTGGTAGCCCTATCACCCAAGGCCATGACCCGTGTCGGCCTTGCAGAAATCCATCCATGCTTGGAGCCTGCGCCTTTAAGAAACAATCAGGCACGGCAGCTCCTACAGCTTATTCCTGTTCTAACTTTACTAAGCCACATGCAGCATTAAAATGTCTTTGATTCACTAGTATGACGTGCCATTATCTTTTAGGTAATTTCCATATCATCAGCATGACAGGATCATTCTCCTGTTCATGAGCTAAAGGATAAAAAAGATAAACCCTAAAAATACAGAACATTGCAAAAGCCTCCTTTTATGTTTGAACCCGCTGACAAGTTTAGAGCGAGCCGCCTTGTTCTGCTCGACAATTAAATGTAACGTCTTCCATCCAGCACACTGGCAGAGCCCAGCTGTGGCCTTATTCCAGACATGAAAAAAGATTTTTATTTTTTTTTGCCATCTTCTATAGCATTGTAGGGGTTTGCAATAACTATGTGAATAATGATCTATTAAAGTTACTTGACTTATTAATACATGAAGCATCACTAAACACAGAGGGGCCTGTATATAGGGAATTGAGTTTTATAACGCTTTTTTCAAGCTTATTATTCGATGCTTCAATTTATTCTTCCCAATCAATTTATTTTGTCATTCTGAAGCATTTTTTAGTTGAAGAAACTTCTGCAAGGGTTGCTATTGAAGGTCACCTCTAATGGGCTTACAATAAATTAAATTTGTATACATCCACTAAATTGTCAAAAGTACTGGGACGCCTGCCTTTACACGCACATGAACTTTAACCTCTAGAGATCCGTGCTATAGACGAAAGACGTCTACAGCGCGGATCTGAATCTCCGGGTGGACGTCCATGGACGTCCGCCCCTTTACGCGCCCCCTGCGCGTACTCACAGGCGGCGGCGCGCGCCCGCCGCACATCCACTCCTGACCCCCGATCGCCTGCAAAGCTGTAGAACGGGGAACCGGCAATGTAAACACGGCGGTTCCCCGTTCTGTGAGAGGGGGACAAGCAGATCTACTGATCCCTGTCACTGGGATCAGTTAGATCTGTTATGTCCCGGCCAACCCATCCCCCCCACAGTTAGAACACGCCCAGGGAGCACTGTTAACCCCTTCACTGCCCCCTGCAGGTTAACCCCTTCACTGCCAATGACATTTATACAGTAATCAGTGGACATTTAAATTTCTGATCGTTGTATAAATGTCATTGGTCCCAAAAATGTGTCAAAAATGTCCGACATATCCCCCCCAATATCAAAGTCCCGATAAAAATCGCAGATCGCCTCCATTGCTAGTAAAAAAAAAAAAAATAATAATAAAAACGCCATAAATCAATTCCCATAGTTTGTAGACGCGATAACTTTTGCGCAAACCAATCAATAAACGCAGATTGCGATTTTTTTTACCAAAAATATGTAGAAGAATATAAATCGGCCAAACCCAATGAATAATTTTTTTATTTTTTTTTTATTTTTGGATATTTATTAGAGCAAAAAGTAAAAAATATTGTTCTTTTATCAAAATTGTCGCTCTTGGTTTTGTTTATAGCGCAAAAAATAAAAACCGCAGAGGTGATCAAATACCACCAAAAGAAAGCTCTATTTGTGGGGTTTTCCCATTTTATTTGGGTACAACGTTGCACGACCGCGCAATTGTCATTCAAAATGCGACAGCGCTGAAACCTGAAAATTGGTCTGGGCAGGAGGGGAGTTTAAGTGCCCAGTAAGGAAGTGGTTAATGGCATCCCAGTCTTAGTCCATAGGGATCAATATTGAGTTGGTCCACCCTTTGCAGTTATAACAGCTTCAACCCTTTTGGGATTTTAATATAGTGTAGTATGTTGGAACTATGAGAGTCCTCATACGATTGGTAACACCAGAGAGAAGCTTGGAACGCAAGCCGGCTCCATTGAAGTGTTCAATCACGTTACAGACACCTTTGTACCGGGTCTGGTACAAAATAATGTGAGTGAATATTCTATTTAGCTACTCTCATAGTTCCAACGTACTACACTATATTACATTTCTCTTGCATTTTTGGTGGAGCCGAACCCGCTTACACCCAGCTAACCAGGAGAAAGGAATAAGGGAAAGACCTGGTCCAGGAACCACCAAGCAATACACTATGAGTCTGAGACAAAGTGCATGTCATTGGTCAGACCCTTCAGTGAGTGACCACCCTATATTCAGCATACATGAAAATGCGTGGACAATTGCGTGGTCGTGCGACGTTGTACCCAAACTAAATTTGCGTTCTTTTTTTCACTTTTGGTGGTATTTGATCACCGCTGCGTCATTTCTGATCACCGCTATAAACAAAAAAAGAGCGACAATTTTGCAAAAATTTTGGCCAAAATACATGTCACAAAAAAAAATATATAAAAAAACAAATTTATTCATCGGTTTTGGCCAATTTATATTCTTCCTCATATTTTTGTTAAACAATAATTGCAATCGGTGTTTATTCATTGGTTTGCACAAAAGTTGCTGCATTTACATACCATGAGAATTCATTTCTGGCGTTTTTACAATTTTTTTTTTTTACTGGTAATGGCGGTGATCTGCAATTTTTATTGGGACTGCGATATTGCAGTGGACATGTCAGACACTTTTTAGGGACCAATGACATTTATACAGCGATTAGAAATGTAAATATCTGATTACTGTATAAATGTCATTGGCAGGAAAGGGGTTAACCTGCAGGGGGCAGTGAGGGGCTTAACTGTGTTCCCTGGGTGTGTTCTAACTGTATGAGCGCTGGGCTGCCAGGGGCACCAGAGATCTAACGGATATCAAGTACAGGGATCGCTAGATCTCTGACATGCCGCCTGTCTTCTTTTACCAAATGTACTCGTCAGCTGCCACATTTGCAAACATAAAGTACTGCCATTACACCCTGTTCCAAATTATTATGCCGATGATATTTTTCTTATTTACCTAAATAATTGATGTAAACAACAGTCAGCATAATTCTCATGTTATCAGCTATTAAGAGTACAATTCAAATTTTATTCGAACAAACCTCCTAATGATAACAGTATTTTTTTTTTAAATAAAAAACTTACAATGCGCTGTTCCAGATTCTTACGCACAGTAAGTTTCAAAACACTTTATAGGTTGTAAAGAACTGAAAATTGTCATTTGTTGTGTTTGCAGCATATTTACTGAAATCAAAAGATATTTCAATCAAATTTAAAAGGCTATTTGAAAGTACCTGGACATCTTCAACCAAAATACGGGGAGTCCGTCGCACTATATGGCCATAGAGTGCTTAGCCCACTCCTACTTCACAGGCCCCCATCTTAGTGAGTCCTACACTACCATAGAATGGGAGATTCTGTCTCATAACCATGGGAGCAATACAGTCCTCCTAATGGGAGATCTATTCATAATTGCCTCTAATTAGTGTCAGAGACATAGGAAGAGTTCTCTAGATCTCCCATTAGGAGGAGTGTAAGACGGGGGCCTGTGAAGTAGGAGTGGGCTAAGCACTCTATGGCCATATAGTGCGACGGACTCCCCGTATTTTGGTTGAAGATGTCCAGGTACTTTCAAATAGCCTTTTAAATAGCCTTGCAGGTTTTAATGTCATTATTGCATGTGTGCGCTGTAATATGTCATTTTGTTTGGTGGTCTTATAGCAGCACCATCTCTAATGTGATACATTACTAGGGTGTGCCCCCCCAAGTATATACCTATTTGTCTATTGCAGATCCTGACCAGATCTCTTGGGCTGGAGCACCCCACCTATTCATAATTCCCTCTAATTAGTGTCCACCTGAGACATAGGAAGAGTTCTCTAGATCTCCCATTAAGAGGAGTGTATTGCTCCCATGGTTATGAGACAGAATCTCGCATTCTATGGTAGTGTAGGACCGACTAAGATGGGGGCCTGTGAAGTACGAGTGGGCTAAACACTCTATGGCCATATAGTGCGACGGGCTCCCCGTATTTTGGTTGAAGATGTCCTGGTACTTTCAAATAGCCTTTTAAATAGCCTTGCAGGTTTTAATGTCATTATTGCATGTGTGCGCTGTAATATGTCATTTTATCTTTGGGAAATAGATGCATGAGTGCTACCAGCATTGCTGCAGAGGTTGAAGGGGTGGGGGGGTCAGCCTGTCAGTGCTCAGACCATACGCCGCACTCTGCATCCAATTGTTCTGTATGGTTGGCATCCCAGAAGGAAGCCTCTTCTAAAGACGATGCACAAGAAAGCCCACAAACAGTTTTCTGAAGACAGGCAGACTAAGGACATGGATTACTGGAACTATGGCCTGTGGTCTAATGAGACCAAGATAAACTTAATTTGTTCAGCTAGTGTCAAGAATGTGTGGCGGCAACCAGGTGAGGAGTACAAAGACAAGTGTGTCTTGTCTACAGTCAAGCATGGTGGTGGGAGTGTCATGGTCTGGGACTGCATGAGTGCTGCCGGCACTGGGGAGCTACAGTTCATTGAGGGAACCATGAATGCCAACATGTACTGTGACATATTGAAGCAGAGAATGATCCCCTCCCTTCGAAGACTGGGCCGCAGGGCAGTATTCCAACATGATAACGACCCCAAACACACCTCCAAGACGACCACTGCCTTGCTAAAGAAGTTGAGGGTAAAGGTGATGGACTGGCCAAGCTTGTCTCCAGACCTAAACCCTATTGAGCATCTGTAGGGCATCCTTAAATGGAAGGTGGAGGAGCGCAAGGTCTCTAACATCCACCAGCTCCGTGATGTCATCATGGAGCAGTGGAAGAGGGCTCCAGTGTCAATCTGTGAAGCTCTGGTGAACTCCATGTCCATCTGTGAAGCTCTGGTGAACTCCATGCCCAAGAGGGTTAAGGCAGTACTGGAAAATAATGGTAGCCACACAAAAATTGACACCTTGGGCCCAATTTGGAAATTTTTACTTAGGGGTGTACTCACTTTTTTTGCCAGTGGTTTAGACATTAATGGCTGTGTATTGAGTTATTTTGAAGGGACAGCAAATTTACACTGTTATACAAGCTGTACACTCACTACTTTACGTTGTAGCAAAGAGTAATTTCCTCAGTGTTGTCACATGAAAAAATATAAAAAAATATTTACAAAAATGTGAGGGGTGTACTCACTTTTGTGAGATACTGTCGTGATGGAGAAAAGACACAGGAGCCGCTGCCCGCTGCTCTATGCCTGCTGCCCACTGCCTGATGTCTGATGCCTGTTGCCTGCTGTCTGATGTCCGATGCCTGCTGCCTGATGCCTGCTACCCGCTGTCTGCTGCTTGCTGCCTGATGTCTGAAGCCAGCTGCTCGCTGCCTGATGTCTGCTGCTCACTATCTGATGTCCGATGCCCGATGCCTGCTGCCCGCTGCCTAAATGGGGTAAGTGCCAGACCGACTGGCTGACCCGGGTGATTGTTGTTTGCCGCCCCCAAAAAAAACCACCAGCCACCACTGATCTTCAGAGAAGCCTTTTGCACCCTCACCTAGCAACTGTACTTTTATTTTCTCCATCAGTTCATCCCCCACTGTTAATACCTTTTGTATCCCTTGACTCTCCCTCCTAGATTGTAAGCTCTAATGAGCAGGGCCCTCTGATTCCTCCTGTATTGAATTATATTGTAACTGTACTGTCTGCCCTCATGTTGTAAAGTGCATGTTGGCACTATATAAATCCTGTATAATAATAATCATTTATTCTTACCCCAGCATGGGCACCCCTGATACCAAGTGATGGCAAGGGTACATGTAACAATCATATGTTACTTTAGTGGAGACCGTTTACTACAACGACCGTTGCTTATTGAACACCTCAAGTTCTCAGTAAAATGGATTTGGATCAAGCCTATGGCTGCATTATGGTGACTCATATGGATGCCTGCAATCTGTGGAAGTGTGAGATGGGACAGCACACAGTTAGGCCACAGCACTGGACAGGTGCATCTCATGTAAGAGACACACAGTGGGATACAGGATCCTGAGGAGAATTACACTGGTAAAAACCTGGTCGGGCTGGGGCTGGTGGTGTATAGGAGGCTAAGTCACCCTCTTGTCAGTGAGTAGCTTACCCCTCCAGGTAGCACACAACAGGTGACCTGGACCACCATATCACATGGTCTTCCTGTGTTTGGCAGACTATCTTAGCCTTATCCTGTAACTGAAAATGGGATGCAGAGCCTTGTACTAGAAGAGACCCCAGTCACTGGTGAGTCAATGCTATGGTGATCAGGAGAATGGTGAGTGAAGGGCTTCCAACCCGCCATTCATGCACGTGTTACAGAAACAAATTTCTGCATGAGTTGTGGACTGAGTGTGGCCAGTATGTTTAGGCCCTAATTAGCCCTGTTCTATGTGGGCCCCAGTGGGGAGTGAGTGGGTGATTCAGTCACATTTGGGACCCGATCCAAGATGCTATGACCACGGCACACTGGTGGCTTGTAGCAGCCTCGATAAGGAAAATAGTCAGCTATAGAAGCAACTCTGTGGCTAGCTGCAAATTTGCAGAGAGTTTTAAAGTCATTTTTGTACAATAGTGATTTTTTTGTTTTTGAAGAAAAAAGGTATAGAATTTATAGAATTACTGTGGGAACAATAACTGACAAAAAAAGACAATGATGACATTGCACTAGAGGATGAAAATATATCACAGAAGATTAGATTATTATAGTTAAAGTAGAAAAGGGAAGGTGTGTTGGAAAAAAAGAGGTTATAGTTAACCAAGAAGAACTTAAAGTGGAAGAAAAGCCTTAAGCCGGTAATGCATGGATCAAAATTTGACCAATTCAGCAGGGATCCTCCAAATTACAATCCATGTATGGGCCAGTGGCGTCACTATGGTCGGGGGGGGGGGGGGGGTGAGGGGAGCGGCCCGCACCAGGTGACACCTGCCAGAGGGGTGACACCGGGGTTGCCGCTACACACCATACTATATTGCTTGCCGCGGAGTGGTGCGAGCAGGGCACCCAGCTGTGTGGGGGAGGCTGCCTGTATCACTCTTCAGTCAGGCTAAGCTGCCACTCGAGGACCTACAATATCTCTTGAGGTGCCCTATACCACCCCAACCTGCCCTATACCACCCCAAACTGCCAATATACCACCCCAAACAGCCAATATACCACCCAAACTGCCAATATACCATCCCAAACTGCTGATATACCACCCCAAACTGCCCTATACCACCTCAAACTGCCATTATACCACCCCAAACTGCCATTATACCACCACAAACTGCCAACATAACACCCCAAACTGCCAATATACCACCCCAAACTGCCCTATACCACCGAAACTGCCCTATACTACCCCAAACTGCCAATATACCACCCCAAAAAGCCCTATACCACCCAAACTGCCAATATACCACCCCAATCTGCCCTATACCACCCCGACCTACCCTATACCACCCCAAACTGCCAATATACCACACAAACTGCCAATATACCACCCCAAACTGCCCTATACCACCCAAACTACCAATATATTACCCCAAACTGCCATATACCACCCCAAACTGCCATATACCACCCCAACCTGTCCTATGTCACCCCAAACTGCCAATATACCACACCAAACAGCCCTATACCACCCCAATCTGCCAACATACCACCCCAAACTGCCCTATACCACCCCAAACTGCCAATATACCACCCCAAACTGCCCTATACCACCCCAAACTTCCCTATACCAACTCAAACTGCCATATATATTACCTCAACCTGCCCTATGCCTCCCCAACCTGCCCTATACCATCCCAAACTGCCCATATACCACCCCAAACTGCCAATATACCACCCCAACCTGCCCTATGTCACCCCAAGATGCCAAAATACCACCCAAAACTTCCAATATACCATCCCAACCTGCCCTATACCACCCCAAACTTCCCTATACCACTCCAACCTGCCCTATACCAACCCAAACTGACCTATACCACCTGGACTGCCCTATACCCTCCTAACCTGTCCTATACCACCCCAAACTGCCCTATACCACCCAAACTGCCATATTCCATTCTAACCTGTATTATACCACCCGAACCTGCCCTATACCACCACAACCTGCCCTATACCATCCCAAACTGCCCTATACCACCCTAACCTGCCACTATACCCGTCTATACTAACCTAACCTGCCACTATACCACCCTAGCCTGCCACTATTCCACCCTATACTACCCTAGCCTGCAACTATACCACCCTAGCCTGCCACTATACCACCCTATACTACCCTAGCCTGCCACTATAACACCCTGTACTACCCTAATCTGCCACTATACCACCCTATACTATCATATACTTGTGCACAACCAGCTTGTCAACTTTTCCCGAATGATCAGTGCCATTGGCTATAACCGGCAACACTGATCGTTGTATTTTGACGATGGGGTAGGCTCCCTGTCGGCAGAATACAATAGCTCAGCGGGAGTGATTCCCCATCCACACATTTGATTCAATTGGTTAATTTCTTTTTGTTCAACTTGCTTGATGAATGAAAAAAAACGAATCATTCTTGGCCATTGTTCCCTCCCCCTCCTCCTACCTATGCTGCCCAACTTGTATAAAAAAGATGGATGGGTGAGTTTGCTCTAAATATTAAAATTAATTAAATGCATTTTCAGTTTTTGCTGCTCGGATACAGTTTAAAGCGGAGGTCCGCCCGGAACAAAAAAAAATTAAAAGTCAGCAGTAGAGTTGAGCGGACACCTGAATGTTCAGGTTCGGCGGGTTCAGCCGAAATTCGTGAAAAAGTTTGAGTTGGGCCCCGAACTTGACCCGAACTTGACCCCGAACCCCATTGAAGTCAATGGTGACCAGAACTTTTGGGCACTAAAATGGCTCTTAAAAAGTCCTGGAAAGGGCTAGAGGGATGCAAAATGGGGGTAAGAGTAGGACAAGTGCCCTGCAAACAAATGTGGATAGGGAAATAACTTAAAATCACATAAAAAAAAAAAAAAATGGAGGAGGAGGTGGATGTGGAGTAGGAAGTTGAGGAGGCAGTGACCGTGGCGGTGTAGGTGGAAGTGGCGGTGGAGGAGGAGGACGAGGTAGCCAACACTGTTTTTTTTTTTTTTTTTTTTTCTAATTGGGGTAGCCCCCAAAATATTGAGACATATTAAAAAAAAAAGAATAAGTTCACTTAAGTATACCAATGGCCATGTGAGGCTGGTATAAATGTCTATTCTGCACAAGGTACAGGCACAGACAAGTCTTGTGGGATCTATGCCTGGTTCATTTTAATAAACGTTAGCTTGTCCACGTTGGCTGTGGATAGGTGGCTGCGCTTGTGTGTGATAACGCCCCAAGCCGTGCTAAACACACGTTCAGACAATACACTTCGCCTTGTGCTTCCACTGAGCCCCCCCCCCGGTGTCATTCGGGAATGCCCTCAGCAGCACGTCTACCGGCGTGCGCGTGTAGTCGCGCATCTTCCGATCACGCTCCAGTGAGGGAATTAAGGACGACACATTGTTCTTGTCACAGGGATCCAGCAGGGTGGCCACCCAGTAATCAGCACAAGTTACAATGTGGGCAACTCGGCTGTCGTTGCGCAGGCACTGCAGCATGTAGTCGCTCATGTGTGCCAGGCTGCCCAGAGGCAAAGACAAGCTGTCCTCTGTGGGAGGTGTATCATCTGTGTCCTCCGTATCCCCCCAGCCACGCTCCAGTGATACCCACGAGCTGCGTCGGGTGCCACCCTGCTGTGAACACGGTTCCTCCTCCTCATCCTCGTCCTCCAGAACTGTGCCCTGGCTTGAAAATGTTTTATCTGGCCTATGCTGGTGCAGGAACCCACCCTAGGAGCCACTTGTGACTGGCCGGATAACCGTGGAAATGACCGCTCTTCCTCCTGTGCCACATCCTCTTCCATCATCGCCCGAAGTGTTTTTTCAAGGAGACATAGAAGTGGGATAGTAACGATGAGAACAGCATCATCGTCACGGGCCATGTTGTTGGAGTACTCGAAACACCGCAATATGGTACACAGGTCTCACATGGAGGCCCACTCGTTGGTGGTGAAGTGGTGCTGTTCCGCAGAGCAACTGACCCATGCGTGCTGCAGCTGAAACTCCACTATTGCCTGCTGCTGCTCGCACAGTCTCTCCAGCATGTGCAAGGTGGAGTTCCACCTTGTGGACACGTCGCATAGGAGGCAGTGAGCGGCAAGGCCGAAGTTCCGCTGCAGCGCAGACAGGCGAGCAGCAGCAGGGTGAGAACGCAGAAAGCGCGCACAGACGGCCCGCACTTTCTGCAGCATGCGCCAGGCAAGGGATGTGCATCAAACCGGCTAGGCCCAGAGCTGCTACGAGATTTCGCCCATTATCTCACAGCACCAGGCAATGCTCATCCACATCTCCTGCACAGTGTGGGGTTTATCCCCCAAACATATCAGTTTTAAAACAGCCTGTTGTCGTTTCCCCTTGGATGTGCTGAAGTTGGTGGTGAAGGTCTTACGCTGACCGAATGAGGAGATGGTAGAGGAGGAGGAAGCGGAGTAGGAGGAGGAGGCAACAGGAGGCAAAGAGAAATGCCCTGCAATCCTCGGTGGCGGAAGGACATGCGCCAAACTGCTATCTGCCTCAGGCCCACCTGCCACTACAATTGCCCAGTGTGCACTTAGCGAGATATAGCGTCCCTGCCCGTGTTTACTGGTCCACGTATCAGTGGTTATGTGGACCTTGCCACAGATGGCGTTGCGCAGTGCACACTTGATCTTGTCCCCAACTTGTTTGTGCAGGGAAGGGATGGCTCGTCTGGAAAAGAAGTGGCGGCTGGGAACCACGTACTGTGGGACAGCCACCGCCATCAGGTTTTTAAAACTGTCCGTGTCCACCAGACGGAATGACAGCATTTCAAAGGCCAGGAATTTTGAAATGCTGGCATTCAGGGCCAGGGATTGCGAGTGGGTAGGGGGGTACTTCTTCTTTCTCTCCAGTGTTTGGGAGATGGACAGCTGTAAGCTTCCATGGGACCGTGTGGAAATGCTTGGAGACGGTGGCGGACATGGTGGCGTTGCTGTCACATCGTCTGTTTGCTGGGTGGAAGGTGACACTGTCACTGTAGAGGTGGAGGAAGAGGCCGAGGCAGCAGCAGAAGAGGAAGCAGGAGGAGCCCGAGACCTTTCTTGGATTTTGAGGTGCTTATTCCACTGCAGCTTGTGCTTTGCATGTAGATACCTGGTCATGCAGGTTGTGCTCAGGTTTAGAACATTTATGCCTCGCTTCAGGCTCTGATTGCACAGCGTGCAAACCACTCGTGTCTTGTCGTCAGCACATTGTCTGAAGAACTGCCACGCCAGGGAACTCCTTTAAGCTGCCTTTGCTGTGCTAGGTCCCTGGGTGCGGTGGCTAGTAGCAGGCCTACTTTCTAGGGGACGGTCGCTCCGATATTGCAACCTGCTTCCTCTTTTGCTGTGCTGGTGCCTCTGTGCGACCACCACCTCTTCCTCCAAACTCCACACGTCACTCGCATGACCCTCATTCCATGTGGGGTCTAGGACCTCATCATCCTCCACATCATCTTCCACCCACTCTTCACCACTGCACTCCTTGTCAGTCTGCACACTGAGGAAAGCTGCAGCAGTTGGCACCTGTGTTTCATCATCATCAGAGACATGCTGCGGTGGTGTTTCCATGTCCTCATCCTGAAACAGAAGTGGTTGGGCATCGGTGCACTCAATGTCTTCCACTTCTGGGGCAGGGCTATGTGGATGGTCCACGGAAAGCGCACCAGCAGAGTCATCAAAAAGCATAAGAGACTGCTGCATGACTTGGGGCTCAGACTGCTTGGCTGATTTACAAGGGGCTGAGGTGAAAAACAGATGGTCATGGGGTTCAGGTGCCAACTCTGAGCTTTCAGCAAGGGACCAGGTGGGAGACAATGTGAAGGAACTGGAGGCACTGTCAGCCACCCAATCTACTATCGCCTGTACTTGTTCTGGCCTCACTATTCATTGAGCGGCATTCGGGTCTACCATATAACGTTGAAGGTTCTGTCGGCTACTCGCACCTGAGGAAGGTGTTTCATTTGTGCGTGTAGCTGGCACAGATCGACCACGTCCTCTCCTTGCAACAGGAGCTTCACCAACACCAGCAGCACCACGACCATGTCCCTTATTTGACGCTCTCCTCATTCTGGATGCAAATGTACTATTTAGCACAAATTTATATTATTTTTTTAAACCGGCAATGTGCAATTTTGTGCAAGAAATGCACAGCAAGGTGCAAATGTACTATGTAGCACTATTTATTATTATTAATAATAATAAAAAATATATATATTATTATTCTTTTTCTTATTATTCCACCTTCTCCTGCCATGCCAGGGCTGCGTGCTCGAATAAGGGTCTGGTTTGGATTTTGGGGGACCCCTATGCCATTTTTTAAAAAATTTGGCACGGGGTTCCCCTTAAAATCCATACCAGACCTGAAGGGCCTGGTTTGGATTTGGGGGGGACCCCCACGTAGTTTTTTTTTTTAATTTTCTGCGGGGTTCCCCTTAAAATCTATACCAAACCTGAAGGGCCTTGTACGGACTTTGGGGGGCCCCCTACGCAATTTTTTTTTTATTTTGGGCGAGGTTCCCCTTAAACTACATACCAGACCTGAAGGGTTTGTTACGGACTTTGGGGGGGGGGGACCCTATGCAATTTTTTTTATTTAATTTAGAGCGGGGTTCCCCTTAAAACCCATACCAGACCTGAAGGGCCTGGTATGGACTGGGGGGGGGGGTGAGGGGGTCAACGCAATGCTTTTTCAGTGATTTTATCTATATTGCCGGTTACCGGCAATACATTACAGCCGCGAGTGGTTTTAAATGACAATTTTTCCTGTACAAATGTCATTTTGCTCTGGCACTGTTCTAAACATCACAGAGGTGCGCCCTTTTACAGGCAGACTTAGGGGACCCCCCAGGCACAATATTTAAAGGAATATTTCATTTTTATTGTTTCACTTTAAGCATTATTAAAACAACTGCTCCTGAAAAAAAAACTCTTTTTGCATTGATACATGTCCCCTAGGGCAGGACCTAGGTCCCCATACACTTTTTAGGGCAATAACTTGCATACAGTATCTCACAAAAGTCAGTACACCCCTCACATTTTTGTAAGTATTTTATTATATCTTTTAATGTGTCAACACTGAAGAAATGACACTTTGCTACAATGTAAAGTAGTGAGTGTACAGCTTGTATAACAGTGTAAATTTGCTGTCCTCTCAAAATAACTCAACACACAGCCATTAATGTCTAAACTGCTGGCAACAAAAGTGCGTACACCCCTAAGTGAAAATGTCCAAATTGGGCCCAAAGTGTCAATATTTTGTGTGGCCACCATTATTTTCCAGCACTGCCTTAACCCTCTCGGGCATGAAATTCACCAGAGCTGCACAGGTTGCCACTGGAGTCCTCTTCCACTCCTCCATGATGACATCACGGAGCTGGTGGATGTTAGAGACCTTGCGCTCCTCCACTTTTCATTTGAGGATGCTCCACAGATGCTCAATAGGGTTTAGGTCTGAAGACATGCTTGGCCAAGCCATCACCTTTAACCTCAGCTTATTTAGCAAGGCAGTGGTCATCTTGGAGGTGTATTTGGGGTCTTTATAATGTTGGAATACTGCCTTGCGGCCCAGTCTTCGAAGGGAGGGGATCATGCTCTGGTGACTGGTGATCTGGTGACTGTGGAAGCCATTGGTGTACAGTGACCTCATTGTCATGTTCAAGAAACCAGTGGTGAGATGATTGGAGCTTTGTGACATGGTGCATTATCCTGCTGGAAGGAGCCATCAGAAGATGGGGACACTGTAGTCATAAAGGGATGGACATGGTCAGCAACAATACTCAGGAAGGCTGTGGTGTTTAAATGATGCTCAATTTTGGTGAGCCTGTGCGAATTGTAGCCTCAGTTTCCTGTTCTTAGCTGACAGGTGTGGCCCCCAGTGTGATGTTCTGCTGCTGTAGCCCATCTGCTTCAAGGTTCGATGTGTTGTGCATTTATAGATGGTATTCTGCATACCTTGTGTTTAATGAGCGGTTGAGTTACTGTTGCCTTACTATCATCTGGAACCAGTTTGCCCATTCTCCTCTGACCTCTGATATCAACAAAGCATTTTCCTCCACACAACTGTCGCTCACTGGATATTTTCTCTTTTTTGGACTGTTCTCTGTAAACCCGAGAGATGGTTGTGTGTCAAAATCCCAGTAGATCAGCGTTTTTTGAAATACTCAGACCAGCCCGTCTGGCACCAACAACCATGCCACGTTCAAAGTCAATTAAATCCTCATTCTGATGCTCGGTTTGAACTTCAGCAAGTTGTCTTCTCCAGATGCCTAAATGCATTGAGCTGCTGCCATGTGATTGGCTGATTAGCATTTTGTGTTACCAAGCAATTGAACAGGTGTTACAACACAGGTGCAGCACAATAGGTAAATGGTTAAAAGAGCCATTAAACAGAAAATGTGCAATATGCATCAAAACGAAATTAGACAGGTGCATAAATTTGAGCACCCTTGTCATTTTGTTGATTTGAATACCTGTAATTACTTAGCACTGATTAATTGGAACACACAATTGGTTTGGTGAGCTCATTAACCACTTCAATACCAGGCACTTAGGACACTTCCCGCCCAGACCAATTTTCAGCTTTCAGTGCTGTTGCGTTTCGAATGAGAATTGCGCGGTCGTGCGACGCTGCACTCAAACAAACTTTTTGTCATTTTGTTCCCACAAATAGAGCTTTCTTTTGGTGGTATTTGATCACCCCTGCGGTTTTTATTTTTTGCGCTATAACAAAAAAAGACCAAAAATTTAAGCTTTGCGTTGTCGTGACTTTCGACTTTTAACCAGACCCGCCCTTCACAGGATTCACGGACCATAACTTCACCAATTACTCGAGTGGTTTGGTTAACACACAAGGTTAATTAGTCACGATTCATTAATGTCCATAAGTTTAGTTGTTTTACTGTTCCCACGAGTTTAAATACGTGGACAGATTAAAGCAAAACTACGTATAACGTGT
>BLSH010078014.1:477202-497700 GCA_018402905.1 Glandirana rugosa | reverse complement strand
CATGTGAGATGGGGGGGGGGCACCACAAGAAGATTGGGGGAGGGGATTTGTGTTGGAGGGAGGGATTTGGGAGGCAGCAGGGGATAAGAATTGTTCCAGGAGGGGAAATTTTGGGGGTGGGGATACTAGGAAAGGTGATTTGGGTGTTTTGAGTTAGGAGGGGGATGGGGGGATGAGGGAAGAGGATTTTTGCTAGGAGGGAGGGATGTGTGCTGAGGGATTTGGGGAGAGAGGATTTGAGCAGGCAGGGGGAATTTCAGCTGGGGGCGGATTTGTCCTGGGAAGAGGGGGAATTTATGCTTAGGGACATGCAGAATAGTACTATTTTTTTTGGGGGGGTGATTTTTGCTAACACATAATGCTCATACATCTTGGGGCATGTTCTCCCTGGGCTCTAGATGGCCTTGCCCCAGCACTGGTGGTATTCAGCATTTTCAAATGTAAGGCCAGGTGGAGTTATGTCAGTCAGGCTGATCACAGGACTACTGGCACTCCTGTAGGTCACATGGCCATATTTAGTAAAAAAAATGTCACCCTCATCCTCCCCCTTTTTTGCAGCTGCAGGGCAGGGAATGCTCCGTCTGCAGTTGATTGGGCTGCAGCGATAAGGGGAGTAAATATTTCCTTTTGGGTTTGGTCAGAGTTCAAGTTCGGACCATACCCAAGCTGACCTCTAATAGAGAAGAAGCATGGGCTCCTCCATGCAGGATGGGAATGATCAGAGGTTCCTGGAAGACTTTGAGATGAAGTCATAAGTCCCAACCTCTATGATGATGTCTTTGCTACGCCAGGGGTGCTTTTCCTTCAGTACAAGGTGCAGCTAAAGGAGCTTATTCTGTCTTTATATCACAATCTGACTAAACTTGGTCTTAGATCTGCAGGGAAAACACTTTTTTCCATCTGAAATGTCAGCAGCAAATTGGAGAAGATTGCTTTCGGAGCGTGCCTTGTCTATTTAGTGCTCCATGTTAACATTAACATTGCATTAAAGCAGAATAATCTGCATTTAAATTTACTTTGTGTCCAGAATGCTAACTGCTAAATATAACATTTAAATGTAATTACACTTTTTTTTTTTTTGAAAGTCAGGGAAGGTTAATAATCTGATTTTTCAACTTGCTGTGGATTTGCAGGCACAGCGAGGAGAATCACTTAATGCAATCAGAGAATGTGACATGAAATTTGTGGGGAACGATATGGAACGTATGACAAAATGAATGAGAATTTTATGTTCTGACCTTTACACTTTCTCTCCTTAGAGTGACGCAATTAAATTGAGTAGTAGCTGCCACATCCAACTCCCAGAGCTGGTGGTACACATGTTGTATAGAGTATGCTGTGTTGTAATGTGTGTGTAGCATCACAATGAGCTCATCACATAATGCCATAGATATAAACCACCATGTTTCAGTGGTGCTACGAAGACAGAGACATTATGGTGACTTCATACAGCACCATTCACATATTTGTTCATAAGAACGTTTCCATGATTATTATTAAAGTGATCCCTTTAAGGGGCATGGCAGAGGTGTGTTCTAAGCCTACATACTTTTGCTAATAGGTGTCCCTCGTTCCTATCTCAAAAAGTTGGGAGGTATGTCAATAGCTATATTACATGCAATTCCCAGATTCCAAGCACACCATCTCTGCCTTTAATATTCCAAAACACCCTGAGAGGTCTGACACATACAAGCCTAAAGTACTGTCAACTGATTGCAACAAAGAGTAGCTCAAAACATTACAATGTATAACCAACTTTGCCAGAATTGATTATTAAAAAATCTTTAAAGCCTTCCAGATTGGGATAAAGAAATGTTGTCTTGCTGCCCATGATGCCACATGTGAAGATTTACCCACACTTCCTGTATGATCTGTTGGACAGGGAGTGAAGGGATCAGAGACAGCAAGGAAATCTTAATTTTGGTAGAAAGAAGAAGGTTTAGAACTTCTGTCAGGCAAACACGGGTTTGTGGCTATATTAGGTAATAATGTCATGAGCATTCCCATTCCCCTGTGCACATGCATCTGTGGGGTGGGAAATACCCAAGTCACAGTTGAGAAGGTGTTAGTGGGTAGAAGGAACGACAGCTTCCTTATGGGTTCTGTCTGAACTAATATTTGGACAAAACCTGAGCTCACCCTTTCTCATTGGTTAGATTTCTCTCTAATTTGAAGACTACACTCAGACTTTATGGGCATGCAGCAGACCATGGTTAAGGATTCCTGGATGAAGATGAGATAAGAAACCTTCTGAGCCATTATTGGGACTAAGGCCAGCCATACACGGTTCGAATCAACTTGGGTACAACCAGCCTGCCAGATTCTTTTGCGATTATCTTCTCCCGGAGGACATGGCTTCCCCCACCCGCATCCGCACCACCCCCCGCCAGGAGAAGACAATGACCCAGAAGGAGGGATTCCCACATCAACACTGTCTTTGTTGATGGGGGGAATCAAGCAAATTTCTTTCCTGGTTGCAGGAAAGAAATTCTCTCTATGTATGGCCAACCCAACAGGTAAAGACCGTTTAATGTCTTTAAGGGTTGTGGCATAGTTTCTAATACCTTGCTCAAAGAACCCATTGTGTGATATAGAAGAAGGTGGGCACTGGCTACTTGTGTACACTAACCTATCAATGTGGTCTTAAAAATTAGCATAAATTGTTATAGGAAATATCTGTCAGCAAAAGTTGTGAATATACAGTATTAAGATAGATGTGTGTGATGATATCCTCATAAATCCACCAAAGGCCCTCTGAACTTAACCTGTGTAGGTCTACTGCCATTCCAATGAAGGTCCTAAAAGCATGCATCTGTGTATCGGAATATCCATCAAGATGCCTGATGTATGTAAAAAAAACATCTTTATTAGTCTGCTGATGCATTTTACCTTTGTTTCTGGGACTTGTAGGTCCTACTTTTTTTCCTAAGAATTGCAGTTTCATCTACTCCAAGCTCATTTCTACCTCCTTTTTGGTATAGATTGCACTTGACCCTCTTGACCCTTTGAATACAGACACTAGCAAGCATATGACCTTACCCAAGCCTGACAACAATGATTTTCATTTGTCTTTTGGCCTGCTCATTCTTCCTCTGTCTTCTAGGCCTCTGGCATCTCAATTTCCACCTGCATCTGTTGTAGTGATCAGCATGGGTGAACCCGTGGGTCTCAAACCTGAAGTTACCACATAACTCAAATTCAGAACTTAATCATTAGCAATGGCTCTAGCAATGACCAAGTACTCTTTAGTACCTGAGTCCAGGAAATCGCACACCTAGTACTGGAGACAGATATCATAACATTAAAATGTATTCTAAGGTTTATTGATTATATACGTGTCTGATAATACAGTGCTACAAGGATGAGCAAAATAAATTAGAAGCATAATGCAAATCAATTACGTCAACACAATAGGCAGGATTCAGACACAGCCTTGTTTTGAAGGACTGGATTGAAGGTAGGAATGTCATGATCTTGACCTAGTTAGGTGAAGGATTCCTGAAGGCACAAAGACAGAAATTAGACCATTGTTCTGATGTAGAAACCATTAAATAAGCAGGCAGAGAACTCACAATATGTTTACATCTAATTCTGAGATACAATTTTGTTCTAAAATTTTGCCAACAATACATTACTAGCAAAGGTCATATTAATGTGCAAGACACTGTGATCTATTCTGCCTATTCTTTAGACCTACATATAGAATGTCCTTCATACCCATGTGGAGAGTGTTACACAGGCACACAGGAACAATAGACGGCACAAACGCATGTATTATAGTTAAATCTTTGTTTAATGAAAAAGTACAAAGGGGGTCAAGGTACAGTTTCATCACTGCATGCAAAATACAATGTGAGGAGTACATGAATGAGGTTTACAGAATTTCAGCGGAAACAGCAATGTCCAAAGTATAGAGTTGTAGAAGTTTGTGAAGGTCCAATGAGTAAGAAGGAAACAGTGCTGTAATCTAAACACTTGTATACCAACGTACATTTATAAGCATTGTATTAAACCAAGCTCACAGCTGCCACTGTTGTCGTGGGCTTGTAATTATTTTTTTCAACATAGGCTACCAGTGATCCGAGTGGCTATAAAGCTGCCTGATCACTTTTACGGTACATTGTAGTATGCCCCTGCCCTTTCCTGTCTTTTGCCATGGTTCCTGGGATGTCCTGCTCCTCCAAGAACCATGGTAAACAGTATCAGAATGGCAAGCTGGAGGAGCTCGGGGAACATCCATTCCCCAATCTCCTCTGCAGTTAATGTGCTTAACTCTGAGCATTTCCAGGTTCAGAGCTCTCAAAGGAACAGATGAAATGCAGGGTACACAGTCAATCAAGCACAGTCCTTTGTTTGATCCACTTGGGTAGAGGTCAGAATAGACATTAAGGGTTTGAGAGAACCCCGATGTCTCCATTAAGAGATCCTATAACCTGCCAATGCTATAGAATAGGGGGCTTGTTAGTTACCTTGTGATAGCAATGTAGGCAAATAACAAAAAATCAAGTATAAAAAAGGTATTATTATTATTATACAGGATTTATATAGTGTCAACAGTTTGCACAGTTCTTTGCAATAGAAGAGGAGACAATTCAATTACAATATGATCCAATACAAAAGGAATAGGAGAGCCCTGTTCATTAGGTGGAGGTGGGGTAGGCTTCCCTGAATAAATGATTTTTCAAGGATCGCCTCAAAGCAGATAGGGTAGGAGCTAACCACACATACTGGGGGTAAGGAGTTCCAGAGGATGGGAGAGGTTCTGGAGAAGTCCTAGAGGCAAGCATGGGAGGAGGTAACAAGGGAGCCAGAGAAAAGATGTCTTGGGAGGAGTGGAGAGGAGGATTTGGATGATATCTGTAGATGAGATTAGTGATATAGCTGAGGGCAGTGTTGCGAATAGCTCTGTATGTTGTGGTGAGTATTCTGAATTTTATATGTTGGGCTAGTGGAAGCCAGTGAAAGGATTGGCACAGAGTAGTAGCAGCCACAGATCACATAGTAAGGTGTATCAATCTAGCAATGTCATTCATGATAAACTGAAGGGGGGGGGGGTATCCTGTGTAAAGGTGGGAGGTAACCAGGGAGTGAATAAGTTATTAGTTATGTTAGTAAAAAGAAAATAAATTATAATAAAATAAATAAAAAAAGAGAATGGTAGCAGGATGTCAGGGGAGAGGGGAGGAAAGAAGAGGAGGGGGGGGGGGACCTCCAGAATACCTAATGGAATTTTAGAGGCTATATATTATTTAGAGCAGGGGTGTCCAAGCTTTTCAGTACAAAGGCCACATGATACATTTTATAAATATTTACAGAGCAAAATAAAATCAGTTTTATAAATGAATGTAAAATGTAAAAGTGGCCTAATTACATACAGGAGTGCACATCACAATTCCTCTTACATCCATTTGTGCCCAGCAGAGACTCTGTTCCTTTTAGAACAGAAGCTGGAAGTTGGAGCAATCACGTCATTGGTTGCTAGGACGTTGGTGGTCAGCGGCGGCTGGTGCATAAGGGGCGCTTGGCCGCCGCCTCCGCGCTGCTGAGAAGGAAAAAAAAAAGTCAGCCCGGCCCCCCTGCAGGAGGTGCCGGTACAATGACTTTTCTTTTTTTTTTTTTTCCTCGGCTCCTTGCTGTCAGCTGACAACAAGTAGTGAGCCAATTGGTCAGTCATTAAAGTCTATGTGTGTGCGCTGAACAAGCACACACACATAGACTGATTGACTGCCCCCTGAGCCATCAGAGCCAGTGACTCTCCGGGACTACGGTGGATGTGCTGGCTGCGTGATTACTCACTGTATGCCCTACCTGGGGCTCTGTATACTGCTATCTGGCACCCAGTATACTGCTACCTGGCACCCTGTATACTGCTACCTGGGGCTCTGTATACCCTATCTGGGACCCCTGTATACTGCTACCTGGCACCCTATATACTGCTACCTGGGGCTCTGTATAGTGCTACCTGGGGCTCTGTATACGCTATCTGGGACCCCTGTATACTGCTACCTGGCACCCTATATACTGCTATCTGGGGCTCTGTATACCCTATCTGGGACCCCTGTATACTGCTATCTGGGACCCCTGTATACTGCTATCTGGGACCCTTCTATACTACTATCTGGGATCCTGTATACTGCTATCTGGGACCCTGTATACTGCTACATGTGGCTCTGTATAGTGCTACCCTGTATACTGCTACCTGGCACCCTATATACTGCTACCTGGGGCTCTGTATACCCTATCGGGACCCCTGTATACTACTACCTGGCACCCTGTATACTGCTACCTGGGGCTCTGTATACCCTATCTGGGACCCCTGTATACTGCTACCTGGCACCCTGTATACTGCTACTTGGCACCCTATATACTGCTACCTGGGACCCTGTATAGCGCTACCTGGGACCCTGTATACTGCTACCTGGGGCTCTGTATACTGCTACCTGGGACCCTGTATACTGCTACCTGGGACCCTGTATACTGCTATCTGGGACCCTGTATACTGCTATATGGTGACTCTGTATACTGCTATATGGAGACTCTGTATACCCCTTTCTGGTGACTCTGTATACTGCTATCTGGGGCTCTGTATACTGCTATATGGTGACTCTGTATACTGCTATATGGTGACTCTGTATACTCCTATCTGGTGATGCTGTATACTGTATATGGTGATTCTGTATACTGATATCTAGGACTCTGTATACTGCTATCTGGGGCTCTGTATACTGCTATATGGTGACTCTGTATACTGCTAACTAGGGCTCTGTATACTGCTATTTGGGGCTCCGTATACTGCCACCTGGGACTCTGTATACTGCTATATGGTGACTCTGTATACTGCTATCTAGGGCTCTGTATACTGCTATCTGGGGCTCTGTATACTGCTACCTGGGACTCTGTATACTGCTATATGGTGACTCTGTATACTGCTATATGGAGACTCTGTATACCCCTTTCTGGTGACTCTGTATACTGCTATCTGGGGCTCTGTATACTGCTATATGGTGACTCTGTATACTGCTATATGGTGACTCTGTATACTCCTATCTGGTGATGCTGTATATACCACTATCTGTGATGCTGTATACCCTATCTGGTGATGCTGGGTTGTATACTCCTGACATAAGGTATGGGAACTATAAGGGGTGGGTCCTATGAGAAGTGTGAGGGGTCAAAAAGGAAGGGCAGGGTCTGGCGCCCCCCCCATACTAAAATTTCACCAGCCGCCACTGTTGGTGGTCCTAACAACCAACCTTGGGATGGGGGGGGTCTGTGTTCGGGACTGGGGGAGGGTAATGGCTGGCTGGCAGTAGATACACCGGCCTCTGCATTACACAGACAGGGTTGCTGCATGCAGACAGTTGCCTACTTTTAGGGTGCACATTACCCCTTGTAACTTTGCACCAACTTACTACTGAAGCATGTTCTTGTGAGTTTTAGTAGTGGTATATTTTATGGTGGATATGGCGCTGCTCTGTTCAGGACCTCTGATTATTAATAAGGAAGAACCTGTGCTTTCAGGCTTTTTCCTCCCAAGGATATAGATGTGTCAATTAGGAATAATCATGTGCCTCAATACCAGAAAATGAACAATAGTGAGAAGATTGCAAAATGTATGGATAGATATTATTAATATAAAACAATATAGCTGTGATAATTCAATGATTACAGTAATGTAGCATGTCAATTTTGAGTCCTTATCTTACATTTTCGGAAGTGCAAGTGGAAATTGTTGCGAGATCTGTACATGTCATGCCTGAACCTGCTTCGCAAATGTGAGCGTAATCTTTTCGAAATCTACACATTAAATTGGTTTTACATACTGCACAAGATATTATCTCCTCTTTTACATGGCTTATATGAGTGAGACCTCCGGTCTCTGAAACGAAACCTAGGATCATCTGAGGGATACATGCTGTTAACCCCTGAGGGAGTGATGTCCGGTGAGTGCTTTAACTATAGGGGAGCATGAAGTGGACTCACCTGGCACAGAGGATTTTAGTGGTGTGAATATAAAAGAAGTTACTCAGCATTTGGTGCCCTCATACATTTTGGACTTTACCTGATGTTTGTGGCTTTTACATTGTCTTGCACGAGTTTATCACAGTAAATCTGTGTGCCCTTTCCTTCAGGACTTTTTTAATCCCTGTATGATTTTATAATCTCCAAAGACTTGTCTGATCGTATTAATACATAATTTGCACTTTATACAGTTACACCTCATATAAATAATGTGATTGAGATTTATTATATCAAGTTGAGAACTTTTTCACATATTGCTGTTGGCACCTTATATTAATCAATTAGAATTTAGGAATATTGGGGTCCATTCATAAATGTAGTCTTGCTCTAAGGAAAATGTAAGATAACGACTCAAAATTGACATGCTACATTACTGTAATCATTGAATTATCACAGCTATATTGTTTTATATTAATAATATCTATCCATACATTTTGCAATCTTTTCACTATTGTTCATTTTCTGGTATTGAGGCACATGATTATTCCTAATTGACACATCTATATCCTTGGGAGGAAAAAGCCTGAAAGCACAGGTTTTTCCTTAAAGCGGTAGTAAACCCATGCATTTAACAGGTTAAAAACCAGTCACATTTCCGGCACGTGCCGGAAACGTAACACTCCCATTGGTTGTGCTCTAAACCAAACTGTCAAACCATCCAATGGCTGGTGTCATAGATGATCACATGTGCAGCATCATGGCAGTTGTAGATTAAACAGAGGCCAAGATGGCAGCTTCCTTGGCTGAAAATGATAGGAGGGTTTACTACCACTTTAACAATAATCAGAGGTCCTGAACAGAGCAGCGCCATATCCACCATAAAATATACAATTTTTTAACTACACCTAGGTGAAGTTGCGGTGGTGGTTGCAGCTCTAAGAGCAATATATATTTACTCATCTGCACGGAGCACGTATACTTATTTATTCTTGTGAGTTTTAGTCCATTAGGCTTACACCATAATTAGAAGGAAGTTAAGGCTGCCAACTCCCGGGTGTTCATGATTCTGCCCCCTTATGGTGTGCTATAAATACAAGTGTAGGCAACCTAGCTGGTTCCTTGTTTCTTGGATGGTACAAAGTACAAGGAGGACTGCAGCCATGTATCTCTACTCTTTTGGGTCTCCACCTTGGTAAATACTTTGTTAGGGTACCGAAGATGGCTCATGGGCTTTATTGAAAGGACTTTACATTATTTATGAGGTATGAACTGGGCAGCCTGAAGACAGGATTAACTAAAGTGTGTATGGAGGAATCTGAGAAGGACTGTTCTATATTGCTCTGTGTTTATAAGAGTTTCAAGTAATTGTTCTGACATTCCAATAAAGTGCCTGGTCTGATCTTTAGAAAAGGGGTATATGCAAAGCATATAAAAGAACAGGGCTCATAATGGGGATGAAGAGAAAGTGGTGAAGAGACATTACAAAGGTTTAGCAGGCAGTGGAGATGGAGGAGGAGAGGCCATATCAGTGTTGCTATGGGTAACGAGTTATGTTAGGTGGAAAAGCCGTCAACAAGCGTGAAATGTGGTGACTTGGTAGAGACAACAAAATGCCCTGGGAATGAGGGGGTTTGCAAGCTTAACCCCCTCCCTAGCAATTGGCGCCCCACATACATGGGACACATGTTGCAGCACAGGGTACCTGATGTATCAAGCTTGAAGGTCACAGGAGAGAGAGGGAGAGAAGTGCAGGAGCTCGGGTACATTTAGAGAGTGCATTGCTAAATGTCAGTGAGAAGTCTCGGATGGTCACTGGCAGTGAGGTGACCTGATGGCTGTGTTGGTGGATGGGGACACAGGCTCTGCAGTATCCCCTCAGAAGTGCTGCATCAAGGGAGAGAAGTCAGAGTACAGTTAAGAGAAGTGTGAATCACCAGAAAGTGCACCGTACACAAAGAGTTAATTGTACAAGTTGTTCTGCTAGCTTCTAAGTTAGGAGTAGCACTTTAATGCTAAATTCACATGACCGCAGTCTCCCCCTACCTGTGCAAGCATTAGTGAGCTCTGTTCACATTGTCTCCAATCGGGCGCATTAACCCCACCAACACATGGGCCAGATAAAACCTTATAGCAGATCAAAGTTTGTAAACCCCTGATTTGGAGTCTACATTTCAGGGAAGAGGAAGTGGAGACGTGCAGTTAGACTGCCCATCGTGTGTGGAACTGGTCCAGTTTACCAATATCGAAGAGCTAGAAATTCCTCCATTCGCATTATGCCATTAACTTTGCTGACCCACTGAAATAGCAGAGAATGGAATTCCATTGTAGACGGACAAATGTCACTCTAGTATGCATGAATCAAGGGTCAATCCCAACAGATATGCAGAAATATGCCTTTTGGCACCTCCTGCACACTTCTGGGATGTGTCGAAAAATGCGGTGTAAGGATACTGGAGCACTGTACCATCTAGGGCATATCATATAATTGATGCATTTTGTCAAATTATTGACCTTTTCAAAGGCCTTTTTTAAACTCGGATCACTTCACTGCTTAGCAGTGCCAACCTTGCCCATGAACTATGCTGAACTTCTCAGAATCGATCCAATTTTAGTATTTGCCCTTTCCAAAGGCCTTTCAAAAAGTCAATAATTTAACAAAACTTATTAGATGGAGCCATAACTTTATTATTATTATTATACAGGATTTATATAGCACCAACAGTTTGCACAGCGCTTTACAACATTAGGGCAAACAGTACAGTTACAATACAATTCAATACAGGAGGATTTGGAGGGCCCTGCTCATTAAAGTTTAAAATCTAAAAGGGAGGGTCAAGTGATACAAAAGGTAATAGCTGTGGGGGATGAGCTGATGGTGAAAATAAAAGTACAGTTGTTAGGTGGAGGCAGGATACGATCGGCTAAAAGAGGATAGAGTAGGTGATAGTTGGACAGATTTGGGTAGGGAATTCCAAAGGATGGGAGAGGCTCGGGAGAAGTCCTGGAGGCAAGTTAGCATGGGAGGAGGTGACAAGGGAACTAGAGAGAAGGAGGTCTTGGGAGGAACAAAGAGAATGATTTTGTTGGTATTTTGAGACTAGGTTAGTCATGTAGCTGGGGGCAGAGTTGTGGATGGCTTTGTAAGTTATTGTTAGTATTTTGAATTTGATTTGTTGGGTGAGAGGGGTAGTTATTAGGTAGTAGAGGTAGCAGTAAACACTGAGAGGTTTGTAAGGTAGATTAGTCTGCCAGCAGAATTCATGATGGACTCAATAAGGGATAGCCTATTGAAAGGTAAGCCAATGAGGAGGGGGTTGTAGTAGTCGAGGCGAGAGATAACCAGGGAGTGAATTAGGAGCTTTGTGGTATCATTGGTTAGGAAGGGGTGTATTTTGGAGATGTTGCGGAGGTTGAGGCGGCAAGCTTTGTAAAGTAAGTGGATGTAGGGCGGAAAAGAGAGTTCCATGTCCAGGATAACACCAAGCACCCTGGCATGCGTGGATGGGTTGATAGTTGTGCCATTAATCTTGAAAGAGAATTTAGGAGAACGGGCACGTGAGGGAGGAAATATTATGGGCTCTGTTATGGACACGTTGAGTTTGAGGAAGTGGTGTGCCATCCAGGCTGATATGTCTGTTAGTAAATTAGTATTGCGCGAGGAGACTTATGGAGTGAGCTGAGGGGTAGAGAGAGAGATTTGGCTGTTGTCATCGTAGAAATGATATTGAGGCTCGGTTCACATTGGTGCAATGCAGGAACCCTGCAAATCCACTGCAGGTTCCCGCATAGCACCTGACTTGCAGGCAATTCACAAGTTAATGACACCCCCAGATCAGTTTGCATATCACAGTGTGAACTGTAAATTCAGACAGGAATCGGATTGCCTGGGTGTGAACACCCATGAGATCCGATTCTGGTGCAGACCTAAAAAAGGGTCCTGTATGACTTTGGTCCAAATGCGAAGCAAATTCAGCCATACAACCTGTATGGCTGAATTTGCATCACACAGACAACGGATGAGATTTGCACAACAGTGTGGTGTGAATCACATGCAATGTCGGACAGCGCACCAATGTGAACCAAGCCTGAAAGCCATGGAAGGCTGTTAGCTGATGCAGGGAAGAGGTGTAAATCGAGAATAGGAGAGGTCCAAGAACAGAACCTTGAGGGACCCTGATGGAGAAAGGAAGAGGAGGAAATAAAATTGTAAGTGACGCTGAAAGTGCGGTGGGATAGGTAGGATGAGAGTCAGCGAAGAACTGAGTTACGGAGACCAAAGGACTAATGTTTTTTGAGGACAAGGGGGTGGTCATTGGTCAACCATATCAAAGGCAGCCGAAAAGTCCAGAAGTAGGAATACAGAGTAGGGTCCATTGGTTTTTGCTGTTAGTTGTAGTCATATAGTAGTAGTATGGATGAATATAATCATATAGTGGTAGGATGAGGATTGATAATTATTATTATAATTGAAATTATTCCAACAGCAACTATGTTCATCCAGAGAGATGCATTTATTGAGTCCCAGCACAGAATAAAAATCCACAAGATACTTGCGACAGATGACAAAATCCAAAATAGTAAATATTACAATGAACAGCAGCCTTCAGAGTCCCATCTGTCATTCGGGTTATAGCAAACATAGAGACACTACAATCCTATATAGCTTCCATGCATGCAATAATGTGAATTATCATCTAAGCCTGTGGTTTCATCTTGATGAAGAATGTGTTTAAGAATGAATGCTTAACAGCTAAAACCTCCCCTGAAATACTAGTCTGACACTGAGGGTGGGGGGTTCTGGGTGGTCAGCCCAAACTACTTTTGATCTTATTGTTCAAGAAATTGAAAAGACTCTACTTGTAATTAGGGATGGGCCGAACATCCCCCAGTCCGGTTCGTGCCAGAGCACCGGGAACAGGCAATACGTTTGAACGCACAAAACCTATTAAAGTGCTAATTGTAAGGGCTTATATGCAAGTTATTGCCATAAAAAGTGTATGGGCACCCGGGTACTGCCCTAGGGGACATGTATCAATGCAAAAAAAAAAGTTTTGTAAAACAATCGCTTTTTCAGGAGCACTTTGATAATGCTTAAAGTGAAAAAAAATGAAATATTACTTTAGTCTGCTTGTAAAGTGGTGCATCTGTGTGATGTTTAGAATAGTGCCACAGCAAAATTACATTTTCTAAAGAAAAAAAGTAATTTAAACTTGCTCGCGGCTGTAATGTATTTCCGGCTCCTGGGAATATAGATCAAAAATCACTGAAAATATTTGCGTGGGGGTCCCCCCCCTTAGTCCATACCAGGCCCTTTGGATTGGTATGGACTGCTGGACCATGAGTCAGTGGTAATATGAACCTTGTTGCTAACCGCCCTGTCCAACGAGGCCAAAACATTGCCTTCCACATGACGGTAGAGAGCTGGAATGGCCTTACGTGAAAAGAAATCTTTTCTCTGGAGACATGCTTGGCCAGTCCATCACCTTTACCCTCAGCTTCTTTAGCAAGACAGTGGCCATCTTGGAGGTGTGTTTGGGGTCGTTATCATGTTGGAATACTGCCCTGCAGCCCAGTCTCCGAAGGGAGGGGATCATGCTCTGCTTCAGTATGTCACAGTACATGTTGGCATTTATGGTTCCCTCAATGACCTGTAGCTCCCTAGTGCCGGCAGCACTCATGCAGCCCCAGACCATTACACTCCCACCACCATGCTTGACTGTAGGCAAGACACACTTGCTTGACACCATCTGAACCAAATAAGTTTATTTTGGTCTCATCAGACCACAGGACATGGTTCCAGTACTCAATGTCCTTAGTCTGCTTGTCATCAGCAAACTGTTTGCAGGCTTTCTTGTGCATCGTCTTTAGAAGAGGCTTCCTTCTGGGATGACAGCCATGCAGAACAATTTGATGCTGTGTGCGGCGTATGGTCTGAGCACTGACAGGCTGACCCCCCTCCCTTCAACCTCTGCAGCAATGCTGGCAGCATTCATACGTCTATTTCCCAAAGACAACCTTTGGATATGACACTGAGCATATGCACTCAACTACTTTGGTCAACCATGGCGAGGCCTGTTCTGAGTGGAACCTGTCCTGTTAAACCGCTATATGGTCTTGGCCACCATCTGCTGCAGCTCAGTTTCAGGGTCTTGGCAATCTTCTTATAGCCTAGGCCATCTTTATGTAGAGCAACAATTCTTTTTTTCAGATCCTCAGAGAGTTCTTTGTCATGAGGTGCCATGTTACATATAGTTACATAGTTACATAGTTTGTGAGGTTGAAAAAAGACACAAGTCCAACCTATTTATGTGTGCACTTTTATGTCAGTATTACATTGTATAGCCCTCAATGTTGTGGTCCCTTAGTTGCCCATCTAATAGTTTTTTTTAATTATCTATGCTCCCAGCCGAAACCACTGTTTGTGGAAGAGAATTCCACATCCTCACTGCTCTTACCATAAAGAACCCTCTATGCAGTTTATGGTTAAACTGCCTTTCTTCTAGTTTTAGTGAATGGCCGCATGTCTTTGTGTGCTCCCTTGCACGGAAGAGTTTTGTCCCTATTGTGGGGTCACCAGTACAGTATTTGTACATTGAAATTATATGCCCTCTCAAGCGTCTCTTCTCCAGAGAGAATAAGTTCAGTGCTTTTAATCTTTCCTCATAACCAAGATCCTCCAGTCCCATAATTAGCTTTGTTGCCCTTCTCTGAACCCTTTCCAGTTCCAGGACATCCTTCCTGAGGACTGGTGCCCAGAATTGAATGGCATACTCTAGGTGTGGCTATCCAGAGACTTGTAGAGTGGGAGAATTATTGATGTATCCCTGGAGTTAATCCCCTTCTTGATGCATGCCAAAATTTTGTTAGCTTTGCTTGCCACAGTCTACTTGGACCCCTAGGTCCTTTTCCATCCTAGATTCCCCCAAAGGCTTTCCCCCAGTGAGTAGTTTGTGTTCATATTCTTGGTACCCAAATGCATTATTTTACATTTTTCTATGTTAAACCTCATTTGCCAATTATTTGCCCATCCCATTAATTTGTTCAGATCTTTTTGCAAGGTTTCCACATCCTGTGGGAAAATTATTGTCCTGCTTAGCTTGGTATCATCCGCAAATATTGAGATTGAGCTGTTTATCCCATCCTCCAGATCGTTTATGAATAAATTAAATAGGATTGGTCCCAGGACAGATCCCTGGGTAACCCCACTTTCCACACCAGCCCATTCCGAATACTCCTCATTTATTCCCACCCTCTGGACTCGCCCCTGTAACCAGTTTTCAATCCATGTACTCACCCTTTGATCCATACCAACAGACCTTAGTTTGTACATTAATCGTATATGGGGAACTGTATCAAATGCCTTTGCAAAATCTAACTACACCACGTCTACAGGCCTAACTTCATCTAGATGGCAGCTCACCTTCTCATAGAAGGTTAATAGATTGGTTTGGCAAGAATGATTCTTCATAAAACCGTGCTGATTACCGCTAATGATACCGTTTTCATTACAATACTCTTGTATATAATCCCTTATCATTCCCTCCAAGAGCTTGCATATTATTGCTGTTAAGCTAACTGGTCTGTAGTTCTCAGGGATATATCTTGGTCCTTTTTTATATATTGCTGCTACATTGGCTTTTCTCCAATCAGCTGGTACCATACCAGTCAGTAGACTGTTCTTAAAAATTAGGTACAATGGTCTGGCAATTTCTTGACTGAGTTCCTTAAGGACCCTCGGGTGCAAGCCATCTGGTCCCGGTGATTTATTAACGTTAAGTTTCTCAAGTCTATTGCTAATTTTATCCTCAGTTAGCCATGAGGGTGCTTCCTGTGATGTGTCGTGAGGACCAACTTTGTAGTTTTGGATACTTGAGCCCCCTGTTTCCCTCTTGAATACTGAGGAGAAGAATACGTTTAACACCTTCGCCATCTCTCCATCCTCTGAAACCAGATTCCCTTCATCATTCTATATGGGGCCAATATGATCTGACCTCCCTCTCTTACTATTTATATACTTAAATAATTTCTTGGGATTCTTTTTACTCTCCTCTGCTATGTGTCTTTCATGTTCTATCTTAGCCGCCCTGATTGCACCCTTACATTCTTTATTGCATACCTTATAAAGATGGAATGCTGACAGAGACCCCTCATCCTTGTATTTTTTGAAGACCTTCTCCTTTGCTTTTATATGTGCTTTTATGTCAGAGTTAAAGCAGAACTCCGGGATTTTCAAAAAATCCCCTATTAGCACACCCCCTACATTAAACACTAAACAGTTATTACATTTGTAAAATTCCTTAACTTTGAAGAAATATGTCCACTTTAATTTACAGGAAGTGGTTTCTCTAGTTCAAATGATGCACTATGCATTCTGCAAGGCAGGCTCTGTTAGAAGAGTGATTGCATAATATCCTCTCCTTTCTGTTTAGACTACATATCCCATCATGCTTTGCACATTTCAATGAATGTGGGAGGTACACTAGCCTGTACATGTAAATGTGAACAAGCCCACTTCAACATAAATCACACCCCTCATTCTGCAGCCAGGCCCACTAACCATTAACACACACAACATGTCTTCTCTCCCCTCCAGCTACAGGAGATAAACACATTGCCCTTACTTTCTGTAATCATTACTGAACTGTACAGACCTCCCATAATGATGTATTATACACGCTGTACTCTGCTGTAATTTACTATTAGAAATATTCCTCCTCCTGCTGTAGACTTGAGATCGTAATAACAACAATCAGTGCTGGTATGGTATATGACAACATCCCTAGCTGCAATACAGTAAGAAAGAGCCGGAATGTTTTATATCATCATGTGACACAAGTAAATGTCGGCATGAGAAAAAAAAAAAGAGCAGAGCTAATTTACTATATGATAACACAATAATGGTGGAATCCTCTAATGCATGGAAATCTCAATAAGCTTCAATATTACCACAATACCGGCCTCTGTGATATGTAACGTCACATATCATACACATCACACTGAAAACAAGACATAAAAATGAAACTTTGCGGTCATACGAGTGCCACTTATCAGTGCCCATCAGTGGGGTCTCACCAGTGCTGCGTATCAGTGCAGTCACACCAGTGCCGCTTATCAGTGCCTGTCAGTGGGGTCTCACCAGGGCTGCTTATCAGTGCCCATCAGTGCGGTGACACCGCACCCATCAGTGCAGTGACACCATGCCCATCTGTGCTGTGACACCATGCCCACCAGTGCTGCTTATCAGTCCCCAGTGCGGTGATACCGTGCCCACCAGTGCCGCTTATCAGTGCCCATCAGTGCGGTGACACCATGCCCACCAGTGTTGCTTATCAGTGCCCACCAGTGGGGTCTCACCAGTGCCGCTTGTCAGTGCGGTCACACCAGTGCCCACCAATGCTGCTTACCAGTGCCCATCAGTGCGGTGACACCATGCCCATCAGTGCAGTGACACAGTGCCAATCAGTGCGTTGACACCATGCCCACCAGTGCTGCTTATCAGTGCCCATCAGTGTGGTGACACCGTGCCCACCAGTGCTGTTTATCAGTGTCCATCAGTGCGGTGACACTGTGCCCACCAGTGCCCATCAGTGTGGTGACACTGTGCTCACCAGTGCTGCTTATCATTGCCCATCAGTGCGGTGACACCATGCCCACCAGTGCCGCTTATCAGTGCCCATAAGTGCGGTGACACCGTGCCCACCAGTGCCGCTTATCAGTGCCCATCAGTGCGGTGACACCGTGCCCACCAGTGCCTCTCATCAGTGCCCATCAGTGCGGTGACATCATGCTCACCAGTGCCTCTTATCAGTGCCCATCAGTGCGGTGACCCCCTGTCTGCCCCGCCCGCCTTCTCATCAATGATAGCAGAGATCTCTGACTTAGACATGCCTGGTATTTCTGCTGTGTATTGTTCTCCTGTCACAGCCGTATTATGATACACAGCACAGAGCGCAGCTCTGATACGGCTGTGACAGGAGAAAGTCACAGAGCGGAGATTACATAGCAAGCATGCCAGACATTCCAGGAATAGCAGAGATCTCCTGCTATGACATGCATGGTATTTCTGGAATGCCTGGCATGCTTGCCATGTAATCTCCGCTCTGTGACTTTCTCTTGCCATAGCCGTATTGGAGCTGTGCTCTGCGCTGTGTATCACAATACGGCTGTGACACCGCGCCCATCAGTGCAGTGACACCATGCCCATCAGTGCGGTGACACCATGCCCACCAGTGCTGCTTATCAGTCCCCAGTGCGGTGACACCGTGCCCACCAGTGCCGATTATCAGTGCCCATCAGTGCGGTGACACCATGCCCACCAGTGCCGCTTATCAGTGCCCACCAGTGGGGTCTCACCAGTGCCGCTTGTCAGTGCGGTCACACCAGTGCCCACCAATGCTGCTTACCAGTGCCCATCAGTGCGGTGACACCATGCCCATCAGTGCAGTGACACAGTGCCAATCAGTGCGTTGACACCATGCCCACCAGTGCTGCTTATCAGTGCCCATCAGTGTGGTGACACCGTGCCCACCAGTGCTGTTTATCAGTGTCCATCAGTGCGGTGACACTGTGCCCACCAGTGCCCATCAGTGTGGTGACACTGTGCCCACCAGTGCTGCTTATCATTGCCCATCAGTGCGGTGACACCATGCCCACCAGTGCCGCTTATCAGTTCCCATCAGTGCGGTGACACCGTGCCCACCAGTGCCGCTTATCAGTGCCCATCAGTGCGGTGACACCGTGCCCACCAGTGCCCATCAGTGCAGTGACATCGTGCTCACCAGTGCCTCTTATCAGTGCCCATCAGTGCGGTGACCCCCTGTCTGCCCCGCCCGCCTTCTCATCAATGATAGCAGAGATCTCTGACTTAGACATGCCTGGTATTTCTGCTGTGTATTGTTCTCCTGTCACAGCCGTATTATGATACACAGCACAGAGCGCAGCTCTGATACAGCTGCGACAGGAGAAAGTCACAGAGCGGAGATTACATAGCAAGCATGCCAGACATTCCAGGAATAGCAGAGATCTCCTGCTACGACATGCATGGTATTTCTGGAATGCCTGGCATGCTTGCCATGTAATCTCCGATTTGTGACTTTCTCCTGCCATAGCCGTATCGGAGCTGTGCTCTGCGCTGTGTATCACAATACGGCTGTGACAGGAGAAAAATACAGAGCGGAGTTTACATAGAAAGCATGCCAGGCATTCCAGAAATACCAGGCATGTTTAGCGGGAGATCTCTGCGCTATCATTGATGAGATGGCGGGCGGACAGGGAGGGGGCAGTTGCTGGCAAGGAGGAGGGGGAGGAGGGAGGAGGAGGAAATCACCTCTATGAGCGGCACAGACCAGGGGCTGTGAGACCCCCTCCGCCCACTTCAGCCCAGCAGGCGGAAATAGAAATACCTGCTGGGCTGCTAGAAAACTACAGGAAGGCATGTCAGACAGCTGCCTGTCAGTACAGGACAGAGATGCTCCAGCGGTCTTACAAACAGGATGTCACAGGGGAATAACGTTTTTTCAGCAAGTTCAGCAGACTACTACAGAGGAACTACAGAGCTCAGCTTTAAGCCACCCTGGTCTTTTATTAGCTCTTTTAAATGTATTTCCCATTGGGATACACTGGCTAATACCTTTGTTTAGTATGTTCTTGAAGCATTCCCATTTTTCCACCACATTCATTGTTCCTAGAATTTTATCCCAAGTAACATCTTCCAGCAGGGAGCGTAGTTTATGGAAGTTGGCTCTCTTAAAATTCAGTGTCTTTGTATTCCCCGTATGTTTCCTATTTGTATCATTTATACTGAAACAAATTGACCTGTGATCGCTATTTCCTAGATTGCCCTTTACTTCCACATCTGTGATCAGGTCTGTGTTGTTAGTAATCAGAAAGTAGAAAATGGTGAGCCTTAGCTGAGTGTGCAGTACCTTCCTCTCAGTCTATGTCTGGATAATTAAAATCCCCCGTTATGACACTTTCCATACCTGCCACTATTCTAAATTGTGATAGGAGGTCTGCATCCCCCTCTTCCCTCTGGTTAGGGGGCCTATAGCATATTCCCAGTATTACTTTCCCCTTGGTATCTTCCCTTTGTAGGTCTACACATAGAAAATGGCTAGTGGAAGGAAAAAATGAAGGAAAAATTGCCCCAAATATATGGACAAACCAGACATGCTGAATTCATGAATGCTAAGCAAGGGAAGGAGGAAGCAGCAGGGGCTTATTGGAGGCGGTTAGAAGTAAAAAAGGAAGGTGATCGGTAAAAGATACACATCTGGATGTTTCCCTTCTATGGTTCCCCTTTCATTATGACCCTTATACGATATCCGGGGGATTGGTCTCCCTTCTCCCCCTACGTCTGGAGGATAGTGTTAAATCTTATCACCGTCCATACCTTTCACAGTATTGCCCCCTAAAATTAATAGGTCTGTATCTGACTCTCCTTCCATGACGTGTGAGTCGATTCCGAGTGGTAAAAGATGAAAGACTAATGATTGTTGTGTCTGGACTAGTGTCTACACCTTCATTTCCCGTTAGAT
>BLSH010078014.1:460689-471401 GCA_018402905.1 Glandirana rugosa | reverse complement strand
AAATTATCTCACTGCAGCTCAAGGTGGGATGTGTAAGGTTATTCGCATTGACTGTTGTATATACATTTCTGATAATGAGGACATTATTAAAGGACATCTTGCTAAGATAAGAGAACTACAAAATGAGGCCAGAGATATTGCTAAAGATGGATGGAACCCCTTTAAGGGATTAGGAGGTTTTGGTGATTTTTTATATGGCATAGCAACATGGTTACAGAAATTAGGTGTTTACATTGTGATGTTCCTGTTTCTCATACTTGTTATTTACTTCCTCATCAGGCTGTGCCTCTGTGTGATCACCCACTGTATAAATAGATGGTCCACCAGCCCTGATGAACCCATTATTCTGAGAAAGCTAGGAGAGAGCTGAACAGGACGCCATCTCTCTGCGCCAACGTAGCAGGAGCTACCGGCAATCGGCTGAATGTAACGTGGAAACGAATGGTGTCAAATAAACAAAAGGAGGGAAATGACATGGACTTTCACTGTATTGTTCATTTAAGCACAAGAGACTCCATTTTGCTCACGCTGCTGCAATGTCTTCTGTGGCCTTCACTTGTCACACAAATACACTTTCTCCTAGAAGCTCTCACTCTCTCTCTACTCCCCCCTCCCCTCTCTATGTTTTACTTTTGAAATTATTCTATTTGCTAATTTTTAATAATATATTTTTATTTGTTAGTTTCTAATAACAATTCACACCACCCCTTTCTTATCTATGTATAAAATATCATGTAATAATAAAATCTTGTCAGAACGGACATTTTAAACACAGAGATTGAGTCCTGTGGATCTGTTCCTGCAATTGCAAAACTAACTTTTATTTTTAGAGTCACAACCAGAAATTTCCATAACAGGGGGGGACCATTTTCCTGAAGTCTTGTACTCACTGATAGTGGGGGAGGGCACACCCATGCGGCCTGGGACCAGTTACTGGCCTCTACTGTCTATACAGATCATGCGGATGTGCTCACACTTTTTCAAGTTTAATCCGCTTCAGGGAGCTGATAGAGGACAGAACATCAAACTATGGATCAAGATTTGCCGAACTGTTGGGACTGTCGGATTCCCCCCACCAAGTTTTTGTTGGTTTGTTCGGGGTATAAACTGAGCACCGGACAGTTTTGTTTTGTTTGGGTTTTCTGGTGCAACGGTAGGGGGGGTGGGTTAGGTTTATATTCCACTGACTCATTTGTACTAGCTAAACAGCCCACTTTGGGGCGTTATGCACTAAACGGTATAATAACTGGTGCTTTGTTTGTTATTTTTTCTTTTGGGTTGTGGCAATGGCTGATCCTGGACTTGAGAAATTCTTCCAGTCTCAGACATGGCCGACTCCCTAAAAATATTTTCTTGGAACATACGTGGGATGAATGACAAATTTAAACGGGCAGCTACCTTTCAATATTTAAAATCAGTCAAACCACATGTCGTCCTCTTGCAAGAGACACACTTGAGCGGCAGTGGGGTGCTGGCACTGAGGAGGCCCTGGGTGCAGAGGGCGTTGCATGCCACTCATTCCACATGCGAGGGGTGTCTCAATTCTTATCAGTAAGCAGTTGCCGGCCTCGGTGCATCACGTGTTCTCGGATCCGGGGGGACGATATGTGGCAGTAGTTTTATCCATCGGAAATGTCCAATTGTTAATTGTGAACGTATACCTACCTCCTCCTGTTCAGTCTCAAATGTTGTTTGATCTATTGCAGTGGTTGGCCCCCCATGCTCACCTTCCTGTGGTTTGGATGGGGGACTTTAACTCAATATTGGATGCGGACTTGGACTCCTCCAATCCGGGAAGGGGGGTGTCAGCTGACCTGGTGTCATGGGCAGAAATGGCTGGCCTCCGAGAGCTCTGGCGATGGAAACATCCAGACACTCGGATGTATTCTCACATCTCCAAAACACACCACTCGGCTGCCCGCATTGACCTAGCCTTTGGCAATCCTCGTGTATTGGGTCTTTTGAGGTCGGTTGAGTATTTGGCAGGGGGGCTGTCGGATCATACCCCCCTCCTGGTGACCTTGGCGTTGCCCTCACCAAGGGGGGGGATGTCCCTGGCGCCGGGATGGTTACAAGAGGACCAATTCCTGGCTAACGTTCAGTCCTCCACTACAGCCTACTGGTCCTCTAATGCTGGTTCTGCCGACCCCCCGATAGTGTGGGACGCATTTAAGGCAGTGATACGAGGGGAATGTATTTCATCCATTAAGGCAGCCCGGAGGGATCATGGCGAGGAGATGCGGGAGTTGCAGGCTAGGGAGAGGGAGTGTGCTGGGCGGCATATGATCTCTCACTCAGAGCAATCCCTGTAGTCCTGGATGGCGGCCCAGCGGCTGCTCTCTTTACACTGTTCGGATTTGGCCCACACAGAGGAGAGACACAGACAGGAGCCCCTTTTTGCGGAGGGTGATAAAAACGGGAAGTTACTGGCCCTGTTGACTGAAGACAGACAGCCCCCTCCAAGTATTCCGCTGATTAAGTCCTCCCGGGGTTCACTGTTGTCGGAACCCTCGGATATACTGACGGAATTTGTCTCTTTTTATTCCACCTTGTATAAAGCTATAAGCCCGTATGATCACCAGGCTTTGGAAGACTGGTTGTCACAGCTACCCATACCCTCTCTATCAGATGCAGACAGGGAGCTACTTGATGCCAAAATTACCACCAGAGAAATTGAGGTGGCAATCGCTGCATTTCTGCCCGGAAAGGCCCCGGGTCCGGATGGGTTTCCTGCGGACTTTTACAAGTCCTTTGCGGGCGACCTTGCCCCCAGGCTGGAAGCCCTTTTTGAGTTTTGTTTGGACAATCGGACCCTCCCACAGTCTATGCTAGACGCATATGTGATCCTTCTCCTGAAGCCGGGTAAAGATCCCACGAACTGTTCTTCGTATCGTCCAATAGCCCTGCTCAATATGGACCTTAAAATCCTCACAAAAGTACTGGCAATGCGTCTGGCGGGTATTATTTCCTCCTTGGTGGATGCGGATCAAACTGGATTTATGCCGGGGAAGTCCACAGACACCAACTTGCGCAGGGTCTTTACACACCTACAGCTACCGAATGAAGACCAGCCCACCAGAGTTCTTGTCTCAATAGACATTGAAAAGGTCTTTGATTCGATGGACTGGCACTACATGAGCAGGGTTCTTGGACGTATGGGTTTTGGCCTTAAATTCAGGAGGTGGATAGAGATGCTGTATAGCACGCCGCGGGCGGCGATCAGGTTGGGTCAGGGGGTCTCCTCCTTTTTTGAAATAAAGCGTGGCACTAGGCAGGGGTGCCCTCTGTCCCCTTTCCTCTTTGCTCTGGTCATGGAGCCCTTGGCGACCGCCTTGAGGGCTGCACGGCCATCTGGAGCTATCAGAGTGGGCTCGAACTCTGAGTGTTTGGCCTTATACGCGGATGACCTGGTCCTGTTTCTTCGGGACCCAGGAACCTCACTTCGAGGGGCACTAGACATTTTGAATGGATTCGCTGTGTTCTCTGGCCTCCGGGTGAACTGGGCTAAGTCCTCCATCCTGCCTCTGGATGAGGGTGCCAGGGAGCTGGCTGATCCTGACCTCCCACTGTGATGGGTCACCTCCCTGACTTACCTTAGGGTTAGGGTCTCGGCGAATCCAGGTGATTACCTATCTCTTAATCTGGCCCCCCTTTTGACATTATTTAAGCAGAGGATTCAGGGATGGTCCAAACTGCCATTATCTCTGGTCGGCAGGGTTAGTCTACTTAAGATGAAACTTCTCCCGGTTGTTCTTTATTTTTTACAACACGCCCCGGTATGGATACCAAAAGCCTTTTTTCGTAAATTGGATAGCCTCACTAGTACCTTTCTCTGGTCCCCGGGCCCTCCACGGGTGGGACTCCAAACTTTGTGGGAGCCCCTCGGACGGGGCAGTCTGGCGCTGCCTGATTGGTACAAATATTTTCTTGCTGGCCAGATGGTATTTGCTCGTCGCTGGCTTACAGCAGACGAGGAGGATTCAGCCATGGTGTTGGAGGCGGCCCAGTTGGGCTCATACGAGAGTCTCAGATTGGCAGTCTTTCGTGGGGTTAAGTCAGCTCTTCCTTTGACCAGATCCATGAAAACAACAATCAGAGCATAGGACGTTAGTAAGTTGGCATCCCCTAGTTACAGTGGTTTGTCCCCGTTGACTCCACTTTGGCTGAATCCTAGGTTGAGTCACTTCCTTCAGAATACTGATGTGGCTATGTGGGCGGCAAGGGGGGTAAAGAGACTAGGAGATATCACTAGAGAGGGTGAACTTTTGACATTTGACCAACTTAAGGCCAGACATGACTTGCCCAACTCGTTGTTTTTCCGTTACCTCCAATTGCGGCACGCGTTCCAGACTCAATTTCGAGCCGGAACCGTTGAAGCGCTACCCTCGGACTTTGAAAGCCTCCTCTCTCAGTCTTCCCTGCCTAAGGCGCTATCGTCGGTGTACAAAGAATTTTTTAAGCTATCCCCGCCGGCAGTTGTGAAGTGAAGGGAACACTGGAGCAGGGAAATACAAGACCTCCAGTCGGATGACTGGGAAGACTTGTGGGACAGACCTTTTAAATACCTAATTTATGCCAGGGATAGATTAATTCAATTCAAGTTCCTTCATAGAAGTTACTACACCCCTGCCAGAGTGGGGAAAATATACACGTCAGCCTCGACAGAGTGTTGGCGTTGTACCCACGCACCGGCTGATGCGGAGCATATATTTTGGAGTTGCCCTCTGGCCCAGATGTTTTGGGCGGCTGTTACATCCTGCATCTCCTCGCTGTTGTCAATTCCCATTCCTCAAACAAAGGGGGTCTGCCTGCTAGGATTGGTTGATGAAGTGGTCCCCTCCAGGGCCACTAGAATGTTCCTTACGATTACTTTGTTTTATGCCAAGAAGGCCATACTACTCCATTGGAAAAAGCCAAATGCACCTACAGTTAACTTTTGGAAGGGTCTGGTAAATAATATGTTGCCTCTTTATAGGGCTACCTATGTTTCTAGAGGATGTGAAAGGAAATTCCATAGGGTTTGGCAACCTTGGTTGTCGGATACCACCACGGTTGGGTAGGGAGCGGCAAAGTCAGTTTTTTAAAGAGCGCTGATTAGTGCGGTAATTTTAATGCCATAATCAATAGCATGACCAGTTTTATGTTTGTAGACATGTTATCTGCAATATAGAGAACAATGGGTGAATAACTTGTCTTACATACTGACTCGGTGCAGGTGAGCCAGTGGAGGGATGGGGAGGGGATGCTGTTTTTGTTGTCTGTTTTTTGGTGTAATCATAAAACAAATAAACAGAATCTGTTAAAAAAAAAAAACTAACAGCTAGCTTCCTGACTCTAATATGCAAAGTACACGTGTCCTCACAGCGTCCGGGCACTCGCAGTACACATATCCTCACAATGCACAGCACTCATAGCACACGTGTCCTTACAGCCCCCAGGCCCTCACAGTACACACGTCTTCACAGCCCCCTAGCACTCACAGTACACGCGTTCTCACAGCCCCCGGGCACTCATGGTACACGCATCCTCACAGCCCCCGGTCACTCACAGTACACGCGTCCTCACAGCCCCTGGGCACTCACACTACGCGCGTCCTCACAACCCCTGGGCACTCACACTACGCGCGTCCTCACAGCCCCCGGGCACTCACAGTACACGCATCCTCACAGCCCCCAGGCACTCACAGTACACGCATCCTCACAGCCCCCAGGCACTCACAGTACTCGCGTCCTCACAGCCCCCGGGCACTCACAGTACGCGCGTCCTCACAGCCCCCGGGCACTCACAGTACACGCATCCTCACAGCCCCCAGGCACTCACAGTACACGCATCCTCACAGCCCCCAGGCACTCACAGTACACGCGTCCTCACAGCCCCCAGGCACTCACAGTACTCGTGTCCTCACAGCCCCCAGGCACACACAGTACACGTGTCCTCACAGCCCCCAGGCACTCACAGTACACGTGTCCTCACAGCCCCTGGGCACTCACAGTACACGCATCCTCACAGCCCCCAGGCACTCACAGTACACGCATCCTCACAGCCCCCGGGCACTCACAGTACGCGCGTCCTCACAGCCCCCGGGCACTCACAGTACACGCGTCCTCACAGCCCCCAGGCACTCACAGTACACGCATCCTCACAGCCCCCAGGCACTCACAGTACACGCGTCCTCACAGCCCCCAGGCACTCACAGTACTCGTGTCCTCACAGCCCCCAGGCACACACAGTACATGCGTCCTCACAGCCCCCGGGCACTCACAGTACCCCGATCACACGGCACTCAGATACTCATCACTCTCAGGTACTCACAACACTCAGGTACTCACAACACTCAGGTACTCACTTCACTCAGTTACTCATAATACACAGGTACTCACAATATACAGGTACTCACTACACTCAGGTACTCACAATACTCATGTACTCGCAATACTCAGATACTCACAATACACAGGCACTCACTACACACAGGTACTATTATCTACGATTAACTAACAGCTAGCTTCCTGATTCTAATATTCAAAGTACACGTGTCCTCACAGTGCCCGGGTACTCGCAGTACACATATCCTCACAATGCACAGCACTCACAGCACACGTGTCCTTACAGCCCCCAGGCCCTCACAGTACACACGTCTTCACAGCCCCCTGGCACTCACACTGCACACGTTCTAAAAGCCCCCGGGCACTCACAGTACACGCATCCTCACAGCCCCCGGGCACTCACAGTACACGTGTCCTCACAGCCCCCGGGCATTCACAGTACTCGTGTCCTCACAGCCCCCAGGCACACACAGTACATGCGTCCTCACAGCCCCCGGGCACTCACAGTACACTGATCACACAGCACTCAGATACTCACCACCCTCGGGTAATAAAACACTCAGGTACTCACAACACTCAGGTACTCACTACACACAGGTACTCACAACACAACACACAGGTACTCACAACACACAGGTACTCGCAACACACAGGTACTCGCAACACACAGGTACTCGCAACACACAGGTACTCGCAACACAACAGTCAGGTGCTCACAACACACGGGTACTCACAACACTAAGGCACTTACAACACAACAGTCAGGTGCTCACAACACACAGGTGCTCACAACACACAGGTGCTCACAACACACAGGTACCCACAATGCTCAGGTACTCACAATACACAGGTACTCACAATGCTCAGGTACTCACAATACACAGGTACTCACAATACACAGGAACTCACTACACTCAGGTACTCACAATACACTGTCAGTCAGTTCTTTAATATTTGTGTCTCTCTATACAGTCGCCTCTTGTAATTTGACACTCACACTAGCAGCAGTCAGTCAGCGAACTTCATTCCCGCTGCTTCCCTAGCCTGTCTGTCACACTCCCCCTCCAACACTCCCTCCGCTCTGCAGCTTTACTCGCCCGTCGTCTCACTGGGTCTCAGTACCCCGCTGCCTTTCTCGGTCACGAGGGGGGGACCAGTCTGTCACCAGCTACCCCCGCTCCTCACCACGATGCACCGCTCCTGCCGCCGCTCTTAGTACCCTAATGCCTTTCTCGGTCACAGGGGGAGGGGAGGGGGTCCGGTCCGCTGTTCCCTAGCTACTCCCGCTTCTACCACCACTTTTGGTCTCCTGGGTTGCCCGCTGCGTCTCTCGGTCAGGGGGGTGCGGTCTGTTGCTACTACTCTCCCTCTCACACCACACTGTCACTCTTACTTTCGTGCCAAAGAAGATCTGTAACAGCACCACCTACAGCTCAGTTCAACACTTTCAGTCTGAAATGTTGAACTTCCAGTGACCAGTATGACAGAGTGAGAGCGATAACTCCAAATTTAACACACCTGCTCCCCATTCACACCTGGGACCTTGTAACACTAATGAGTCACATGACACCAGGGAGGGAAATGGCTAATTTGGCCCAATTTGGACATTTTAACTTAGGGGTGTACTCACTTTTGTTGCCAGCTGTTTAGACATTAATGGCTGTGTGTTGAGTTATCTTGAGGGGACAGTAAATTTACACTGTTATACAAGCTGTACACTCACTACTTTACATTGTAGCAAAGTGTCATTTCTTCAGTGTTGTCACATGAAAAGGTATAATAAATTACTTACAAAAATGTGAGGGGTGTACTCACTTTTGTGAGATACTGTGTGTGTGTATATATATATATATATATATATATATATATATACACATAATATTCTACATAAACCGGCCAACATTAGTAAGTCATTTGTGAGTTTTAGGAGAGCAGTTTCTGTGGAGTGTTGAGTGCAAAATCCAGACTGAAGGGGATCAAGGTTATTCTTAATGATGTGGTCACTCGGTTGGTTGTAGATCAGACGTTCAAGGAGGAAAAGGGGAGCAATGAGATGGTCATAGGTTGTTAAGACTGGTGGGGTTCAAGGAAGGCTTTCTAAGGTGTGGGTTAGAGAGTGTAGGATAGAGTCAGAAGGTGACCACAGTATTTGAGAGGGAACTGGGTCCAAGGGACAAGTGGTTAGGTGGGTGTTACAGATAAGTTTAGCAGCCTTGTCTATAGTAGCAGGGTTGATTAACCACTTGCCGACCGCCGATCGGCATTTGACGGCGGCAAAGTGGTTCGTTCCCGCAAAACGCCGTCATACGACGGCGGCTGCGGGATCGAGCTTAGTAAGCGCGCGCGCCCCGCCGGAGGTGCGCCCGCGCGCTCACTGTGTTCGGGGAGGGCCAGGGAGCAGGTGCCGGCTACCCGCGATGGCCCCCCCCGAGTGAAGGAGCGGAGGTCCGTGTAAGTAAACACGGACATCCGCTCTGTGTGAAGGGGGAAGGGCTGTGATCACAGCCTTCCTGTATACGAAGGCTGTGACCACTTCCCTTCCCCAGCTAGGCAAGCCCTCATACAGTTAGAACACGCCCAGGGAACATAGTTAACCCTTAGAGCGCCCCCTGCAGGTTAACCCCTTCACTGCCAATGACATTTACACAGTAATCAGTGCATTTTTATAGCACTGATCGCTGTATAAATGCCAATGGTCCCAAAAAAGTGTCAAAATGGTCCGACATGTCCGCTGAAATATCGCAGTACTGCTAAAAATCGCAGATCGCCGCCATTACTAGTAAAAAAAAAAAAAACCCCAAAAATGAATTCTCATCATCCGTAAACGCGACCACTTTTGCGCAAACCAATCAATAAACGACGATTGCGATTTTTTTTATCGCAAATATGAGGAAGAATATAAATCGGCCAAAAACTGTGAAAAAAAAGGTTTTTTTTATATATTTTTTTTGATTTGTATTCTAGCAAAAAGTAAGAAATTTGGGTTTTTTTGCAAAATTGTCGCTCTTCTTTTGTTTATAGCGGCGATCAGAAATGACACAGAGGTGATCAAATACCACCAAAAGAAAGCTCTATTTGTGGGAAAAAAGGAAGCAAATTTTGTTTGGGTACAACGTCGCACGACCGCGCAATTTTCAGTTAAAGCTACGCAGTGCCGAATCGCAAAAAGGGCTCCGGTCCTAAAGCTGGAAATCCTTCCGGGGCTGAAGTGGTTAAGGAGAGTGTTGATTGTACCTGTGGGCATGGGGTGTTAAGTAGGGGTGCCCTCTTGGGCAGTGAGTTAGTGGGTGGAGGCAGTGGAGAATGCAGTAGAGAATTAAACGTAGAGAAGAGTTGAGGCGGAGTATTTGGGTTTAGAGGAGGCTAAATGGACTTTCACGGTATCATATGGCTTGGAGTAGACAGTACATATAAAAAAATCATTTTATTGATACAAAATACAAGATATTCTTTATAAAAAAGGGGGAAAACATACAAAGTTGTGACACAAAACACATTTAGATATAAATGTGGCTCTCAAAATCACGGTTAAGGTGATACTTGTGGAAACATTCTATTCCAACTCTGCCTTAATGCTACATGTTTCACGGCCTTTTATACCGCTTCCTCAGCAGTGTATGTAGGAAAGTATAGCATAAACAGAGCGTGTGTCACCAAACTACAAAGAAGGAAAAACAAATTAATCATAAAGGACGAGGTTGAAAACTATAAATATAGAGTAAATACATCATATAAACATGCATGGCTGTCACCCCAAAATTCCCCTTACCTAAAGTGTGCATGCGATTCATAATGTGGCGGTGTCCCCAAACCATGGGACCCTCCCAAATATAGGGCAAAATTGTGTGAAAATCAAATCTGTGTAAAAGATCATCACATAATTAATACAGGATGTTACAGCAAAGAATAGTGTAAAAGGTTTATTTTAAAGGCATTTGTTGGTCAAAAACAAGGGAAAAGGGGGAGCAGGGGTATAAGACATAAAAGGCAAAAAATACCTAGGTTGTAACAGGTGTTATGTGAAGCTCCTAAAGTGGTTAAAACCAGGATCTGTTGTGACTGCAACGCTGCAAAAAGTAGAGAGTTGAAGGGGACAGGATAAGAAGGTGTTAATGAAAGTGATAAAATAGGCCTGCTTGGAGGCAATAATTTGTATTTTTGGAGGGCAGATATATATTGGTTGGGGTCTTTGTAAAACTTAGTCTTATGCCACAGACGTAGCAGGAGTGTTAATTAGAAGTAGCAGGAGTGTTAATATTAACAGGGATGTTGAAGAGATGTTGAAGTTGCAGAGAATGATTGTGGGAATTTTCAAAGAGAGAAAGTAGGGTAGCCAGGCAGAGATGTCATCAAATAAAGTTGATACCGGGGGGGGGGGGGGGGGGC
>BLSH010078014.1:419890-436661 GCA_018402905.1 Glandirana rugosa | reverse complement strand
GAGGCATCCTTCACCTGTTTGGAGCACGAATACCCATAAGGACTATCTGAGCACAAGTCACTGGAAATATCACTACAAGCACTTTATTTTTGTTACAAGGACTTTTTATACACATTTGTGTTTTTATATGTTTACACCTGCTTCACTGTGATAATATCACTTCACTAATTTTTGGTTCATATAATTTATGCAAATGTATTTTTATATTGAAGATTTTATTGGTCACATTTTTATGCATTTTTGCTGAACGTTTTATATGGAAGAGTCACATTATTAATGAATTAATCACAGAATATTTTTTGCCATTTCACTATTTATATATTATTATTCAAAGGGTTGATACAGATAGATATTATCTGAGGCTGCGCAGTACCATTTTCCTTTCAAACACTATTCTTCTATTGTCACATAGTAGGTACAGCAGCAACCTCTCTAAACACTATAGTAGTCTCATAGTAGCGCGAGGATACACCACTATATTTAATCAGTAGGAAAGTTATAGAGCCTACAATCTATTGTATATACGGTATATTTGAAAATTGATTAATCCTGATGTACTGATGGCCTATCTAATTTCTTGAGGCCTGGAAATACCAGGACAGTACAAATATCCCCCAAATGACCCATTTGAAGAATGAAAGAAAATGAATAAAACATTTTTCACAATTTTTTTTTACATACTGTCACCAGAGCAGTACAGCGTCACTATATGACTATTGTGACGGTGATTAGGGACACTGACTGGTTACATTATGTTAAATTTTTTTTTTTTTTTTTTCTTTTTACATTTTTTTCCTTTACCTACTTTGACCAGAGCAGTGCTAAGATTTTTTTCCCACACACTATGGTTGCTTATAACAGTGATGATCGCTGTTATAAGCAATCATTTTTTTATATTTAGTGATGCCCCTGACCTCCAAAAGCCTAATGGTGACATCCAGAGTCAGGGACAGCTGACATTCCTTCTCAGGGTGCAGGTTACTAGGCATGGTGGGTGTAGTGCAAGGTGGAATGATTGGGCACCAGTCACTTTTGAAATGAACAAAAAGAGATTTATTGTCTCTTAACAAGAACTGGGGGAGAGAGGGTTAGAGCCTGGACACCCTTAGGCAAATGCAATATGCAAACAGGCTGACTTCGCAGACAAAAATAGAAAAAGGCTGACAGCGATACAGAAAAAGGGCCTTTAAGCTGAATGCAGCCATCTGTATTTTCGTAGCAACTGCTGTCTCCTATAGCAACACTTCAACTTCAGCACTTCACTGTAGATCTGTACACGTAACTCATAGGATCTAGTTGTAGATTCTTCACTCACGTCTCACAGTATCCCACTGTAGATCACTCAAGCTTCACCGACGCTATCCCGCTGGGTCCATGACTTGAGTCACAGCTACCTACTGTACTTATGTTCAAGGTGCACCCACGACTCCTGCTGGGCTCCCGGATGAGACTACTGAAGTTTTCCCACCTTTTCACCGTCCCAGGCTAGTGAAAGGGCTGCTCTGATACTTCTTCAGACCTCCATCCTATCTACACCTGCTTCTAGTAACAGGAGTGGTTGTCCCTTTGTGGCAACCGCTGGCACTGATATGGTTCTCCCTCAGGCAGAACTTCCTCAACTTCGATAGGCCTCCGACTCACAGCCTAACTCACTGCTGCTGCTTGGATTCCTGGATAGACATTGATCAGGGCTAGCAGCCAGGTGCTCTGGGGATAGGCCTCAGGCTTCTGGCCTAGCAACCCAGAGCCATTCAACACACATCCACCCAAAGAACCCAGACCGATCACCTGACTCCTCCCAAATAAATAGTCTATCCCAGCATGCTTGGCGGCTGAAAGAAACCCCCTACTGATTGGCTGAGACAACATATCTATTCATAACCTGTGTTAGCTGTGGTCCATCATTCTAATGTCAGGAGCAGCAGTGCCACCCTCTGACAGAAGAGAAGGACTACACATCAGACTCAGGTTAAGGGCAGAATCAGTGGATCCACTACCAATTAGCCAGGCTCGTTACCACCAGGCACTACTTGTTAACAGCCCTGTTGAGGACCAGGGTGCTAGAATCTTCCCCTGCCAAGGAAACTACGTCTCGGAGTTTGCATTAAAAAAACAGGTACTATCAATCCGAAGAGTGAATGTCCTGGCAAAAAATGGATAGGAAAGGATAACAGGGAAAGGATAAACAGTAATAATAACAAATGCGTGTGGCGTACCACACAAACAGGTGAAAATAACTTATGTACAATTGTAAGTGGCATTTCACACAGGGACAGATAAATATAAGGTATTATTTACAGTTTTACATGTGGCGTACCACCCGAGGGTAAGGAAAATATGCAATAAGCAAGAAAACCTTATATCCTAACTATCTAATATTTACACAATAAGGAATAGAAAAAATAGCATTAGTATAAAAATTGAAGATATTGTCTTTCCTTAGCCAAGAAAGACGGGTGGGGTGCAGGAACACCTGAAAGAGAATAAAAGAGACAATATAGAAAGAGCCCAATCTACTATTATAGCAATACTAGTGAAATATAAACCATATGTACATTGGTGAGATTGTGTTGACTCTCAGCCGAGAATATCTAAAAGGGTGCAACATTATCACAAAAATATACCTTAACCTACATATATACTTAACACATATTTATAGTTGAAAATTGGCCCCATTCCCTCAAGAATGACATCAGTTTTCCATAGCAATCCTAGAAAAGAAGTCTTACATAGTAACCTATGATAAACATAATAGAGCAAACTTTAGACTCACTCCATACTCACACCATCTAGTGGTCAGTCCTGAGAATTAGTCCACAAGTAGATCAACAATTCAGTCCATGAAATTCAATCTTAAGGTAAATACTTGCCCCTTTGCCACAGCACAGCCTACCTAACTAACTAAACATCCAACATTGTCCTTGGAGCCCCTAAGTCCAATAGGCACCTTTTTTTTAAGATGCAGTAACATGGTCAACAACTTCCCAGCAGTTCCCTTCTTCTTGGGGACAAACTCTGGAAACAGTGTTCATGGCTATTTGCAGACAAACGCTTTAGCCATACATATAGGCAAGGGACTGTAGATTTTCAAAAAACAGTCCATCTTCCAGGGCAACAAAGTCCCCTTGCCTTTTAAGCATATCTCAGTCTGTCTTCTTAGCCCAGCCATGGACTGAGATTATTTTGCAAAGTGTAATATACTGACAGTTCCAGGCAACAGGTCAGCATGTCTCTTTAACCACTTCAATACTATGCACTTAGAACACTTTACTGCCAGACCAATTTTCAGTTTTCAGTGCTGTTGCGCTTTGAATGACAATTGCACGGCCGTGCGACGCTGCACCCAAACTGATTTTTTATCATTTTGTTCCCACAAATAGAGCTTTCTTTTGGTGGTATTTCATCACCCCTGCGTTTTTTATTTTTTGCGCTACAAATAAAAAAAGACCGAAAATTTTGAAAAAAAAAAAAAATTCTCTATTTTTGTCACAAAACTTTGTAAATAAGTAAATTTTCTCCATCACTGGTGGGCACTGATGAGGCTACACTGACGGGCACTGATGTGGCAGTACTGATTGGCACTGATGAGGCGGCACTGATGAAGTGGCACTGATGATGAGGCACTTATATGCAGCGATGATGAGCACTGTTAGGCGGCACTGATAAGCAGCACTGACGGGTACTGAGAGGTGGCACTGATATACAGCACTGATGGACACTGCTAAGCGGCACTGATGGGCACTAATAGACAGCACTGATTGGCACTCATAGGCGGCACTGGACACTGATAGGTGGCACTGATGGGCACTGATAGGTGGGCACTGGTAGGTGGCAATGGTGGGCACTGATATGTGGCACTGGTATGCATTGATAGGGGCACTGGTGGGCACTGATAGGGGCACTGGTGGGCATATACATTGATAGGGGCACTGGTAGGCATATACATTGATAGGGGCTCATTCCCTGGTGGTCTAGGGTGGCATCTGAGTGCCATCCACATTGGGCAGTATGTCACTTACCTGGTGGTCTAGGGGTGTCTCCATGGTGGTCCAGATCGGCTCCCTGGTGGTCCCTGGTCGGCTCCCTGGTGGTCCTGGGTGGGCACATCCCTGGTGGTCCCTGAGGAGGCTCCCTGGTGGTCTAGGGTGGCGATCCGAGGGAGGGCTGTGCTGATAAATCATCAGCACAAACCCTCCCTGTCAGGGATGCAGCCGATCGGCTCTCCCCTCATCAGGTCTGCAGACCTGAGTACAGGAAAGCCGATAAACGGCTTTCCTGTATTACACTGTGACCAGCCATGATTGGTCACGGCTGGTCACATGGTAAAGTGCTTCTGATCGCCGCGATGCGCGCCCCCCCCCCCCCCCGGGCGCGCGGCGGCTTGTTATCTTGAGGACGTCATATGACGTCCAGTCAGGATAACTGAGCCACTTCCTGGCCGTCATTTTGCATACGGCGGTCGGGAAGTGGTTAAGAACACCCCCTGCAATCTGCTTGTATCAGGAGCACATTCCAGCAGCAAAGAGCACAGGCAAGAGTGTCCCCACATCAAGATTCTCTCAACTGTAAAGCAACTTCCGGTGGAAGTGACACAGCCAACTGAGCACAGCGATGTGTTCCACTTTAATGATTATCAACATTCAACAGTCAGATGGCATTACCAATAGTACCGAGGGTCAGGCAATAGAATAGGGTTTCCTGTGGATCCAATAGTGGTGATATAGTGTTGCACATCCGCTTGGTTGGGTCTGCGGATAACAACGCTTTTTTACACGCTCGTTTACTTTGGATTTCAGCTTCCAGGCTTTCAGGCACATATGGGTACAGATAACCATATTCCTGGGCTACTTTCTGCATAACAATCCTTTGCAATTTTGATAGTCTCTGCAAAAGTTTTGGGTTCCCACATTCAGGTAGGACCTGTGTATATGGTGCACATTTGACCCGATAGCCAGCAATCACTTCAGGCTTTCTGGAAGGTTTAGGGGATGAAAGAGGCATTGGCCCCAGAACTTTAGGGGTTCTCACCCAATATGCCCACCGCTCTTCTTCCAACAAATTGGCGAGATATAGATCAGGTGAAATAGCAGCTGACACCTCAGGTTTAGTACTGGAAGTTTTAACAGCAACAAGACATTCCTCCTCTATAAGCTCACCCTGTGGCTCAGCATTGCTGTCAGACCACCTCTCAGCCATGACATAGTATCCAAAAATAGTTCAGATATCCGATCAGACAGGATAGCAGAATTGGATTCAGTATAACATTCTTCAGCCGGGAACAGATTACGTTTTAAACCCTCCCTTAATGGCCACAGATTGCACAGTCCCCACAGGCACACTGCCTTCACTCACATCAGGCTTACCAGGTCTGGTTGTCTTCTCCCCAGGAGGTTCCATCATCAGGGAGCGCAGGTGGGCCCGACCGCGGCCTCGGGAGATAACCGGAACACCTGACTTTGGAGCAGCCACTTCAGTAAGCCGAGCGACAGCAGCAGGTTTCTCAGAAGCTTTCTGAGCTGGAATGGTGACACAATTGTCCCAATTCACCTGTAGTACCCGTGGGGGTAGGGCAGGTAAAAAACGACCTCTAGTAGTGATTCTCCACAGTGCCCACAAGTAATCCAGGGCCAAACACTTGTAGCTAAGCTGGAACACTTTACACATAACAGCCCGATTGCTTCATAGCCTCCCACTGTGTAAAGGGCACGGCTACCTTTTGGTACATATCGCACTCCGGTATCAGTAAGGACACTTTTCTGTTTACTCAGGCTAGGACCGATGCCTGGAACCCACACTTTCCAATCTGCCATGGAAACTCCAAACCATCTTCTCCACTGAATAGCAGTATCCCAACACGTGGGTGAGCAACAGCAGTGCGCACAACAGCGTCTCCTCCTGCTCCGCAGAGCGACAACTCCTCCCCCTGCCAAGGGACTGGCTCACGTGCTCTTTAGGAATTTCAGCGCCTGCCTCTTTTCTCCAGCAGTGCGCCAAAACTTTTCTGGAGTCGGTTTTAACTCCTGCAGCACTGATGTAAACTGATAAAACTAGGTTGACACTCTCCTAAGAGCAAAAAGACTTGTTGGTTCTTCCCCACATGATGTAGATGGATAATAACACAGTCTCTGAGGGTTAAAGATGTTACTTACCACTTCCCCAAGGAGCCAAACAAAATCTTTATGCAGTTGCAGTCCATTGCCAGGCGCAACCACAGCAAAAATAACGCTGGGCCCCAAAATGTAGTGATGTTCCTGACCTCCAGAGCCCTAATGGTGACCAGAGTCAGGGACATCTGACATTCCTCCTCAGGGTGCAGGTTACTAGGCATGGTGGGTGTAGTGCAAGGTAGAATGATTGGGCTCCAGTTACTTTTGAAATGAACAACAAGAGATTTATTGGGGTTGATTTACTAAAGCTGGAGAGTGCAAAATCTGGTGCAGCTGTTCATGGTAGCCAATCAGCTTCAAACCTCAGCTTGTTCAATTAAGCTTTGACAATAAAACCTGGAAGCTGATTGGTTTTTATGCAGAGCTGCACCAGATTTTGCACTCTCCAACTTTAGTAAATCAACCCCATTGTCTCTTAACAAGACCTGGGGTAGAGAGGGTTAGGGCCAGGCCACCCTTAGGCAAATGCAATATGCAAACAGGAAGACTCCACAGACAAAAATAGAAATAGGCTGACAGCAATACAGAAAAAGGGCCTTTATGCTGAATGTAACAATATGTATTTTCATAGCAACTGCTGTCTCCTATAGCAACACTTCACTTTCAATGTTTCACTGTAGATCTGCACACGTAACTCACAGTATCCCACTGTAGATTCTTCACTCACATCTCATAGTATCCCACTGTAGATCACTTAAGCTTCACTCACGCTATCCTGCTGGGTCCCTGACTTGAGTCACAGCTACCCACTGTACTTATCTTCAAGGTGCACCCACGCCTTCTGCTGGGCTCCCGGATGAGACTACTGAAACTTTCCCACCTCTTCACCATCCCGGGCTAATGAAAGGGATGCTCTGGCACTTCTGCAGACCTCCATCCTCTCTTCACCTGCCTCTGGCATACTTGCCAACAGTCCCTAATTTCCCGGGATTTAGACATTAGTACCGGTCTTACCATATCCCGGGAAATGTGACAGAGAAATCTGCGTTTTCCCAATTTTTCTCTCCTCCACCGTCACCGCCGCTAGAGGTCTGTGGCCGGAACTGGCTATTTGTCTCCGTCGCCATTTTACAGAAGACCAGCTCATAAGGAAGAGACAAGAGGCAGAGCCTGCCTCTTGTTTCTTTCCTTCGGCCTCCACGGTGATGAGCTGATCTTCTGTAAATGGTGCGGAGACCAAATCAGTGAGTCAGTGGCGGCTTGCACCCAGGTGAAGAGGGGTAACTGGGGGAACCTTATGTATAAGGAGGAACTCTGCTGGGAACACCTGATGTGTAAGGAGGGACTCCCTTGGGAACACCTGATGTGTAAGGAGGGACTCCCTTGGGAACACCTGATGTGTAAGGAGGGACTCCCCTGGGAACACCTGATGTAAGGAGGGACTCCGCTGGGGCACCTGGTGTAAGGAGGAATTCCACTGGGGACCCCTGATGTGTAAGGAGGGACTCCGCTGGGGACCCCTGATGTGTAAGGAGGGACTCCGCTGGGGACGCCTGATGTTTAAGGAGGGACTCCGCTGGGGGCACCTGATGTGGAAGGAGGGACTCCGCTGAGGACCCCTGATGTGTAAGGAGGGACTCCGCTGGGGACACCTGACGGCATCTGGTGGCAGGCGACGTGGTAAGTGACACACTCAGAGCTCCCACTGATTCTACATTATGGAGAGTTGAATGATTTCATTTTATATTACAATGTAATATAAGAAATAATGTACTTTAATCATCTGACACCATACCAATCATGGTGCCGGAATGATTGAAGCGCTAACACCAGGTGTTTGGAGTATCTTTATCTGCTGATTGTTAAACTTTCTGGAATACACATATTGCTATTGTGGTGTAGGATCTGGGCCTGCTGTCCCTCCATCCCTCTTTCTTTCCTTGTTTCTCTCTCCTTCTTCCCTCCCTATTTCTTTCTTTCTTTCTTTCTCTCTCCATCCCTCAATCATCTCAGACTCGTCCCATACCTCTTTTGAGCTACGTCCCCTTTAAGCCACACCCAATAAGCCATTTGAACCACGCCCATTTTCCTGTGCTTTGTGCGCCACATTTCTCTTCCCCCCTGCGGCACACCTACAAATGAATGCCCCGCCCCCTAATTATAATATGACTCCGTCCACTGACAAAAAAAGTGTCCCTATAAATTTTTTGAGAATGTTGGCAACTATGCTCTGGTAACAGGAGTGGTGCCCTTTGTGGCAACTGCTTCTCCTTTTCCGCTGGCACCGATCCGGTTCTCCCTCAGGCAAAACCTCCTCAACTTAGTTGGGCCTCCGACTCACAGCCTAACTCACTACTGCTGCTTGGATTCCTGAATAGGCCTCGATTAGGCCTAGCAGCCAGGTGATTCTGGGATAGGCTTCTGGCCTAGCAACCCAGAGCCATGCGAGACACGTCCACCCAGGCAGCCGCCCATGTGGCAAAGAACCCCGTTCACCTGACTCTACCTGATTAAATAGTCTATCCCAGCATGCTTGGTGGCCGAAAGAAACCCCCTGCTGATTGTCTGAGACAACATATCTATTCATAACCCGTGTTAGCTGTGCTCCATCATTCTAGTGTCAGAAGCAGCAGTGCCACCCTGTGACAAAAGAGAGGGACTACACATCAGACTCAGGCTTAGGGCAGAATCAGTGGATCCATTACCAATTAGCCAGGCTAGTTACTACCTAGCACAACTAAATTTGTTAGTAGCCCTGTTTAGGACCAGGGTGCTATATATGACTGGCATCTATTCCATTCATTGTGTACTATTGTGAAGCTGTAATTGGCCACAGCTATCACATGGCACAGCTGCACTGTGATTGGCCCTGTCTGTACCATGTGATCACTGTGACCAATCATAGTGATCAACGCAACAGTACACAATAAATGAAAGCCATCTATTGTGTATAACTGTCATGTGATTGCTGTAATTGGTCACAGAAATTATAATGGTACCAGCACCAGCCCGGTACTAGGACAGTCATCCCTAGGGCGAGGATCAATTCTGGGAGGATGTCATATGACGGATGTCCACTCAGGATGGGAGAGATCCGGCTTGATCGTCATTTGACAATAGCCTCTGCGGTAAGCAGTTAAGCAAGCTGCTAGCAGTCTTCAGAACTACTTGAAGCTTGTTGAAACCCCCTCTAACAGCTGGTTTAAAGTGACAATCAGCACCCCCATTAAGATCTGTGTATAACATTTTCAAACAGGAGCTGAAGGGCACTTTGAAGGCCCGTACACACGGTACAATAATTGGCCAACAACGGTTGTCCAACAGCCTGTGGTCCGATAATCCAACCGTTAGTACGCATGATCCAATAGTTAATTTCCAATTGTTGGCCAACAGAAGTTGGCTGACAAGACTAGAAAACTTGTGTTGCCCAACAAGGCATTGGCTAATTGTTGGCTCGTGTGTACAGAAGTTGGCCCTACAAAAAAGTTGGAAGTGCAAACACGCATGCTCGGGATCCAGGAAGTGTTCGGTCGTGTAAACCTGCGTCCATAATTCACAATTCACATTCACCTGAACTTCCTCTTTATACCCTTGTAACACATCACTACGTTTGGCTTTGTTGGCCGATTACTTGACTACCGTCAGTACGCTAGACAAAACCGCCAACAGCCGATTTGGACAAAAGTTGGCCGTTCGGTTGTCCAACAATCTGCGCGTGTGTACGAGGCTTTAGGCTCAGAAAAAGCTGATTGCCAAACGCTTTAAAAAAGCCTGCTAAAAGTTTCATAAAAGTTTGTTCACGCTGCTCTTATACAAGCTGAAAGCCATGTGAAACAGGCCTTTTAAACAGTCCTATGACAAAATCTAAATGCAGTGGAGCAAAAAAAAAAAAAAAAAAAAAAAAGGACTGATTTCTGTTAGTACATTACGTTTTTTACTTAGTAACCAAGCCCAAGGGTCTCCTTTAACCATTTATTTGTTACCTACTGACTCATGTGGCCCTATTCACAGTTTCCCACTACATGTATACAAACACAATAGAGATAGAGATGGAAATAAAGGACATATGTCTATGTGTTTTCATCAGATGCTTTTAAACATACAAATCATACAAGCAGAGGTGATTATTTTAATGGAATTATTACGAAGTGCTATCACTTCAAAGGCTGGAAACTGAATGCCGCCAATGGGACGGAGCACTGGAGACAAAGACACAAAAGATTGTTCAAAGTCCGCGCTCACTCCTTATTCAGCGTTGCACAATGCCCATAATATGCTGAACACAATTACAAGACTGTCTAATTTTCCTCGCTGAGCTATGACAGTCTCTGTTAAGACGCAGGTCAGGGCACAAAAATTATGGAGATATACTGCTCAGTCTTCCTTGGAGATACAGCCAATTACAAGTTCATAGCTTGCCAGGAAAAGCGGGGAAATATCAAGGCAATTTGATGCATGTCCCAGTTATTATTTTGCATGTAATAAAAAAAAGTGAAATAATTTTGGTAAACAGCGTGAGGTTTAGCTTGCCAGGTCCAGCTCGGGTGGCTTTTAAAGGAACCCTGTACTGGAAAAAATAACTTAGCTTGCTATTACATAACCTCTGCTGAAAATTGCAGTTACTTGGCTCCAGTGGCTGATATTGTGGCTAAAATACACTATATTGTCAAAAGTATTGGGGCGCCTGCCTTTACACGCACATGAACTTTAATGGCATCCCAGTCTTAGTCCGTAGGGTTCAATAGTGAGTTGGCCCATCCTTTGCAGCTATAACAGCTTCAACTCTTATGGGAAGGCTGTCCACAAGGTTTAGGAGTGTATATGGGAATGTTTGACCATTCTTCCAGAAGCGTATTTGTGAGGTCAGGCACTGATGTTGGACCAGAAGCCCTGGCTTGCAGTCTCCGCTCAAATTCAACCCAAAGGTGTTCTATCGGGTTGAGGTTAAGTTCCTCCACCCCAAACTCACTCATCCATGTCTTTATGGACCTTGCTTTGTGCACTGGTCCAAATCATTTGGTAAAGGGGGGATTATGGTGTGGGGTTGTTTTTCAGTGGTTGGGCTTGACCCCTTCCAGTGAAGGGAACTCTTACGGCGTCAGCATACCAAGACATTTTGGACAATTTTATGCTCCCAACTTTGTGGGAACAGTTTGGGGATGACCCCTTCCTGTTCCAACATAACTGTGCAGGCGCCCCAATACTTTTGACAATATAGTGTATAGAAGCGCAACCTATATTACCCCCTATAAAGAAGTTAATAAATACCAGGGATGCACCAATACCGGTATTGGTGCCGATACCAAGCATTTGTGTGAGTATCAGTACTCGTGCAAATGCTCCCGATACCGATACTTTGCAGTGCGATTTGCATCAATACAAAATGACTGGATGCAAATCGCACTGTAAAGAATGGCATGTGATTTGAACAGGAATGCGTTGCGATTCCTGTCCAAATCGCATGCAATTTCACCTACCGCTCCTGTATGTGTGTAGAAAGGGATGCGCCATCTAGTGGGTAGATTATTACTTATATGACTTCTGTCACCGCTCCCCTTACTTCACTAAAGATACCGAGGGCAGCGGGAGCTATAGGCACCTGCTGCTGTCAGCCAAACTCCTGGGAGGAGGGAGTAGGAGAATGGCTTACTGGAGTTTTATGTGTCTATGGACACACACAGTCCTGCACCTGGCTGGCTAAAGAGGCACCTGGAGGAGCAGACACTGCTGGTGGAAGACTTCCAGTGAAGGAGCTAAGGGTCCTTTCTGCACAATATCGTTGTACAGAGCAGGCAAGTATAATCTCTTTTTTATTTAAAAAAAAAAAGCCTGGCTCCAGTGGCTTGAATACTTTGCATCTCTGACCTGGAACAAATATGCAGAAAGTGCAGTGAAGGTAATGTTTAACTACCTCAGTACCGACATGTTTCAGCTTAGCATAGTACCCCTAGAATTTCAGTTTTGAGATACTACATACCAACCTCCAACATGCTAACAATTTCTCCACTTTCAAACTCAGAGGACTGACATTCTGAGGTTCTTCTCCAGCTTCCTGGCATTTCAGTTTAACACAATTCTATAACTGAAACAGATTTCCAAATACCTTGTTACTGAATGAACCAATGCTCAAAATTATATTTCCAAAAACCACATGACCAGTATCCCATTCCAAAACTATGGGCTTTAGTATACTGCCCCTACACCTCCTTTGCAACATTCTCTATTCTTCTGGAAGGGTTTCCACAATATTTTAGAGGGTGTATGTAAGAATCCTGGCCCATTCAGCTAAAAGAGCATTTGTGAGGTCAGGTACAGTGCCTTGAAAAAGTATTCATACCCCTTGAAATGTTCCACATTTTGTCATGTCACAACCAAAATCATAAATGTACAGTTGCAAGAAAAAGTATGTGAACCCTTTGGAATGATATGGATTTCTGCACATATTGGTCATAAAATGTGATCTGATCTTCATCTAGGTCACAACAATAGACAATCACAGTCTGCTTAAACGAATAACACACAAAGAATTAAATGTTACCATGTTTAAATTGAACACACCACGTAAACATTCACAGTGCAGGTGGAAAAAGTATGTGAACCCCTAGACTAATGACATCTCCAAGAGCTAATTGGAGTGAGGTGTCAACCAACTGGAGTCCAATCAATGAGATGAGATTGGAGGTGTTGGTTACAGCTGCCCTGCCCTATAAAAAAAATACACACCAGTTCTGGGTTTGCTTTTCACAAGAAGCATTGCCTGATGTGAATGATGCTTTGCACAAAAGAGCTCTCAGAAGACCTACGATTAAGAATTGTTGACTCGCATAAAGCTGGAAAGGGTTATAAAAGTATCTCCAAAAGCCTTGCTGTTCATCAGTCCACGGTAAGACAAATTGTCTATCAATAGAGAAAGTTCAGCACTGCTGCTACTCTCCCTAGGAGTGGCCGTCCTGTAAGGATGACTGCAAGAGCACAGCGCAGACTGCTCAATGAGGTGAAGAAGAATCCTAGAGTGCCAGCTAAAGACTTACAAAAGTCTCTGGCATATGCTAACATCCCTGTTAATGAATCTACAATACATAAAACACTAAACAAGAATTGATTTCATGGGAGGATACCACAGAAGAAGCCACTGCTGTCCAAAAAAAAACATTGCTGCACGTTTACAGTTTGCACAAGAGCACCTGGATGTTCCCCAGCAGTACTGGCAAAATATTCTGTGGACAGATGAAACCAAAGTTGAGTTGTTTGGAAGAAACACACAACACTATGTGTGTAGAAAAAGAGGCACAGCACACCAACATCAAAACCTCATCCCAACTGTGAAGCATCATGGTTTGGGGCTGCTTTGCTGCATCAGGGCCTGGACGGAATGCTATCATCGAAGGAAAAATGAATTCCCAAGTTTATCAAGACATTTTGCAGGAGAAGGCCATCTGTCCAGCAGCTGAAGTGCAACAGAAGATGGGTGTTGCAACAGGACAACGACCCAAATAATAGAAGTAAATCAACAACAGAATGACTTAAACAGAAGAAAATACACCTTCTGGAGTGGCCCAGTCAGAGTCCTGACCTCAACCCGATTGAGATGCTGTTGCATGACCTCAAGAAAGCGATTCACACCAGACATCCCAAGAATATTGCTGAACTGAAACAGTTCTGTAAAGAGGAATGGTCAAGAATTACTCCTGACCGTTGTGCACGTCTGATCGGCAACTACAGGAAACGTTTGGTTGAAGTTATTGCTGCCAAAGGAGGTTCAACCAGTTATTAAATTCAAGGGTTCACATACTTTTTTCCACCTGCACTGTGAATGTTTACATGGTGTGTTCAATAAAAACATGGTAACATTTAATTCTTTGTGTGTTATTAATTTAAGCAGCCTGTGATTGTCTATTGTTGTGATTTAGATGAAGATCAGATCACATTTTATGATCAATTTGTGCAGAAATCCATATCATTCCAAAGGGTTCACATACTTTTTTTTAGCAACTGTATTTTATTGGGATTTTATGTGATAGACCAACACAAAGTGGCACATAATTGGGAAGTGGAAGGAAAATGATAAATGGTTTTCAATTTTTTTTACAAATAAATATCTGAAAACTGTGGCATACATTTGTACTCAGCCCCCCTGAGTCAATACTTTGTAGAACCGCCTTTCGCTTCAATTACAGCTCCAAGTCTTTTTGGGGAGGTCTCTACCAGCTTTGCACATCTAGAGAGTAAAATATTTGCCCATTCTGCATTGCAAAATAACTCAAGCTCTGTCAGATTGGATGGAGAGCATCTGTGACAGCAATTTTCAAGTCTTCCCACAGATTCTCAATGGGATTTAGGTCTTGACTTTGACTGGGCCATTCTAACACATGAATATGCTTTGAGCTAAACCATTCCATTGTAGCTCTGGCTGTATGTTTAGGGTCGTTGTCCTGCTGGAAGGTGAACCTCCGCCCCAGTCTCAAGTCTTTTGCAGACTCTAACAGGTTTTCTTCAAAAATTGTCCTGTATTTGGCTCCATCCATCTTCCCATGAACTCTGACCAGCTTCCCTGTCCCTGCCCATGGTGTGTTCATGGTGATGTACAGTATAAGTTTTTTTGCCACACATAGCATTTTACTTTTAGGCCAAAAAGTTCAATTTTGGTCTCATCTGACCAGAGCATCTTCTTCCACATGTTTGCTGTGTCCCCCACATGGCTTCTCGCAAACTGCAAAAGGGATGTCTTATGGCTTTCTTTCAACTATGGCTTTCTTCTTGCCACTCATCCATAAAGGCCAGATTTGTGGAGTGAACGACTAATATTTGTCTTGTGGACAGATTCTACCACCTGAGCTGTGGATCTCTGCAGCTCCTCCAGAGTTACCATGGGTCTCTTGGCTGCTGCTCTGATGAATGCTCTCCTTGCCTGGCCGGTCATTTTAGGTGGATGGCCATGTCTTGGTAGGTTTGCAGTTGTGCCATACTCTTTCTATTTTCAGATGATGGATTGAACATTGCTCTGTGAGATGCTCAAAGCTTGAGATCTTTTTTTTTATAACTTAACCCTGTTTTAAACTTCTCCACAACGTTATCCCTGACCTGTCTGGTGTGTTCCTTGGCCTTCATGATGCTGTTTGTTCACTAAGGTTCTCCAACAAACCTCTGAGGGCATCACAGAACAGCTGTAATTATACAGAGATTAAATTAAACACAGGTGGACTCTATTTACTAATTAGGTGACTTCTGAAGGCAATTGGTTCCGCTAGATTTTAGTTAGGGGTATCAGAGTAAAGGGGGCTGAATACAAATGCACTCCACACTTTTCAGATATTTATTTGTAAAACATTTGGAAAACCATTTATCATTTTCCTTCCAGTTCACAATTATGAGCCACTTTGTGTTGGTCTATCACATAAAATTCCAATAAAATACATTTACGTTTCTGGTTGTAACATGACCCAATGTGGAAAATTTCAAGGGGTATGATGACTTTTTCAAGGCACTGTACTGATGTTGGATGAGAAGATTGGTCTCACAGTCAGCGTTCAAATTCATCCCAAAAAAGTGTCAACTTACGTCTGGCTATATAGGTACAGAGAAAAAGTATCTACCCCCTCCCCTATTTTTTTTTTTGTTCACATATTGTTCACACTTAAATGATTCAGATCATCAAACACATTTTATTACACAGAGATAACCGGAGTAAATACAAAATGTTGGTTTTTAAATGATGAATCAGTTTACTAAGGTAAAAACAAATGAAGCCAAATCTGCCTGGCCCTATGTGAAAAATGAATTGCCCCCTAAACCTAATAACTGGTTATACCACTCTTGGCAGCAACAATCAAGTGTTTACAATAACTGCCAATGAGTCTTTCAAATCGCTGTGGAGGAATTTGTCTCACTCTTTTTTGCATAATTGTTTTAATTCTGCCACACTGGAGGGTTTTCGAGCATGAACGGCCTGTTTAAGGTAACTGGAACTGGAATTCTCAAACTGCTATTACAAGCAGGAGCAGGTATGTAATGGAATCACTAAATGGAGTTTCTCTAAAACTGTTAGTAAAAAGCCCAACCGGAGGTGATCATATTCTTGACCTAGTACTGACAAATGGGGATCAACTGTCTGTTGAGGTGGAAGAGAATTTGGGTTCTAGTGATCATCAATGTCTTTGGTTTGATATTAAAACAAGAACTGAAAAATCATTTACAAAAACAAAAGTTTTAGATTTTAACCACTTGACAACTGGGCACTTAAACCCCCTTCCTAACCAGACCAATTTTCAGCTTTCAGTGCTCTCACATTTTGAATGACAATTACTCAGTCATACTACACACTCTCGTGACTTTCGACTTTTAACCAGACCAATCCTTCCCCCAAATTCACGGGTCAACAGTTCACCAATTTTAGATTTTGAAAACAAAAACATTTACTAAAAAGTCAAGAACAAAATTATAGTTTGGTTTCTGTAACTACTAGTGATCTTGGGTTTAAGAGAAGGTGGAGTTGTCTGTCAACTAGGGGTAAACAGTCATGATCCAGTTCTTATACTAGTGGAGGCCAACCCGAAAAATGATTGTCAAAATCTCTTTGAGGTAAATCACTAAGGTAATGTATGGACGAGGACGAACATTATCGTCAAACTCTTAAGGTCAAGGTCAATGGAATTTGTCCGGCAAGT
>BLSH010078014.1:396620-410499 GCA_018402905.1 Glandirana rugosa | reverse complement strand
TTTGACTATATTACCAGTGTTTTGGACCAGGGTGGTGCTGTGGACATCTCAGCGTATCTCGATTTCGGCAAGGCATTTGATACAGTTCCACACTATGACCTAATACAAGAGTTGTACAAGCTAGGACTTAACCCTTGGGTGGTTCAGTGGATATGTAGTTGGCTAAAGGATAGATCCCAGAGTGTGGTTGTAAATGGGGTTCACTCAGAACAGAGACCAGTCACTAGTGGGGTACCACAAGGCTCTGTACTGGGTCCTGTTCTATTTAACCTATATGTAAGTGATATAACTAAAGGTTTGTTGGGCAATGTATGTCTCTTTGCTGATGATACAAAGGTGTGTAATAGGGTTGATATCCCTGGAGGTGTCTGTAACATGGAACATGATTTGGCATTGCTGGAAGATTGGTCAAAGCAGTGGAGACTGCAGTTCAATATTTCTAAATGTAAAATAATGCACATAAGAAATAAGGATTCCCTTAGAGAGTACAGCATTGGGGGTACAGTGTTAGCCAGCACTACAGAAGAAAACGATTTGGGGGTGCTTATTTCAGATGATTGCAAAATGAGCAAACAGTGTGACCAGGCAGTGAGAAAAGCAAATAGAATTCTGGGATGTATCAGTAGAGGGATCACCAGCAGGAGGAAGGAGGTTCTGATTCCTCTATATAGATCTTTAGTGAGACCTCACTTAGAATACTGTGTCCAGTTCTGGAGACCTCACTTACAAAAAGTTATTGATAAGATAGAACGAGTTCAGAGCCGGGTAACAAAAATGGTGAAAGGACAGGGATAAAACATATCAAGAGTGACTTCAGAAACTTAATATGTACAGTCTGGAAAGAAGGGGAAGGGGAGAAATGATTGAAACCTTTAAATACATCAAGGGGGTGAATAAGGTTCAGGAGGGCAGTCTTTTCAATATGAAACCAAAATCAAGAAGACGTGGACATGACCTCAAGCTAACTGGAGGGAAGTTCAAAACTAATCTTAGAAAGTATTATTTTACTGAAAGGATGGTTGATGATTGGAATAAACTACCAACAGAGGTTGTGAGACAGTCAATAGTAAATGGCTTCAAACATGCTTGGGATAAACATAAATCTATGGTCAGACAACACTTTTTTTAATGGGAAAAAAAACATAAAAGAAAAAAAAAGGGCAGACTTAATGGACTATTCTGTCTTTTTCTGCCGTCACTTTTCTGTTTCTATGTCATGCCACAGTATCTCAATCAAATTTAAGTCTGAACTTTAGCCATTCAGAGGTAGACTTGCTGGTGTGTTTGGGATTATTGTCCTGATTCATAACCCAAGTGTGCTTGAGCTTGAGGTCACAAACTGATGGCCTACATTATCGTTCAAGCTTTTCTGATAGAGCACAGAATTCATGCTTCCATCAATGATGGCAAGTCGCCCAGGTCCTGAAGCTGGAAAGAAGCACCAGACCATAACACTACCACCACAATGTCTGACTGTTGATATGAGGTTCTTTTTATGAAATGCTGTGTTAGTTTTAAGCCAGATGTAAAAGGGATGCACACCTTCCAAAAAGTTAATCGTTTGTCTAATCAGTATACAGAATATTTACCCAAAAGTCTTAGGGATAATCAATATGTTTTTGGCAAATGTGAGATGAATCTTTGCATTCTTTTTGGTCAGCAGTGGCTTTCGCCTTGGAACTGTCCCATGGATGGTATTTTTGCCCAGTCTCTTATTGTTGAATCATGAACATTGACCTTACCTGAGGCAAGTGAAGCCTGCAGTTCTTTAGATGTTGTTCTGGTTTCTTTTTTGACCTCCTGGATGAGTCGTGGTCATGCTCTTGGAGTAATTTTGGTTGGCCAGCCACTCCTGGGAAGGTTCACCACTGTTCCAAGTTTTCTTCACTCGTGGATAATGGCTCTCACCGCGGTTCACTGGAGTCCCAAAGCCTTAGAAATGGCTTTGTAACCCTTTTCAGACTGATACAATTACTTTTGTTTGTCAACTCTTCTTCAATTTCTTTAGATTGCATGATGTATTGCTTTTTGAAATATTTTAACTTTGTCAGACAGCTTCTACTTAAAGTGTAATTCACCTTTACAGAAAATCTGTAAGGTGACCTACCACTGGACCCCATCCCACCCGGTCCCACTGTACCACCAGTCCAGGGATTTGAAATCTTCACAGCCTTATCTCGTGTCCGTATTTCTTAGCTAGGGTGGATTACATGGATTCTAATTGGTCAGCTCCGTCATATGGACCAATTAGAAGCCATCTAGCCCATACCGTTAGCAACGCAAGGAGAGGAGAGTAAGCCATCGGGATTTCAAATCCCTGCACAGGTGAAACGGCTTTTTGTTGTCGGACAGCGGGGCAATTTGGTACGGCAGGAGCAGTTGGGAGGGGGTCCAGTGAAAGGTCACCTTACAGATTTTCAGTAAAGGCAAACTTAAACTTTAAGACCCCTTTCACACTGAGGCGCTTTCCTAGCATTTTTATGCTAAAAATAGCGCTTCCAAAACGCTGCCCATTAATTCCAATGTACCTATTCACACTGGGACGTCATGCTGGAGCTGCGTTTAAAAAAGTCCTGCAAGCATGATTTTTTGTGCTTATTCTGAGTGCTAAAAATAGCGCATTAAAAATACCCATATACATTGAAATTAATGTAAAGCGCTTTAAAAGCGCGTTAAAAGCGTCAGAAAAACGCCCATAGGTTGTGGAAAGGTCAAAATACCAGGAAGTAAACAGAATGTAATGTAGGGGGATGTGCTATTTATTTAAGGCTAGCTCTTCAAAAGCGCTTGAAAAACGTCTGGGCATTAGCGCTAACGCGGGAAAACCGCGGCAATAACTCTTGATGTTTTGCACGTGTTTTTCAAAGCCTCAGTGTGAAAGTAGCCTAAGTGATTTCTTAAGGCCTTGGTGTGATAAATGAAATTTAACTCAGCTGCTACTTTTTCATATAGGGCCAGGCAGGTTTGGACAGCATTTTTTACCTTAAAAGATGAAATCACAACCCGCATTTTGTATTTACTCAGGTTATCTTTGTGTGATATTAAAATTTGTTTGATGATCATTTAAGTGTGACAAATATCCAAAAAAAACAAAAAGGAAAGGGGACAAATACTTTTACTTTTCCACAGCACTATAGGTGTCATTGGCATGTTTCCACAGACTTTTGCCCATATAACTTATCACCATTTTAGTCTGTGTAGATTTAATAGATTTAGTAAAGAGATAAACGTGGCAATATTTCATATAATCGGTACAAACTCTGATGACTGCTATGTTGCCACTATTCAGCCTTATCATCAGTAAAACTCCATGAAAGAAAACAAGAGACTCACATATGAATCAGATCTTTAATGAGTCATCAGGTATACCTGAAACTCAGGCTTTGATCCCAGTGCCTACGATAAAAATTTAACAGTTAGCACCAATTACCAAATGAAGAGCTCAATATTCCAGTCTTAACCATATAAGAACCAAACTGAACACATTTGGCCCATTTTATGTTGGCTTTAGTTTTAGGAGTAATACTTTATTGGTCTTTCTGTTTGGTTTTTTCACAGGTCAAATTATCAAAGATATGTAAATAATGGGTAAATGTAAGGATGGATCAAGAAGGTTTCTGCTTCAAGTATACTGGGTCTGCCAACATGCTATGGCCATCATGATGATTATATCTCAGTCTCACTGATGGGATATCAATTGTCTAACTGAATTCTGATCAGATGACCCTTCAGTTCGAAGTTCCAGAATGTTAACCAGGAGACGAGATCCTTCAAATTCTCCGCATCAAGCAGGTGCCCAGAATTCCTTCCTAGCCTGACAGGCTGGCATCCGTTACGAGAATCATCTAAGAAAACAGAATTAAGGACTTTGCTGACTCCAGGACTATATTCTGGCGCACTTGTTTAACTCTTTGGTCTTCAAGACACAATTTGTTTGGATGTTCTTTTATGACTTCTGGGGCCTTCCAAAACCAGGTATATTTATTTTGATATAATACTTTATTTGCCCAGGGATCCATTTAGCTAATTATGCAACTGGTGAAGGAAGCTGGATGCTCTAAACTTACTCAGGGAGTAATTAAGTCATGTGAAAAAGTAAGTACATGCCATGGGTTTATTTAACCTACTTGAACAGGCAAATATTAGATCTTCATTCTAATAGTGCTTATACACGAAGATGTTTAGGGAGACCTATTTTCGGGGCAGGGGTAAGCCCTGTCTCTAATTCAACATGTGGTGTTTCTTCTGGTTTTCTATCCCTGGCTTCCCCCATACTTTTCCCCCTACTCTTTCTTTTCCCTTCCTTTCCCTTTTGCCAGCCACCCTTCCCTTGCGATTCATCTCTATGAGGGTAGGGGATCGATCACCTGCGGACCTTGGTTTATGTTCTATGTAACCTTTAGTTGGTTCCACCTCTGAGTCTCTACACCAGTGCTGCAAGGAACAGTCTTTACTTTTGCAGTTATAATTATTTTTGGTCTCCTATGATAGACAGCACACTGGTCCAATGCCAGGAAATTGAAGTAGTGTGACGTCTATCGTAGGAGGCGGTCCAGGACGCGGGACTTCGTTTGACTGCAGCCGCCGGGCAATTCAAATCCAAGCTGTGTCACAGTGGGAGATCCCCACTCTGTGTAATCCGGCCGGCTCTCCTCTCTCTGATCCCTGTGCGCTGATGAGGCTGCATTGATGGGCACTGGTGAGGCTGCATTGATGGGCACTGGTGAAGCTGCATTAATGGGCACTGGTGGGGCTGCATTAATGGGCAATGGTGGGGCTGCATTAATGGGCACTGGTGGGGCTGCATTAATGGGCACTGTCAGGCTGCATTGATGCACACTGATCAAAGGCATTTTTTTTTTTTTTTAAATGAAAAAAATATATATATATATATACATGTTATACTCACCAAACTGTGCAATGGTATTACACAGAGCAGCCCCAATTTCCTCTTCTTGGGTCCCCCGTTGGCACTCATTGCTCCTCCTCTTCTGTCTCTGCCCTCATGACAAATGCTTGCTATGGGGACAGAGGTGTGGGCTTGATCCTGAGCTGGAATGTTTGTGCCCATCGAGACACAGTGCTGGTCAGCCCTGACCCCAGCTCACAGAATTTGACTAACAGCAGCAGGAGCCAATGGCTCCCATTGCCCTCAGTCAAGCTTGTGAGAGAAGAGAGGAGATCGGCATAAGGGCACAACGCTGGATTGATACAGGACTAAGGTAAGAGTTTGGGGGGGGGGTGAAGGGCACAGCAAGTAGCAAAACGCTTTTTACCTTAAGAACCATTTTAATTTGTTCAGGACTGACCATCTCCAAAAATTAAAGAGCTGACTAACAGATGCCCAAAAAGAAGTCTTCAAGATCCCCAAAATTTAATTGCATTTAATTCACTGAATGTGGTGAAAATCCACTTTGAAAATACTACCTAATCACACACAAGGAACATTTAAAAAATCATATTTTTGCCTGCATAGAATTGGAGGATGGAAGGCAGCAGGGCTTCACCTCATTTATCAAGCTAAGGGAAAATTACCTTGCACAGTAGATGACAGAGTTTTGGAGCACTTCCTTTGGCTCTGCCGCTGGCTGTGATAGGTCATGGTCGGGGACAAAAGTCCTCCAGTGGCCACTGCCGCTCAATCCACCGGATCATCCCTGGTGTCAGTGTGTGGGCAGCAGGTGACAGCCGACCAGCATTGCCCGAGTCAGCTTGTGATACACACTGCTTCTCCCGCCCCTCTCTTTTTTTTTGCTAGAAAATTACTTAGAACCCCAAAACATCTTATTATTTTTTCAAAAACCATACAGAATAAAATGGCGGTCATTGCAATACTTTATACTTTATCTCACACCATATTTGCACAGAGGTCTTACACACACAATTTTTTTTTTTTTTTTTGAAAAAATGTAATAGAAAAAAAAGCTTGACAGGACCTCTTTAGTGTGAGATCTGGGGTCAAAAAGACCTCAGATCTCACATTTACACTTAAATGCAATAAAAAACAAAAAATCTCCCCTTTAAGACCATCATTCCCTCACTTGACCCCATGCCTCACAGGGGAAAGACCATCGGGGAGCGACAGAAGGTAGGTGGGCACCTCTCCCACCACTGATAAAAGTGAACTCGCGGCGAATCCACCACAGAGACCACTTTTATCTGAAGGCAGACGGCCTGCCGTTTGAGAAAATACTGGGGTTATGGCAGCTATGTGCTGCCATAACACCGATATTTAACGTCATACTACTGATGTACAATGACAGTGGGCGGTCCGTAAGTGGTTACAACAAAAAAAAAATCAAGATGTTGAGCGTGGCGGACTTTGCATTTGGGTGCAATGTCTGCTCCAACAGCTTTTTGGATGTCTGAGGTAATTGCTTTTTTTGCCAGGTTTTCAATACATACAGACTTAAAGTGTTGTTCTCTGGCATCACAGCCCAATCCTTAGGCAGCACAACCCCCCTTCAGTGGACCATTTGCATGGAACTCTTGCCATGTTCTGGCTTAGTTAGGACCATTAGCATTCAGCAACCACACTAAGAACAAGAAAGCACGACAATCTCACTGTTTGTTCTTATCAAAGCGTCTTTTATTGTATCCTTCTGACAACCCACTTGCAAGTCTAGAAGGAGGCTTAAGATCAAGTAAGAGGAAGACATGGGCGGTTTTGTGTGCAAAAATGCCCAAATCCTACAGTTATAATACTATGCTCAATTCGTATGCCATTTTCCTAGACTTGTATGTTGAGAATAAAGATAGAAGTTACTGAATCACATAGAACATACAAGGCGTTAAAAAGCATAACACCACTGTAGTGACAATGTTCACACTGCAAGGCAGGAGAGGAAAATCAGTCAAGATTGTAAACATTTTTCAAACCACGGTGTTCCATAACGCACATGTAGACACTACAGGAATCATCCACATTTGGAATATGAATATTTGGGGGAATGCTGATCTAACCTTTCTTTCTACTTCTACATCCAGCCGCGCTCCAATCACAGCTGATTCTATTGCTCCCCATAGCACTATTGAACATCTTCCTGGGATCATGAGCCTGCGCAAACTGAAGGGATTGGCTAATGGAGAATTTGCACAAATGATCACGATTTGTAAAACAATGACAGCCTATGCAGTATTATAATGGTCACTCGGAGGGAAACACTCACACTTAGGCATATGTAGGAATTTGAACTGTTAAATTATTGTACTGTGTAGGCTCAGATTTATTTATTTTTTATTCTGTTTATGCACCTTGTTGATTGTTAAAAGTTGTACCCGCTTATTTTTGGCCTTTCCTAGTTCCTCTTTTCCCCACTCAACATTTTTTTGCAGGAAAAAAGAAAAAAAGTGCATCCCCCCCAAACAGGAGCCTGCAAAGCGTTGTGCCCACAACCGTAATCAGTGAATTAGGAGTGCAATGCCAGGCTTCTGTAGACTCTTCCTCCAGCTCCCTGCCTGTACCTATGGCCTTTCAGTTGGAGAGATGAAGAAGTGTGAATAAGACTACGATCGTGTCCGCAGTGGAAGATGGGACTTGTAGTTCATGCATTCACAGATCTATGTAAATATATGCTGCAACTGCGTGGGCAGAGCCCTGTAGAGCCACACCAATTTCAAAAGCAACAGCGGCAGTGGGACAGCAGAACCATGGCATGCTGTGTCAGGATCTGAGGGCTCTGGGTTGGGGGGAGAGTTTGCTTACTAGCATGTTACACCCTTTGTAACATCTTGGATGTTAAAAAGGTAGAGTTAGACTTTAATTAAAGTGATTGTAAAGGCTGAAGGTTTTTTATCTTGCATTCCATGCATTAAATACTATGGAAGAGGAAGATCAGTGACCGGAGAGTGAGCTATATTCAAAGTTGTGTCAGCCCATTCTGGGTCTATTGTTAAAGAGGAAATAAACCCTGTTGGGTTTTACTTCCTATATATTCCCCTGCAAAGTAAAAACATAATGGGCTACTATGCATCACATTGTAGCCCATTATGTGTCACTTACCTGCAAACAAAGCCTGAGATGTCCCCTGTGCAGGCAGCGTCCATCTTCAGCCCCTCTTCCTTCCGGGCCCGCAATCTCCAAACGAAGTGAAGAAAGGGCACAGTGGGACGTTTCTTCACTGCGCATGTGCAGAATGACGTTGGCAATGACAGTACTCTGTATATCTCCTAAACCGTGCAGGTTTGGGAGATATGCAGGGCACCTACTGGTAAGCCTTATTCTAGGCTTGCCTGTAGGTTAAAGTGGTTGTCACAGGTTGACAACCACTTTAAGGTGAGCATGCAATTCACCTGGTGGCGGAGCACGATTGCATGTGTTGTTGGAGCACCAAGGAAGTTTATATTGTTCAGCACAGCTGTCACTTGGAAGAGATTTATATTCTTTTGACACATGAAGAGTGGATTTTTTGGGACTTTATAAACACTTATATTTTTATCATCAGTTTATTTAATATTTGATATATATTATTTGATTGCTATGTTGAGTGATACAAATTCACTATTGTAGATGTGGTATTAACACAGATTTATGGTATGTAGTTGGGCAGCATTTTCACCCCTATATTGCCAAGATGAAAAAGCCTTGTGTGCAGCTGCCCATCCCCCCCCCCCGTTCCCCTTCAGTCCCCCTAATACTTACCTGAGCCCTATCGCAATCCAGAAATGTTGCAGGAGTGTCTTGGCTGCCAGGGAATCCCCTCCTCATTGGGTAAGACAGGAGCGTGGCGTCATTGGCTCCTGCTGCTGTCAGTCAGCCAAAGAGGAGAGAAAGAGGACGGGTCGGACTGCGGCTCGGGTGTCCCCATAGCAAGCTGATTGCTGTGGGGGCACCCAACAACAGGGAGGGACCAGGAGTACTGAAGAGGAACCCGAGGAGGATCCTGGCTGCTCTGTGCAAAACCAACTGCACAGAGGAGGTAAGTATAACATGTTTGTTATTTTTAACTTAAAAAAAACCCACAAGACTTTAGTATCACTTTAAACTTCTAAAATAACTTTCCATTTGCAGGTACATAGCTGGATCTCTGTGTTTCTTTAATCGCTTCCCAACCACCCACCGCAGTTATACTGCGGCAAAATGGCTGGATAGCGCGAAGGGACAGCCAAACTGCCCAAAGTTCCAGGATGTTGATCAGAAGTCTCGCTACCTTTGATGACCAAGTTCCCTGCATCAAGAAGGCATCTATGGTTCTTCCACAGTCTCATGAGGCAGCATACATTGTGAGAACTTTCCACATCTTTGAGGGAAAGGATTTCCCTCACTCCAGGACCAGGTTGGCAATCCACCATGCCAGGGAGAGTCTGTCCTGCAGAATGTTGAGCTCCAATGGTCTGGAGTGAAACATGGCATACAGTACAGCCTTGAACGCTATCATTAGGTCCAAGACTCTAGTAGGCAGGAATCGAGAGTTAACTCTGAAGTCAAAGGACCCAGGTCCCTCAAGCATGAGGGACAGAAGTTTGCATTATCTGAGAGGGATAGGGAGGACTGAGCCTTTAGCAGAAGGGTAATGCGATCGTCTACTGTAAAATGCAGATAGAGTAGATGAGGAAAGTTGGGAATGTGCCCACAATCATCCTGGATACCTACTGAAGCCAGAAAATTCCCTGGAGAAAGGGAGGCAATGACAGACCTGGCCGATTCCATTCGGAACGTTTGAACCCACGGGAAGAAGTGGAGCATTTTTAGATCCAGAATAAGCTGCACTCCATAATGTCTTAGGAACCATTAACAGATTTGAATAGAAAGCCTGAAAGCGTTCGAATTGTGGGACTGGAGCAATGATCCCCGCAAGGAACTGCTGAACAGCAGCAAGATCTCTCTGCCTTTGCAGGGCATTGGAGGGGTTATATAGAGGATGTCCCTGCAGCTCTCTTTTGGCAGTGTCGAATCACCTGAAAGTGGCTGCATATAACCTTTAGGCTTAGTACCCGTTTCCAGGACTGTCTAAGAAATGTAAATACTTTAATATATAGAGTGTGGACCCAATAGGTTTACACTGAGTAATGGCATTTTTTTTGCCAGGGCAGCAGTTGTTTGGGTCTTAAGAAAGGGGCTATAGGTTTTATATATTCGTTTCACCCTAAAGTATGGATATGGTGGATTAGCCATGACCAGTATTCTTTGCTCCTCTGAGGAGAGAGCTGAACATTATACAGGAAAAGGTGGGCAACAAAAGTAATGGCACAATTTTTATGTTTTTTAACTTCTACATTGTTTTAATCAGAAATATCAGCATCACATGCCTGACTTGCACAACACTTTAGGCATCTTTATCATTGGTGACATCTGTTCTATCTCAGCAGTGGATCCTAGACTGATTCCGAGTCGGATCAGAAAGGAAATTGATATAACATATGGGACATCAAAGTCCATACCAATCTTTCATTTATTCTGTGATGGAGGAAAAAGGGGTCACATGTAATCTCTATAAGTGGCTGCCTATAAACTGATATGTGGCTGCCTATACTCACCCACAGCCAATCAGTTCAGTAAAAGACACCCTGGACACAAAAGTATTGTTTGCTCCGAAGCTCCTGAATGGACTTACATTTTGACACAAGCACACCAGTTACATCCTGCTACCCATAGACATGCTGCAGTCAGTTTTTGACTTGTCTATCAATGCCAACATGACTTCCAGGATGTTGTGCTGAGTCTTGAACGCTGGGCCTGAACAGCATCAACTGGAAGAGGGAAAAAGATTAACCTGCGTAAGCTCTGACATAGAACTGACCCAGGGATTTGACGTGTGAACAGGGTGGGTGGGAAGTACGGGTAAGGCAAGCATTACTGTGTGGAGCTAAAGTAACAGATTACCTTAAAGAATATGTAAACCCGACATTTTATATTCCTGATATGTGCCCGCTGTACCATGTACTAGTATGAGAGAGTATCCTGTTCTCTTTGTATTGCTTCCTTTGTGTCAAATAGTTGGTGCTTCTGCCAGTCCCCCTGCTTTTTTATCAAAAACTGACCATACTAGGCATGAACACACAGCACGGTCAGTTCTCTAGCTGTGCCAAGAATGCAGCTTGTTCTCCTCCAATGATCAGACTCGTCCGTGCCCCTTCACTGGGAAGATCAGCGTGCTGCTGTTTCTCCACCCATAGGGTTCTCTTTGTATTGCCTCCTCTATGTGAAATCCCTGATGTTTCTGCCAGTCCCCTTGCTATCCCATCAAAAACTGACCACACTAAGCAGGATAACTCACTGTGGTTAGTTCTCTACCTGTGCTGGGAAATTAGTGTGCTCTCCTCCAATGATCAAACTCATCTCTCCCCCCCCCCCCCACCCCGCCCCAATTTCACTGGGAAGATCAGTGTGCTGCAGTTTCTCCATCCAAAAGTAATGTGATCACGTATAGAAAAGGGGAAAAAAGGTATTTGTTTTTTTGTTTTAAATCTATACAAAAATATTTTGCCTTTCATTTCTATTTGAACCTGAATGGGTTGTTTTACAAGGAGAAGGTTTACAACCACTTTAAACTGGCCATACACTGATCGAAATTCCTGCTCTACAGAAGTAGATCAAGAAAGACATGCTGAAAAACTTTTGTCAATCATCAAAGACCTGATCAACAAATTCTGACAGCGGTAGCTTTCCCTGTCAGAAAACTGTCCCAGGGACAAGATTCCTCCATCCATCCAGTTTGTGCGAGAAAATGACAAACATACAAAAAAAAAAAGTTTGATGGTCAGCTTTACGCTGCCATTGTGGTATAGTGATCTTGTGCAAATTTAAGTCACACCAGCCAAGCCATTATTAGTGAGCAGAGCGATTAAGGATTACAATTTACAAAGTTGCTAATTTTACTGTCCTGTCTTACCAGATCAGATTTGAAATAAAATAAAGAGTTTTCCTTTGAGGGACGCTTATATGGCACACAATACACAAGTGCACTTAATTCCAATATAGAATGCTTGACAGTGTCCACGTGGTTTTAAGCTAGCATTGCGATCTCTGTAAACACACGAAAAAGAAAAGGTATCTGCTTTTGGGGGGGGTTCAGCATGGATAGGCAAAAAGCTGCCTCAGCAATATGTTTAAACCTCCAAATTTGACCACCTAAGTAAATACATACAAGTTTGTATTGATTAGCAGCAAAAATTGGTTATGTTAAGCATGACGTCCTCGGAGGGGGACCTGTGCACAGAAATCTTTCCAGTGAAATCCTGGATAGAACCTTGAGTTTGTGCGACTTACAGATGGACTCGCAGCACGTCACGGGTGGCCACAGAGCTGTTACAATTCTTGCACACAATAGAGAAACTTTTCTGTGTTTCGCCTAAGCAAGGACGACACATGAGGTGGCCGCAGGAGAGCTGGTAAACGGGTTCTGTTCTACAGTAATTTGAAAATGTCTTCATACAGGAAGCACAGCCTTGAATCGTGTTGCTTCTATTGTGTGCTGGAGATACAAAAAAAACATTTATAGAAAAGCGTTACTAACAGTTCATGACATCCAACAGGGTTTATCAGTCAAACACAAAAACACGGAAATAATGAAAATTATCCAAAGAAAGTCACAGGAAAGGAAAGCGATTAGTCACTGCAATTTTGTTCTTAAAACTGAAAGCAGTATGTCATTTACCATAAATCCAAAAAATGGGGGGGTTATTACACATTTAAAAGTACAACTAAAGCCCCTTTCACAATTGTGCGACTTGACAGTTGCACAATTTTGCTGTGACTTGTAGCAATGCCTGTGTAATCCTGAGGTCTATGGACCTCAAAAGTCGGACCAAAGTAGTGCAGGGACTACTTTGAAGTCGCACGTATATGAATGGTACTCATTGAAAATCATGGGGTACGACTTGCCATGCGACTTTGCAGTCCCAAGTCGCAGGACAAGTCACACAAGTGTGAAAGGGCCTAAAGGCTATGTGAGTTTAACCACTTGCCAACCTGCTACAGGGCGGCCGTAGCAGTTGCTTGTGCGTGCCACTAGCAATGGCAGATTGTGCAATCTTCTGTCTCTGAGGGGATCCTCCAAGCACGCTTTAGGAAGACCCTGGCCTGCTGATCTATCGGGGCTGATTCTTGACACTTTTTAATTAATCGGCATCAGCCGATTGTGCTGCAAACTAGGCTGATTTAAAGTACTAAAGACCGGTTCATACGGGCGATCCGACTTGTGGGGCAACTTAGCGCGACCCCACACAGCGCAACTTGCAAAGTACTTCTGTAATGGAAGTCAATGCAAGTCGCCCCAAAAGTAGTACAGGAACCTTTTGAGTCGCTCCTATTAGAGCAGTTCCATTGCAATGCATGGAGCGCGACTTGTCAGGTGACTGGCTCTTAAAATTTTTTTTTTTTTCCATCCAAAAGTTTTGATTACCCGTTTTTGTGCATTTAATATTTAAGATACATTTTTTTTTCATCTAAATTATACATACAAGTGCACTGATTGGAGGCTTGTTGTGTTTAAAGAGGAAGTAAATCCTGATGGGGTTTACTTCTTCTATATTCCCCTGCAAAGTAGAAACATAATGGGCTACTGTGCATCGCATATTATCCCATTATGTGCCACTTACCTGCATTGGAAGCCCGCGACGTCCAGAGATGTCCCCTGTGCAGGCAGCATCCATCTTCAGCCCCTCTTCCTTCCGGGGCCGGGGTGCGCGTACGGACCCTCACTGTAGTGTGTTGAGGCCGGTCAGTGTCTCGTCCTCTAACGCCGGGGCCTTCCTTCTCCCCGACTTCTACCTACGACGGACGTGTCCCCTGTAGAGACCTGCAGCGCCCGAAGGTTACGTCCATTCACCGTGTATTACCCTATTATACGCTACGTGTCATCGGGTAATACAAAGATGAAACGTCCCCTTATATCTTCTTCATTTGGGGTAGTCCTAAATGAAGGAGAAATTTGTGTTG
>BLSH010078014.1:355174-369214 GCA_018402905.1 Glandirana rugosa | reverse complement strand
ACAAGCGTTAAGATGCAAATAACCTCATCTGAGTTTTTTCATTACAGGATGGGAATAAGAACTTTATTCTCATTTCAGCATAAAGTAACATTTGCTTACCACTTAGACCAAGAAATATTGTTGCCTACATTTCCAGGCACAGCACAGAATCACTGTCACCCACTAGTTATAGGTCACCCCATCCAAACCCACTTACATAAGACAACAGACTTCAGGTCTTCAACTTGGTGTTCTTCTATCAGGGTCTCATAAATGACAGTCACCAACATCAAGAAAATTGCATCCTGGGCCATAAAGATAATAAGGAAAGCTTATTCTGCCAGAGGTTTGGAGCCTTCCACTACAGCACATTTAACAAGAGCTATGTCTACTCTTCATCTATGGTTGCATCAGGGCTGGCTCAAGACATTGTGCTGCCTGAGTCCAAGAATGAAATTCTGCCCCACCCCCCTTAAAAAATAAATCATGCCCACAAAAGGCCCCCACATCCATTATTTTATATCATGATAATTAAAACTATAATTAACCACTTCAATACCGGGCACTTAGAACACTTCCCTACCAGACCAATTTTCAGCTTTCAGTGCTGTTGCGCTTTGAATGAGAATTACGCGGTCGTGCGCCGTTGTACCCAAACAAACTTTTTGTCATTTTGTTCCCACAAATAGAGCTTTCTTTTGGTGGTATTTGATCCCCCCTGCGGTTTTTATTTTTTGCGCTATAGAAAAAAAAAGACCGAAAATTATGAAAAAAAAAAAAAATTTTCTTTGTTTCTGTCACAAAAATTTGTATAAAGTACATTTTCTCCTTCACTGACGGGCACAGATGTGGCTACACTGATGGGCACTGATGAGGCTACACTGACGGGCACTGATGAGGCAGTACAGATTGGCACTGATGAGGTGGCACTGATAAGGTTGCACTGATGATGGGGTACATATACAGCACTGATGGGCGGTACTGACAAGCAACACTGACGGGCACTGATACGTGGCACTGATGGACACTCCTAGGCGGCACTGATTAGTGGCACTGGGCACTGATGGGCACTGATAGGTGGCAATTTTAGGTGGCACAGGTGGGCACTTTTAGGTGGCACATGTGGGCACTGATAGGTGACACGGGTGGGCACTGATAGGTGACACGGGTGGGCACTGATAGGTGACATGGGTGGGCACAGGTGGGCACTTATAGGTGGCAGTGGTGGGCACAGGTGCAACAAGCACTGTTAGGGATGGCACTGGCAGGCATCATACATGGGCACAGTGCCATCCCTACAGTGCACAATAATGCCCTTACCTGGTGGTCTAGTGGGGGCTCCCTGGTGGTCCTGGGCGGCCTCTGTGTGATGTCCCCTGGTGGTCCTGGGCGGCCTGTGTGCGATGTCCGGCGGGGGGGGCTCCTTGGTGGCACTGATCCGGCTCCCTGGTGGTCCAGTGGGGTGATCCTGAGGGTGGCTGCGCTGATAAACATTCAGCGCAGCCCCCCCCCTCTCAGGAGAGCAGCCGATCGGCTCTCCGCTGCTCAGGTCTGCAGACCTGAGCAGAGGAAAAGCCGATCAACGGCACTTCCTATTTACACTGTGATCAGCCGTGATTGGTCACGGCTGATCACATGGTAAAAGGCTTCGGATCGAAGCCTTTTACCTCGGTCGGTAATGCGGTGGGTCAGCCTGACCCACGGCACCACCGATCGCCGCGATGCGCGCCCCCAGGGGCGCGCGATCGCGGATTATCCTGAGGACGTCAATAGACGTCCAGTCAGGATAATGAACCCCCCGCCCGGACGTCATTTCTCTATACGCCGGGCGGGAAGTGGTTAAAGTATTGGATGGGCAGCTATATAATAAGGTTTAATGATGAAAAATATAAAGTAGTGCACTTGGTAACTAAAAACATGAAGGCGAGTTATGTCCTAGGGGGGAAAATGAAGATGAAAGGATTTCATGGCCCTGGTACAGTATGCTTGGCAAGTTGACTATTAGCATGCATTGAAGAGGTATTTACTCGAGAGAACTAGAATTCTACCACTTTACAGAACTCTGGTTTGGCCACATCTTGAGTATGCCGTTCAGTTCTGGTCACCAGTCCTCAGAAAGGATGTCCTTGAAGTGCAGAGAGTCCAGAGAATAGCAACAATGCTAATAGGGGGCTGGAGGACCTGTTATGAGGAACGCCTACAAACATTAAGCATTACTTTTCCAGGGCGAAAACGTTTTAAAGGGCAACAAACTCCACTTTTTAACTTATACCTACGTGTAAACCAATAATAAGGCTCACCTGGTACAGGTGATAATCTTCTAAACATGCACTGATTAGGAGATATTCCTATGTGTAACAGCCTGTGACATCAGTGCATGTGCACTGTGATCTGAATGTGCAGAACACTTGAGTGTGCCGTCCATAGAGTGTGCTGTGCTGGTGACTCAGGCACGGGAGTAACAGCACGTTTCAGCCAAACTACCGAAGTGAACAATCCTGGAGGAAGATGGAATCCCTGTCATCAGTGACAGCGCAAAGCTGGAGGCATCTATTTTATAGGCAAGTCTGTCATAATGTGCGAGTATGTGGAGCATACTAGCACATTATGACATTAAAGCGGAGTTGCACCCAAAAGTTGAACTTCCGCTTTAAGGCCTCCTCCCCAGCTCCTGCTTGTGAAATGGAGCTTTTGGGGAGGAAGGGGCAGGTAGTGCCGTAACAACTAATCGATTAATCGACAACTGATTATGAAAATAGTTAACTATTTTTCATAATCGATTAATCGGCCAGCCGATTAGTTGGCCTGCATACAGAATGTATTTGTTTACATATCAGGAAATACAGCGAATCACACATACAGCTCAGTACACCATCTGTATATGTCAATAAGTGCCAGAGAACTTGTAAATGTTTGAGGAGCAATGGGACATGTAGTCCTGGGTAGGAAGTGAGTGGTTCTAAAGTCAGAAGTTTTTTTTTACCTTGCTATAGAGGCTCTCTATATTACACTTTGCAGCTTGCTATTGGGGCACTCTGTAGGCAGGTGGAGCCAGAAGCATCGGTGGGGGACCCCAGAAGAAGAGGATCGGGGCTGCTCTGTGCAAAAACATTACACAGAGCAGGTAAGTATAACAGGTTTGCTGTTAAAAAAAAAAAAAAAAAAAAGGGATTTTATTAAAACTTACCATACAATCCTTTTCTCCGAGTTCACTGACAGACGCAGCTCTTCATTGGACTTGTGGGGTTTATGCTTGTCCCACTAGGAGTTAACTAGGCAGGGGAAAAAACAGCTGGCCCCTCCCATGGGGCTGTCCTCTCTTCCCACATAAACCCTCCACATAGCATAGCTCATCAGTTTGTACACAAGCCGTACCGAAACAGAGCACAGAGGGGTGGGTGCTGCGTCTGTCAGTGAACTCTGAGAAAAGGATTTTACGATAAGCTTTAATAAAATCCCTTTTTCTCCTACGTTCACTGACAGACGCAGCCCTTCATTGACAAGTGGGGATGTCCCAAAGCTGTGTCAAAAAGAGGGGTGGGTAAACGATAACAACTGTACCCAACAGAACCTCTAAGGAGACGCCAGATGCGCCTACACTGCCGCCTGCAAAACTTTGCGGCCAAACGCAGCATTTGAAGATGCTAACACATCAATCTTATAAAACTTAGTGAAAGTGTGAACCGAGGCCCAAGTGGCCACCTTGCACACCTGTGACACCGAGGCCTGGTGTCTGAAGGCCCAGGAAGTGCTAACCACCCGGGTAGAATGAGCCGTGACTGGGAAAGGCGGAACCTTGCCCCGAAAAGAATATGCGTGGGTCACGGTCTTTTTTTTTTTTTAAAAGGTGTTTATTTTTGCATTTTTTTTTTTTCAATACTACACAAAACATTTATATAGATCTATGTATACAGGTGCCATTAACAGTCATGACATAGTGGTAGGCTACGCAGAGCCCGTAATATCCATTGTCAAAGTAATTAGCACATCGGTAAGGCTCGACACATCGGGAATACGCCTTTTGAAAACAGCAAAATTAAACAACCAAAACAAAACCCAACAACCAAACTCCCCCCTCCCATTCCCTCAGTCCCTTTCGACCCAGCTCCAGCTCCAAAAGACCATAGCAACCTCATACAACATTCATACATCCATACATTCACCCAATCACACAATCATGCACACTAGTATACTCTCTGCAGATCTAGGGAGGAGTAGTGAACCGCCACCTAAGAGGATATCTGCGAAGGTATCAGGTCTGCTGACCCTGTAATAGAGCTGTCAAGCCATGCTGGCCAGACTTTGGCAAATTATTTAACACATCCCCTACTCTTGTAAATAACTTTATAAATCGGTAGTGCTTGATCAATCAAGCGCGAAAAAACCTCTTCTGACCCGAGGCAGTGGGCCCCTGTCTACGGTGAAACTCGCGCCTCCGGGGCTCTGGGAGGAAGGTGCTCTTACCTCCTGTGAAACCCTTAATGATCTCATCCAGACGTGGACCGAATAGACGTCCACCTTGAAAAGGGAGGTCTGCGAGGCCTTTTTTGGATGCATGGTCCCCGGACCATGAACATAACCAAAGAACCCGTCTAAGGATGACAGCAAAAACCGCCATTCTGGACAACATAGGCAGTAAATCCATGGCCGCTTCACAAAGGTACTTGATGCAAAAAAAATCAGCCCTCTGTGGCGCATCCATCAGGCGGCCGCAGTCCAGATCATTCTGGAGCTCTGCCATACGCACCAGGTAAGGAGCACACAATGCCCAAAAGGGATGGCACTGTGCCCATCTGTGATGCTTGCCAGTGCCATACCTATAGCTGCTGCTGAATATTGGTCTGGTAGGGAAGTGTTCTAAGTGCCCTGGTATTGAAGTGGTTAAAGTAAACTTTTACCAGTATTGTGCATTATATTTAAAATGATCATATTCATGAAAAAATAGGATTTGTTGACTTACCATAAAATCCTTTTCTCCGAGTTCATTGACAGATGCAGCCTCTTATTCATGACACGTGGGTTTATGCACCTTTTACCAGGAGTAGACTAGGCAGAACGAAGTTTAGAAAACCAAGGCTGGTCCCTCCCAGGGGGCTGTCCTCACTCAGTGTATAACCCCTCCACCCTGCAAAGCACACCAGTCCGTGACAAGCAGTACAAACTCAACCACAGAGGGGCAGGTGCTGCGTCTGTCAATGAACTCAAAGAAAAGGATTTTACGGTAAGTCAAAAAATCCTATTTTCTCTTACGTTCATTGACAGACACAGCCTCTTATTCATGACACGTGGGGACGTCCCAAAGCAGTGTCAATCAAAGAGGGGTGGGTAAACAATAACAACTGTACCCAACAGAATTTTCCGGGAGGCGCCAGCCGCGCCTACACCGCCGCCTGCAAAACTTTGCGGCTAAAAGCAGCATCCGCAGATGCTGACACATCAACTTTGTAAAACTTAACAAACGTGTGCACCGAGGCCCAAGTGGCCGCCTTGCACACCTGAGACACCAACACTTGGTGTCGAAAAGCCCAGGAAGTACTAATCTGATAACTCTGATAAAGGAGCCTTTGCTGACAAAAACACCTGCAGGGCCCTTACTACGTCCAGGGAGTGCAAGGCAATCTCCGTAGGATGTGACGGGCGCAAAGAAGGGAGGACAATGTCCTCATTAATATGAAAAGAGGAAACCACCTTCGGAAGAAATGAAGGGGAAGGACGCAGAACCGCCTTATCCTTATGTAGGACCAAGTAGGGAGACCTACACGACAAAGCCGCCAATTCAGACACCCGCCTATCGGATGTAATGGCCACCAAAAAGGCCACCTTTTTATGATAGCAGTTGTAAGGGAATATCCCTGATCTGCTCATATGGCGGTTTCTGAAGTACAGAAGGTACTAAGTTCAAATCCCACGGCGCCAAAGGCGACCGTACTTGAAGAGCCACATGACGTACACCCTGTACAAATGTACGAATCAAATAATGCGCTAGCGCATGCTGAAACAAAATTGCCAGAGCAGAAATCTGTCCTTTGAGTGTACTCAAGGCTAACTTGTGAGCCAGGCCTTGCTGAAGAAAGGCCAGCACTCGAGTCACCGAAAAAGAACGGGGGTTCCAGCCCCCCGCCTCGCACCAGGCAATATAAACTTTCCAGGTGGGATGATAAATCTTGTGCGCAGTGCATTTGCACGCCTGAAGCATGGTGGGGATCACCGACTCAGAGACACCCCTATCCCTCAGTACCTGGGACTCAATAGCCAGGCCGTCAAAGCCAGCGATGGTAAAGCAGGGTGCAGGATGGGTCCCTGCAACAGCAGATCTTCGCAAAGCGGGAGTCGCCAGGGAACATCTGTTACCATCTGCACCACGTCGGCATACCAAGGACGCCGAGGCCAATCCGGAGCCACCAGGATTGTCGGGATTCCCTCCACTTCTATCCTGCACAGCAGCCGCGGTAGAAGTTTGAGAGGAGGAAAAGCATACAGAAGCCGGTACCGAGCCCATGGGGCCACCAGGGCGTCCATGGCTACTGCCAACGGATCCCTCGTCCTGCACACAAAGGTCTGTACCTTGTGATTGAATCGGGACGCCAGTAAGTCCACGTCTGGTGTGCCCTACCTTAGGCAAATCTGGAGGAACACTTCTGGGTGCAGGGACCATTCCCCCTGATCCAGTGTCAATTTTCTACGCCCGGAATGTATATGACGGAGATTGCCGGCACGTGAAGCTCTGCCCACCTCAGAATGTGGGCCGCTGCTGCCGAGCTCCTTGTTCCGCCTTGATGGTTTATGTACGCCACGACCATGGCGTAGTTCCAAATGAACCCGAACTGGGAGGCCGCACAGCCTCGCCGACCAGTGGGAGAGGCAGAGCCTGATCGTCCGTAACTCCAACATATTGATCGGAAGGCGAGATTCCTGCGCCGACCATCGGCCCTGAGAAGATAATTGCCCCAGGACTCCTCCCCAGCCCCATAGTCACGACGGACGCCAGCCTATCGACCATTCCAGAGGAAGAAATGACTTCCCCCAAGGTCAGTGCCCGGGCCCGAAGCCACCAGGCCAACGACCCCCTGGTCTGATGATCCAACCTGATCAGCTAATCCAGGGAAAAGGGAGACTTGGCCGGAGGTAGGAATACCTTAGCCTGCTCCGTGTCCAATATCAGGCCCAGATATTCTAGGCGACAGGACTGGGTCAGTGTCGACTTCTGTAGGTTGACCAACCAGCCGAAGTCCCGCAGGGAGGTCAGGGCGATAGCAACATTGTCTTCCAGAGCCAGAGCCGACTCCGCTCGCAGGAGCAGATCGTCTAGGTATGCCACCACAGCAATGTCTCTCTGTCTCAGCAGAGCCAGCACTGGAGGCCAGACAGAAGGGCAGTGCCACAAATTGGAAATGGAGATCTCCTATCACAAAGCGCAGGAAGCATTGATGCTGAACACAAATAGGAACGTGAAGATACGCATCCCTGATGTCCAGGGATGCCAGGAAATCCCCCTGGTGTAGGGCGGCCATGACCGAACGGACTGACTCCATCCTGAATTTTCATGCCCTCACAAAGTGATTGAGCGCCTTCAGGTCCAGAACCGGTCTGACTCCATTCCTCTTCGGCACCACAAAGATTCGAGTAGAACCCGCAGAACCTTTCCTCAGGGGGGACTGGCACAATTACCCCCTGCTCAGACAGTGTCTGGACAGCCCCTAGCAGAGCCTGCCGACGCCACGGAGGAAGACCCAAATTTGATGGAAAGAACCTGTCCAGGGGCAGAGTACAAAACTCTATCTTGTACTCTATCTTGTACCCGGAGGACACCACCTCTCGCACCCACAGATCGGAGATGCGAGCGGTCCACTGGTCCGCAAACCCCAGAAGCCAGCCCCCCACCCAAGAGTCAGGCGGGGCCAACCCATCATGCGGAGGAGGACTTTTCCTCCGTCTTCTCGGACTTGCACTGCCAGGGCCGCTTACTGGTCCCAGAGGCAGCCTTGCCGGGACGGGAGCCCTTGCCCGCAGAACTGGGCGCACGAAAAAACCCGCTTTTGGCCAGAGGACGAAGGTCCCTGTTTCCGGCGATGTTCCCGTCGCCTGGGTTCCGGGAGGAAGGTACTCTTCCCCCCCCGTGAAATCCTTCATCCAACTGAGCCCCAAAAAGCCAACCGCCCTGAAAAGGCAGGTCGGTGAGGCCCTTCTTAGACACGTGGTCACCCGACCAGCACCGCAGTCACAGCAGCAGTCTAATAATGACCTCAAAAATGGACATCTTTGACAGCATAGGGACGAAGTCCAGCGATGCGTCACAAAGGTAATGAAGACACTGCACCAGCTGGTCCGCCCGCTGCACCGAATCTGGTGAGTGCCCAAAGTCCCCCAGATCCTTGTGCAGCTCCATCGCCTGTTCAGTGAGCGACTGCGCCACCATGGCCGACGCCAGCGCCGGCCTCATGGCTGCCCCCGCCAGCAAGAACAATGCCTTGGACACTGCTTCCGTCCGCCTATCGGCCAGATCCTTAAAGGATGGCGACCCTTCCATGGGAATGGTAGTTGCCTTGTTCAGGCGGGCCACCGGCAGATCCACCGCGGGGGATATCAGGCTGTCCTCAAAGGGATAGCGCACAGAAAAAGGTTTTGGCAGGGTAAAGGAATTTTGCGGACGCTGCCATTCCTTATAGACAAACTGGTCGAAATACTGGGACATAAGGGAACACCTTAGGAGCCAGGGCTGGCTTACGGGACCCAAAGACGCAAGCCGTCTCTTGTGGCTCCCCAGCCTGGCCCAGCCGCAACGAATCACGTACAGTTGCAACCAGGGAGCCCACCAGCGCCTTTTCACGTGCCACTGAGGCCCCCTGGTCCTCTTCCCCATCCGAGGGCTCCAGCTCCCCGTCCGAGAGCTCCACGGGGGTCCCTGTAACCACAGATCCCCCTTCCGGCTCCGATTCCTCCCCTGAAGATGGGGGGGTGGACACTTTCTCTGCACCACCCGACCACCGCTCGGTTCCCCCTGGGCAAAAAACTCTTCCAGGATGGAAGTCAATTTGTCTAGGGGAACCATCTGCCGGTTCAGTTGCCATTGCGCCACCTCCGGGACACTTGTGAGGCCTACAGGCCATAACGCCCCCACAATACACCCCCACACAGCGACCGGGAATACCCAGGACGACCCACACCGCTGCCACCAGCACCCCAGGGAGAAGCCAGCTATACTTGTGGTGACCCGTTTCAGCCCTCCTGCTGCTGCTGTCAAAGAGGCTGCTGCTGATTCGTGCACCGCCGATCAAGAACAGAGAAAACAGCGCCAAAAAGCACACGTTTTTCCTATACAGGAGACCAACCAAAAATGAACCGGTCACAAGAGGCCAAACCATCTGCAAAATGGCTGCGGCTACGGCAAAATGGCAGTGATCGCCACCTGGCAAGCTGACAAGTAGCAGGGGTGTGTGCGGGCGGGGGGGGGGGGGGGGTAGGAGAGGGGACACCCAGGCCACCTATACCCCACACCATGGATGGGGCCGCTAGCCTCCCCCCCTCCACACACCGGAGGGGGAGGGGCGACTCATCCTTCCCGACGGGCGTAGCGGGTAGCCACCCGTTGTAGACCTTCCTCCCCCCAGATGGGGAGGGATGCTGCCAGCCACGCGGCCCCTGTACGCGAGCTGCAGCCCGGCAACTGGGTATGCAGGTGGGGCGTTTAACCCACCGCCCCCCCGCATGGAACGGGGCACGATGCGACAGACCCCGCGTACAGCTAAGGGTGGCTCGCATCCATCGGCCGTGCTGGGTAGATTTCCAGGATTCGTGATATCCAGCATATCACCCAGCCGGCTACTTGATTGTATTCTTCATCAGATAGCTTGAGCAAAAGAATAAAGAAAAAAAAAATTGGGGACCCGCAGATCCCAGCAGGGAACCAGGTCTAACTCCTTGCACTAGGCAGAAAAGACTGGTGCGCTTTGCAGGGTGGAGAGGTTATACACTGAGTGAGGACGGCCCCCTGGGAGGGGCCAGCCTTGCTTTTCTGAACTTCGTTCTGCCTAGTCTACTCCTGGTAAAAGGTGCATAAACCCACGTGTCATGAATAAAAGGCTGCGTCTGTCAATGAACGCAAGAGAAAAGTGTCTCAGCTTTTAGTACTACTTTATTATTCTCTTCCAACCTTCATCTAGCTTCTGACTCCTAGTTAAAATGCCCATATTTCCTACTTCTAAGAGCATTTATTATTACTTTCATTGTTTCACAGTATAAATTAACCCCTTATAGTAGCGATTATCTGCTCTTTTTGCACTATAAAAAGGGCGAATTTTAGTTTTTCAACCCTATTATGACCGGGGATACACAAAAAAAAAAAAAAAAGAAAGGAAGAAGAAGCATGCCGCTGCTACTCAACGTCTTAGGCCTGGTTCACACCTACACGTTTTTTGGTGCTTTCTATAGAAACAGTTAATTTAATATATTTTCCTATAGAATACATTCACATCTATGCTATATTTAGCCGCTGCGTATTTGGAAAGGTTCAAGGACTTTATTGAACCAGAAAAAAAGCACCGTTTTGCGTTGAAAAGACTTCAATGGAGAAGCTGCAGAAAAGCATGTAATGCGTTTTTGCAGCAATTCGTGTTTTTTAATCTGCCCAACAACAAACTGGCCAAGAATATTCATAAGAAAAATCTTTGTACATTCGCTTGGAAATTTCACTTGCTTTTAACAGTCGGCTTTAGACTGTACAAAAAGCACATACCGGTACTCTATTCCGCTCCTTTGAATTTTCCCATAACCGAGGTCGAAAACCAACATCCATTTCACCCCACTAACGGTTAGAAAAATCAAACATTCTTAAAATAACATTTTGTTGAAGACATTGTTTTTTTTTATGGCCAGCATATAATAGATTACAGTTCTGTCTGAAAAATCGGCAAAACAATCTTTTTTTTTTTTTTCTTTAACCACTTGCCGACCACCCGCCGCAGCGTGACGGTGGCGAAGTGGCTCGTTATCATGAACCGCCGTCACCTGATGGCGGCCGCGATCACTGGCATCACACGCTCACTGTGTTCCGGGGGGGCCAGGGAGAGGGTAGGGCAGATTCGATTTACGCCGGCTACCCGCGATGGCCCCCCTGCAGTGAAAGAACGGAAGTCCGTGTATGTAAACACGGATCTCCGGTTTGACAGAGGGGGAAGGGCTGAGATCACAGTCTTCCTGTATATGGAAGCCCTGGTCACTCCCCTCCCCCTGGCAGCCCAGCCCAGCCCCCATACAGTTAGAACACAGTTAACCCTTAGAGCACCCCCTCCAGGTTAACCCCTTTACTGCCAATGGAATTTACACAGTAATCAGTGCATTTTTATAGCACTGATCGCTGTATAAATGCCAATGGTCAAAATGGTCCGACATGTCCGCTGCAATATCGCAGTGCCACAAAAAAAAAAAAACGCAGATCGCCGCCATTACTAGTAAATAATTTTAAAAAGTAAGAAAAATCTTTTTTGCAAAATTGTTGCGCTCTTTGTTTATAGCGGCAATCATAAATGATACAGCAGTAACCAAATACCACCAAAAGAAAGCTCTATTTGTCGGGAAAAAAGGACGCAAATTTCGTTTGGGTACAACGTCGCACGACCATGCAATTGTCAGTTAAAGCGACGCAGTGCTCTGGTCCTGAATGTATCAATGCACAAGAGATTAACTCTGTAAAGAATCTTGTCATTATGTGTTAAAAGGTTTAAAATATCTTGTTTCTTTGTATAGTCTGTCATATATACATTGCGTATGGCAGCAGTCATATTTTTTATTTTCTTGCGCAAGGGAGGGTTCCATGAAAAAGGTCTAAAGCACAGCACCATGATTTATAGGAGGAAGGCTGGGGTGTGCTCTGGTCACTGCTCTCCGTCAGACACTCTGGCACACGGTGCTCAATGGAAATTCCCATAAAAAAAAAAATATAAGACAACAGAATCATTGCTGAGACTCTTGATATGTATTTATCTCCATGATTTATGTAAGCAACTTTATATAACACTGATCTTGTTAACATCAAATGATTCAGCCAAACTGCTTATAGCAGATGTAATGAAGAGCTGTAGTGCCACCTGCTGTACATCTGTAGTAAATGCAGAATGTCCGCTTAAAGCTTTTGTTAAACCCAAAAAAATAAATAATAGGTTAAGAACTTACCGTAAAATCCTTTTCTCTGAGTTCACTGACAGACGCAGCCCTTCATTGACAAGTGGGGTTTATGCACATCCTACTAGGAGTAGACTAGGCAAACCGGAAAAAAAAAGCAAGCTGACCCCTTCCAGGGGGCCGTACTCACTCCAGCATATAACCCCCCAGCACTGCATAGCATATAAGTTTGTAACAAGCCGTACAAACACAACACAGAGGGGTGGGTGCTGCGTCTGTCAGTGAACTCAGAGAAAAGAAATTTACGGTAAGTTCTTAATAAAATCCCTTTTTCTTTTACGTTCACTGACAGACGCAGCCCTTCATTGACAAGTGGGGATGTCCCAAAGCAGTGTCATTCAAGAGGGGTGGGTAAACAACAACTGTACCCAACAGAATGCTCTCAGAAAGCGCCAGCCGCACGCACCTACACCGCCGCCTGTAAAAAACTTTACGGCCAAAAGTAGCATCCGCGGATGCTGACACATCAACTTTGTAAAACTTAGCAAACGTGTGCACCAAGGCCCAAGTGGCCGCCTTGCACACCCGGGACACCGAAGCCTGGTGTCTGAAAGCCCAGGAAGTGCTAACTGCCCTGGTGGAATGAGCCGTGACCGGAAAAGGGGGAACTTTGCCCCGAACAGTATACGCATGGGTCACGGTCTGTCTGATCCAATGGGAAACAGTGGCTGACGAGGCCGCCAACCCCTTGCGCGGGCCTTCTGTCAGTACAAACAATGCATCAGACTTCCAAAAAGAAGCTGTAGCCGCCAAATACACCCGCAAAGCCCTCACGACATCCAAAGAATGTAACTCAATCTCCTTGGGATGCGACGGGTGGGGACATAATGAAGGGAGAACAATATCCTCAATGTGAAAAGAGGAAAACCACCGGTAGAAACGAAGGTGAAGGTCGCAGGACCGCCTTATCCTTATGAAGGACCAAGTAGGGAGACTTGCATGACAACGCTGCCAACTCAGACACCCGCCTAGCGGATGTAATGACCACCAAGAAAGCCACCTTTTGGGACAGCAATTGTAAGGGAATGTCCCCGATCTTCTCATATGGCAGTTTCTGCAGTACAGAAAGTACCAAGTTCAAATCCCACGGCGCCAAGGGCGACCGTACCTGAGGAGCCACATGGCGTACACCCTGTACAAATGTACGTATCAGCAAATGTGACGCCAAGGGACGTTGAAAGAGAAATCGCCAGAGCCAAAATCTGACCCTTGAGAGTACTCAATGCCAATTTGTTGTCCAGGCCTTGCTGCAAAAAAAAGCCAGCACCCGGGACACAACATAAGAGCTAGGGTTCTAAACCCCTGCCTCACACCAGGCAATATAGGCCTTCCAGGTGTGGTGATATATCTTGCGCAAAGTACACTTGCGCGCCTTAAGCATAGAAGGGATCACGGAGTCAGACACCCCTATCCCTCAACACCTGGTACTCAATAGTCAAGCCGTCAAAGCCAGCGTGGGTAAAGCAGGGTGCAGGATGGGTCCCTGTGACAGCAGATCTTCGCGTAGCGGAAGACGCCAGGGAACATCTGTCACCATCCGCACCACGGTTAGTGTGACACGTCTGGAAGTACACGTCTCGTTCCCTAGGCAACCGCCGGAGGTACCTGCGCAACCATCGCGGAACCCCAGCCATCACCGAGGACATGCGGAAGGGAGGGGAATTCGCCTCCCCTAAGGTTGTTAGGACCATCGAGGCCTAACCGGAGCCGTGGGAACCATGCAACTGCACCACGCCTACCACTGTCTACAAGGGACCGCAGAAGGCGATGCGCTTCTAGACGACAGTGTCCCTGGGTAGGACGTGGGACGAAATGGGTGCGACCGAAACTGCCGAACTGATAACTCATGGTCCACAACTCCCTATCCCCACAGACTGAGGCACT
>BLSH010078014.1:292778-308917 GCA_018402905.1 Glandirana rugosa | reverse complement strand
CTGTACACTCACTACTTTACATTGTAGCAAAGTGTCATTTCTTCAGTGTTGTCACATGAAAAGATAGAATAAAATATTTACAAAAATGTGAGGCGTGTACTCACCTTTGCGAGATACTGTATTCCTTGAAATCAGCAATCATTATCAAGGTTCTTTCGTGAAGTTTACTCAAGTTGCCTATCTTAATACTTAATTCAGGGATTAATGGACACAGTTTATTTACGTACCCAACTTTAGAACCAAACAAGCTGGCAGAAGATTGAACTGAACTTCAATAACTGGACCCTTTGCATTGCAGTAACCATTTCCCACATGGCCAAACGTTAAAGTTAAAGTGGTAGTAAACCCTCCTATCATTTTCAGCCAAGGAAGCTGCCATCTTGGCCTCTGTTTAATCTACAACTGCCATGATGCTGCACATGTGATCAGCTAGGACACCAACCATTGGATGGTTTGACAGTTTGGTTTAGAGCACAACCAATGGGAGTGTTACATTTCCGGCACGTGCCGGAAATGTGACTGGTTTTTAACCTGTTAAATGCATGGGTTTACTACCGCTTTAAATCTCCTAAGGAACTCTTTGAATTAGATCAGGAGAATTGAGTTGAATAATTGTTATTGGTTAATGGTATCTGTGTTGAACCACATTGAACCCTACTAGAGCAATAATATTTCTCAGGCCTTATTGAGCTATATTAATATATTTGATAGTTTACTCATTCAATTTGCTGCAGTATTAGAGTAAGTCTTTGCATTCTTATCACTCATTGTGCCTACCTACATCTTGAGTTGTTATATAATTTATGGGACATCACATCAGATGTGATTACGCTATATTAGAGAACAACGGAATATATTCTTTTGTTACACTTATTCTGTTTATTAATAGTGCCAAAGTGTGCAATTAATATGTTATGCTTTTCTGCTCAAACAAGTTATCTACAGTTGCTTTAAATATTCAATTCACTCTTAAATTGGATTGAAGTGAATTATAGCTCTCAATATTATAAGTAAACTCTTCTGAATTGAATCCAAGTGTGGTCTCCATTACTCTTTTAGTATTTATACTTACGTAAAAATTAATGAACCCAGAGTGTCAGGGGTGATGGAGGACTCTAGAAGTGGGGAGGACCAAGGGGGAATTGATTTCTCATGCGACCCTCAAGAGGGCAACGCTACACTGATAACATGGAAGAAGCCACTTTTTCTCGTTTATTTGCCATAGAGAGGGCACACCAGATCCCTTCAAGGCCTCCACCTCCGGGAGCCCAACTAAGACAGTTGATCGCACGTATATTACATTTTAGAGATTGAGAAAATATTCTTAAAGCTGTGAGATCAATGGGTGAGCTAAAGTATAATGGTAGCAGAATCTCCATTTATCCTGATTTTTCAGCAGCTATGCAGAAACAGCATGTTAGCTTGATATATGTAAAAAAAAATAAAGGCTCCAGGACCTACAGATGGTTTACAGCATGCTCTATCCTGCTAAGCTGAGAATTGTGGACAGAGGCAAGGTCCATTTTTTTTTTGCTATTCCCACAGAGGCCTCTCGCTGGTTGGATGCTGGGGGCGCCCTGACCCAGCTGTTAATCGCTGAACGTACAGGCTGAACCTTCCTTCTCATTGCTACTACAAACTTGGAATTTATTTTTACTGTTCGTTATTGTTTGGTTATACCATAACTGTTTGATTGATCTTTGTTCGGGGACTCTGACTTCTTACAACATGGCCTACAACCTTTTTCAGGGGAACTCATGGCTCTGATCTATGACTTCAGGAGGACCGTTTTCATGACTCTACGCAGCATTTGAAAGTCCCAAGTTATCTTGTTCAACTTTTTTCATAACCTTTGGTTGTTTACCTTCTTCTTTTTTCATTTTTTTTCTGCTTTTTCTTCCCAACCATGGACGCGGAGTATTCAGTGCCTGGTTGACACTATATGGAGAGTACATGAGATAGGTGAACGACCATATTTCTTTTCAAAGAACTTTGACCCTCGAGATCGATCTATTGGTTGGTTATGGGGTACAAGCACACAAGAAGTTGGGGTTGTTTGCAGGGTGGGTGGGGTTGGGTCTTTGTTATCTGTTTTTACTTGGAACGCATTGTTTATTTACCTGAGTGTGTACGATAGAACCATTGCTAATATTACACTGGAAGTACAAGGTATTGTGCCATCATGCAAAAATGGTGGTCTGATATTATATAGCTTGGCTTATGACATTGTAGATATACTATTTCTATTCCAATGGCACATAATCTGAGTTTAGTGTCGTGGAACGTGAGGGGCCTGAACTCTAGGGTCAAACGCTCCTTGGTATTTAACTGTCTCAAAAGATATAAACCTCATATTATTTTGTTGCAAGAGACACATCTTCCAGACTCCAGGGTTATGGCCTTGAAAAGGGCAAATATAATGCTTTACATGCGGAGTATTCTACCTATTTTAGAGGAGTGGCTATTCTGGTAACCATAGGCATAGGTGTGTGCGCAGCCTATTGCATTAGGGTGTGCACTCCAAATGTATTAAAACATGGATGGTGTCAGTAGAGCAGTGGACGGTGTCAGTGGAGCAGTGGACTTGTCAGTAGGGCAGTGGTTGGTGTCAGTAGGGCAGTGGATGGTGTCAGTAGGGCAGTGGATGGTGTCAGTAGGGCAGTGGACAGTGTCAGTAGGGCAGTGGACAGTGTCAGTAGGGCAGTGGACAGTGTCAGTAGGGCAGAGATTGGTGTCAGTAGGGCAGAGATTGGTGTCAGTAGGGCAGAGATTGGTGTCAGGGCAGTGGTTGGTGTCAGTAGGGCAGTGGTTGGTGTCAGTAGGGCAGTGGACGGTGTCAGTAGGGCAGTGGTTGGTGTCAGAAGGGCAGTGGTTGGTGTATGTAGCTTTTATTTTTAATATTTTTATTTTTCTTATTTTTTTTAAGAGCCCCATGTGGGGGCTTTGGTGAAATATCAGCAGGGGGGATCTGTGCCATACGGAGTGATTAGGCTGTGCCCAGGCACACCCAGCACACCCCCTGTGCACGCCTATGACCATAGGTGTGCGCAGCCTATTGCATTAGAGGGTGCATCTCAAAGCTCAAACACACCCCATTCTCTGCAGCCTCAGCTGCACTGGACAGTAAATGAATGCAAAGTGCTCTGTGCTGAGCAGCTTCCTGTTCATTCACACACTGTAGCATAGTAAACATAGTTTATTATGCTTCAGTTATGAATGAACACAGTGAGTGAGTGTGTTCATTTAGAAAAGGAAGATGCTGGTAAATGACATATTTACTAGTCCCTTTCACCACTCTCCATCCTGAAACATTCACCACAGCAGCTAGGGGGAGAGGAGAGGAGGGAATCCAGCAGCACTATGGGGGGGCACAACACAGGGGGAAGCCCGGGCAGTAGGGGAATCGGCACCATACATAGTGATTATAGTGTGCCTAGGCAAACCTGGCACACCCCCTACGCATGCCTATGCTGGTAACCAAAAAAGCAGGTGCACATATCTTGCACTTCAAGACAGATCCCAAGGGCTGCTATGTTGTCCTGGTCTGTAAGCTATTTAAAGCGGAGTTCCACCCAAAAGTGAAACTTCCGCTTTAAGTCCTCCTCCCCAGCTCTGGATGCTGAAACTGAGCTTTTGGGGAGGAGGGGGGGTGGGGATACCCAATTTTTAGGGGTACTTTTAGGGCCTTAGGCGATCGGAAGTGGAAGGTCTCCTTCCCCCTCCGTCCCGAAGTCTTCTGACACACAGGACAGGTCCTAGAAGACTTCGAAACCAATCACAAAGCGCAGTGCTGCTCGCGCACGCACAGTGTGTACCCGGATGTGAAGCCGCGGCCGGGTGCCCATAGTAGCAATGCCGTTGCCGCGCAGAGGAGGGGGAGAGGAGCAAAGCTCCGTGCGGCTCCATCGCTGGACCGGGAGACAGATGAGTGTCGGTTTATTAAAAGTCAGCAGCTACACTTTTTGTAGCTGCTGACTTTTAATAAACATAAGGAAAGGGTGGAACTCCGCTTTAACTTACTGCATGCATGACATTGGTTAGTGTATTTATTCCTCCTCCATTCTCCCTCCAGATTCTAGAAGAGGTGCTGACTGTGGCTGGAATGGTAGCAAAAGGACCAGTGTTCTTCTTAGGGGATTTTAATGCATGTGATTTGGGATCTCCAAGGAGGTGTATCGGGGTCGTCTCCATCACTTTTTTTCATGGCTAGAGAGTTTTGCCCTCATTGATGTGTGGAGGTATAATAATCCTGGGGTCAGAGAATTCTCCTGCCATTCAGAAACGCATAAAACGCTCTCAAGCATTGACATGTTACTTTCTATGATGGAGGGCCTCCCCCTAATATCTACTGTAAAATACTTACCGAGGGCTGTATCGGATCACTCCCCATTAGAGGTTATTCTAAATTTGAGTGTAAACTCTGGAAAAAAATATTGGTGAATGAACGCTCAATGGCTGCAGGAGGAATACATTGCAGTAAAATGTCAGTCGGCTATTTCTGACTACTGGAGGGAGAATGGTGCAGATACCTTTGTAGCCAATCAATGGGACACATTCAAGGCAATCCTTAGAGGGACATTTACTAGAGAGGTGAGAGACTTTTCTAGAACTCTAGGTTTAGAGGTAGCGTAAGCAGAGAATCAGGCTGCCATAGCTGAACGTTTGTATATCCAAGACTCTCCTATTAACTGCAAAGCTTGGCAGGAAAGTATGAGAAAGTATCGCTTACTTCTCACAGAGCAATCCAGCAAAAAACAGCTTCACCAATGCAGGTGCGTTTTTGAATTCGGGGACAAAAATGGCGCCTTTTGGCATGCCTGGCAAAACCTTCTTACACCCCGGTTTCGTTAATGCGCCTAAATACACTAGAGGGCACTATTCAGGATCCCCAGGAGATTGTGCATACTTTGGTAGAGTTCTATGAAACACTTTATAGATCTCAGACAGAGAAGACGACTGTAGAGTTGTCAAATTATTTAGATACTATTGCTTTACCTATGCTGTCCAATGAGGATAGAATGATTTTAGATCCAGATATAACACAGGAGGAGATTAGCACTGCCATTGCTGCCTTTAAGCCACATAAATCACCAGGCCTGGATGGATACCCTGCAGAGTGGTATCAATTACATAAAGAAGCTTTGGTTCCACATCTACAGAGAGTGTTCACTGCTGCTAGGAAGGACGGTATACTTCTGCTATTTATGAGAGAGGTCCTAATGGTCGTGTTACCTAAACCAGGTAAAGAACTGTTGGAATGTTAGTCCTACAGACCCATTTCCTTGATTAATTCTGATGTTAAAGTGGTTGCCAACTTGTGACAACCACTTTAACCTACAGGTAATCCTATGATAAGGCTTACCTGCAGGTGCCCTGTATATCTCCCAAACCTGTACGGTTCAGGAGATATGCAGTGTTGAAGATGTGCCGACGTCATGCCATTCCTCCACTGCGACCGTGCCATGACTGGCGGCTCCCGCGCACATGCGCGGGAGTGACGTCACGCGACTCCGGCCAGTCACAGCGCCAGAGTAGCGGCCACGGAAGGAAGAGGGGCTGAAGATGGACGCCGCCAGCAGAGGGGACATCGTTGGACGTTGCAGGCTTTGTTTGCAGGTAAGTGGCACATAATGGGCTACTATGCGATGCATAGTAGCTCATTATGCATCTACTTTACAGGGGAACATAGAGGAAGTAAACCCAATCTGGGTTTACTTCCTCTTTAAAATTCTAGCCAAAGTGCTGGCAAACAGATTGCAATCAGTCATTACCAAAATGATAATCCCCGACCAAATGGACTTTATACCCGGTAGAAGTACCCAAATAAATCTTCGAAGGCTTTATGTTAATTTACAAATTGAACATGACAATACAAATAGTAGGGTAATAGCGTCATTGGACACCAAAAAAGCATTCCATTCGGCGGAATAGAAAGAATATAATGTGGTGAAGTGGAACAGAGCTGTTTTACTGTTGTATTCTATTCTTTTGTTTTATGTTATATTCTTTTCTAGTCTATTGTTTTTTTTTTCTGTTCTATTCCTTTGTTTTCTATTCTATTTTGTTCTCTATGGAAATTGAAAAACTATTCAAATTCAAGGACTATTCAAATTCAAATTTGAAAACTATTAGGATTTGAAAACTTTTCGAATTTGAAAATTATTTGAATTCCAAAAGTAGGATACAGGGATGGAAGGACCTCCCTCTTACACTTTTGGGTAGAGTAAATCTATTCAAAATGATTTTCCTACCAAAATTTCTGTATGCTTTCTCTTATGCCCCCATCTATATTCCCAAAAGAAATATTCACTTATATTAATGCATTATTGAACTCCTACTTTTTGGGCTCCAAAGCATCTAGGGTTTCATTAGCCATTTTGCAACTACCTGTTACTCAGAGTGGACTGGTTCTACCAGACCTCCGTCCATATTATTTTGCATCCCAACTAGTATACATCCATTGGCGAATGTCCCCCCGGTTGAACAATGCAGCAGCGGCAGTGGAGGCAGTGGTAGCTTCTTCTTATGAGGCACTATTGAATTTCTCTTATAGAGGGGAAGTACCAACATCAGGAGGTAGAGCCATGCTTAAAACTGCTAAACAAATTCTGGGAATAAGCCTGAAACACATTGCTGACCATCCCCTGCACTTGTCTCCTAATGCGCCACTCTGGTTTAACACTTGTCTAGGTGAATTGTTTCACCTGGACGATGGGTACAATTGGTCTCGGTTTGGGTTAAAATACCTTAATTAACTGTTTGAAATGGGAAGACTCAAGTGCTTTGCACAGTTACAGAGGGAGCTGGGCGTCCTTTCCTCCTGGAGGTTCCAATATGCAAGACTACAACATGTAGTACAATGTCAGTTTGGGATGGAACCTATAATGCTGGAAAATACAAAGCTGGAAAAAATCTTATTGAACTCTGACCATTCCAAGATGATTTCTAATTATTACTGCACCTTAATAGAGGTTGAGAGTAAGAGCACCAAAAGAATAAGGGATAAATGGCACAGTATTATACCAGAACTAACGGAGGACCTTTGGGAAGAAGTGCTTACTTCGTATATGACCACGATAATTTCAGCTAGGGATAAGATGATACAATTGAGATATCTACACCACATGTACTATACACCTCTTAGGCTATATAACAGGGATATGCAATTAGCGGACCTCCAGCTGTTGCAAAACTACAAGTCCCATGAGGCATAGCAAGACTGACAGCCACAACCAGGACACCCAGAGGCAGAGGCATGATGGGACGTGTAGTTTTGCAACAGCTGGAAGTCCGCTAATTGCATATCCCTGCTATATAAAATGGGGAGGAGAGAAAATCCCAACTGGCATAAGTGTCAGGCAATGGAGCGCTTCTTTTTATATATGATCTGGGAGTGCAGTAGAGTTCGTCCCTTATGATCCCAGGTCACGCAGTTCATCTCAGACACCTTTGACCTTCCAAATATATGTAGCTCAATGAGAGGACTTTTGGGAATATTTTAAGATGATCTGATGGACAATAACACAAAAACTCTGTTGTGATTGCCATTTTTCTGTGTGCAAGTTAATTGCAATCCACTGGATTAAGAGAAAATACCTTACCTTATCAGCATGGACAACCTTAGTCAATGCCAATCTTACACTATACAAAATGAACTATGAAGCAAGGGGATGTCCAAAAAAATTTAATAAAATATGGACCCCATGGGTAGGATCGATGGATACAGTGACAGATAGTGTTTGCGAAATTCTAAGCTAAGTTACGTAGGTGGTATCGTGCCCAGTTACAATAGGTTAAGCATGGATAGATGCGCTGCACACTCCAAGTGAGTTAAGTGATATTTCACTTCTTGTCTTTATTTCTTAACCACTTCCTTACTGGGCTATTGTAAAATGACGCCGGCAGGAACATCTCCTCTCAGAGGGCGTCATATGATGTCCTCCGGTTCCCGCCACTCCTGCAGGCCCCTGGGGGCCCGCAGCGCAGCGATCGGGGATGAGGAGTGCCCCTTGGACACAGCCCATCCCTGATCAGGGTAATGAGCCAATGAAATTGGCTCTTTACCACGTGACCGGCTGTATCCAATCAAAGCCGGTCACATGTGTAATGCTTGTGATCCCCGCTCGTGCACGCCCCCGGAGGCGTGCTGCACGGCGAACGGGGGGGGGGGGGTGAGGCGGGTCCATCGGACACAGCCCATCCCCGATCTGGGTAAAGAGCCAAGGAAATTGGCTCTTTACCACGTTACCGGCTGTGTCCAATCATAGCCGGTCACAAATATCACCAGCCCATCAGAGTACCTGAGTACCTGTCACCATCTCTTCAGAGTACCCGAGTACCTGTCACCAGCCGATCAGAGTACCCGAGTACCTGTGGCCATCCCATCAGAGTACCCAAGTACCTGTCACCATCCCATCAGAGTTCCCAAGTACCTGTCACCATCCCATCAGAGTACCCGAGTACCTGTCACTATCCCATCAAAGTACCCGAGTACCTGTCACCATCCCATCAGATTACCCGATTACCTGTGGCCATCCCATCAGAGTACCCGAGTACCTGTCACCATCCCATCAGAGTACCCGAGTACCTGTCACCATCCCATCAGAGTACCCGAGTACCTATCACCATCCCACCAGAGTACCCAAATACCTATCGTCATTCCACCAGAGTACCCGAGTACCTGTCGCCATCTCATCAGGGTACCCGAGTACCTGCCGCAGCCCCAGAGTACCTGTCACAGCCCCAGAGTACCTGTCACAGCTCATCAGAGTAACTGTCATAGCCCATCAGAGTAACTGTCACAGCCCCAGAGTACCCGAGTACCTGTCACCATCCCATCAGAGTACACGAGTACCTGTTACCAGCCCATCAAAGTACCCAAGTACATGTTACCATCCCATCAGAGTACATGAGTACCTGTCACCATCCCGTCTGAGTACCCAAGTACCTGTCATCATCACACCAGAGTGCCCGAGTACCTGGTGCTCCAGGACATTCAAAAGTGTGATAGGTTGTCAGGAAACGAAATGTGTAATTTATGCTCCTAGAACGCCTGACATTGCTCTCTGCATGTTGGACCGCTATATGTGGCCAGGCTGTGTAAAAGTCTCACACATATGGTATCACCATACTCAGGACGAATAGCAGAATGTATTTTGGGGTGTAATTTTTGCTATGCACATGCTATGTGTTAGAAAATCTTATAAATTTACAACTTTGTGTAGGAAAAAAATGCGTTTTCATTTTCTTTCCACATTTTCCAAAAATTTATGGAAAAAAATGAACCTTTCAGAAGACTCATTATGCCTCATAGAATATACTTTGGGGTGTTTGCTTTCTAAAATGGGGTCATTTTGTGGGAAATTCTATTGTCCTGGTGCTCCAGGGCCTTTAAAAGTGTAATAGGTTGTTAGGAAATTTTATGTGTAATTTATGCTCCTAGAATGCCTGACGGTGCTCCTAGCATGTTGGGCCTCTGTATGTGGCCAGGCTGTGTAAAACTCACACATGTGGTTTCGTCCTACTCTGGAAGAGTAGCAGAATGTGTTTTGGGGGTTAATTTTTGCTATGTACATGCTATGTATTGGAAATATCTTAAATTGACCACTTTGTGTAAAAAAAAAATATGTTTTCATTTTTCTTTACACGTTTTTCGAAGACTTTTGGAAAAAAATGAACCGTTCAAAAGACTCATTATGCCTCATGGAATATACATTGGGGTGTTTACTTTCCAAAAGGAGATAATTTTGTGGGTAATTCTATTGTCCTGGGCCTTCAAAAGTGTGATGGGTCGGAAATGTTATGTGTAATTTATGCTCCTAGAATGCCTGATGGTGCTCACTGCATGTTGAACCTCTCTGTGGCCAGGCTGTGAAAAAGTCGCACACATGTGGTATCGCCATACTCGGGAGGATTAGCAGAATGCTTTTTGGGGTGTAATTGGAAGTATGCATATGCTGTGTGTGAGAAATACCTTGTTATTATGACAATTCTGTGTAAAAATAAAATAATAATAATTTCTTAATTTTCCCAAGAATTGTGGGAAAAAATTACAACTTCAAAAAACTTGCCATGCCTCTCACTAAATACCTTGGAAAGTTTACTTTTTAAAAAGGGGTCATTTGGGGGGTATTTGTACTTTCCTGACATTTCAGGAAATGAGTAAGAGCCGGTTCACACTACAGCGACTTGGGAGGCGACTTGTGTCGCTCCAAGTCGCCCCCAAGTCGCTTGTCAAGTGAAATCCCATAGAAGTGAATGTGAGCGGTCTAAATATACACTACTGAAGTCGCTCCGACTTCAGAAAAGGTTCTTGTACTACTTTGAGGCGACTTCTATCCGACTTGTGCCCATAGAAATCAATGGAAGTCGCCTCCAAGTCGGATCCCCCATCTAAACAGAAGCGACTTCACAGTGAAAAGAATAGAATTTATTTTAGGGAAACCCCCTCCCTCCCTTCTCCGATTGGCCACAGCAAAGTCGCCTGGCATGAAGTCGTGTTGTAAGTCGCGCTATAAGTTGCCCAAAGTCGTGCTGAAGTTGCTTTCAAATCGCCTAACAAAGTCGCCCCGCAAGTCGGATCGCCCCTGTGTGAACCGGCTCTTAGGCTGTCAGTGCATCAGGTGTGATCAATTTTTAATGATTGGCACCATAGCTTGTAGACTCTATAGTTGTCACGCGTACCAAATAATATGCACTTATTTGGGTTATATTTAGCAAAAATATGTAGGAGTATAGGTTTTGACCCAAATTTATGAACAAAAATTACTTTTTTTGCAAAATGTTATTATAGAAACTATAAAAGTGTTTTTTTTTCAAAAGTTTCTCTCTTTTTTCACTTATGTCGCAAAAAATAAAAAAAACCCAGTGGTGATTATATACCACCATAAGAAAGCTCTATTTGTGTGAAGAAAATTATAAAAATTTTGTTTGGGTACAGTGTAGCATGACTGAGTAATTGGCATTCAAAGTGTGAGAGCACTGAAAGCTGAAAATTGATCTGGGCAGGAAGGGGGTATAAATGTCCTGTAATGAAGTAGTTAATGTTGACATCTTTATGCTCTATGTTTTTTGTTTTTCTTTCTATCGGCTCTGTTCTTCAGATGTGTTGATGAAAAACATGTGGACCAATTATTTCCTGTTGGGAGATGTAGAGTCCTTATTGTACAACACATTGCGTAATATGTTATTTATCACCTGTGTACATATGACAGTAAAAAAAAAATAATAAAAAAAATGTATATATTCCTAAATGCATACATGATTCAGAACTTTGCATACATCATTATTTGGGCCTTCTGGATGTTTTCCACATTTAGCAGTGATAAGACCTGAATTTAAAGATGGTTAAACTAGGATATAATGTTATTATGTGAACAAAACAATCTTAACATATATCTAAAGAAAAAATGAATTTTACCTTTAGTACGCACGATTCAACAGCCAATTTCCAATTATCGTCCAACTTAAGTTGTCTGAGAAGACTACAAAACTTTTGTTGGCCAACACTTTTGTTGCCCAACAAGGCGTTGGCCAATTTTCGGCTCGTATGTACAGAAGTTGGACCAACAAAAGTTGTAAGTACTAAACACGCATGCTCGGAATCCAGGAAGTGTTCGGTCATGTAAACCTGCGTTCGTAATTCACAAATCACATTCACCTGAACTTCCTCTTTATACGCTCTTAACACGTCACTGCGTTCGGGTTTGTTGGACGATTACTTGACTACCATCAGTACGATAGATACGACCACAGACAGCTATTAGAATATTATTTCAAATTCATAATTTGGCACTTATAACTAAATAACTTATAATAACATATTATAAAAAAGCCTGAAAGACACTACAAGATATTATGTCTAGAATATTTTACAACAGCCAATTTGGACAAAAGTTGGACGTGCGGTTGTACGATAATCAGCACATGTGTGCGAGGCTTTAGTCATAGCACCTATTTGTCTTAATAACCACGGTCACTCGGACAGAAAGTGGTGGGGAATCCAATATTTTTGACATGCAAGGTCCAGTTTAACCAGTTAAAGACATGGGATGGGCTTCAAATTTCCTTCTTCTTTTGCAGGGGTGCAACCATGGATGTAGCTGCTGGGATTTGCTACCAGATTAACAGTCAAGGCTTGATTTGGAATAGCTACTTACAAGTTAAAGTGGTTCTAAAGGCTGAAGTTTTTTTTACCTTCATACATTCTATGCATGAAGGTAAAAAACCTTCTGTGTGCAGAAGCCCTCCCAGCCCTCCTAATATCTACCTGAGCTCCCTCTCAATTCAGAAATGTGCAGGGGAGCCTCGGCTCTCTGGGAATTCTCCATCCTCATTGGCTGAGACAATTGGCTCTGGCTGCTTTCAATCACAGCCAGTGAGCCAATGAGGAGAGAGAGGGGGCGGGCCGAGCCACAGCTCCATGTGTGAATGAACACGCAGAGCAGTATCTCAGGAGTGCACCTGCTTGGGTGCCCCCATTGCAATCTGCTCTGGGGTCACTCGACAGGAGAGGAGGATTGGGGGCTGCTCTGTGCAAAACTACTGCACAGAGAAGGTAAGTATAACATGTTTGTTATTTTTTTTTTTTTTACTTTTGTCTTTAAAATCACTTTAACCATTTGCCTACTGGACACTTTTATCCCCTTCTTGCCCAGGCCAATTTTCAGCTTTCAGCGCTTTTACACTATAAATGACAACCCAAATTAAATTTTTATCATTATTTTTACACAACTAGGGCTTTCTTTTGGTGGTATTTAATCACCACTGGGTTTTTTATTTTTTGCTAAAAAAGAAAAAAAAACGAAAAAAGACCGAAAATTTGGAAAAAAAAAAAAGATTTTCTTAGTTTCTGTCAGTAAAGTTTGTAAATAAGTGATTTTTCTCCTTCACTGATGTGCGCTAATGAGGCGGCACTGAAGGGCACTGATTAGGTGGCACTGATAAGGAGGCATTAATATGCCGCACTGATGGGCTCTGATGGGCTCTGATAGGCGGCACTGATGGGCTCTGATAGGCGGCACTGATGGACACTGATAGGCGGCACTGGTGGACACTGATAGACAGCACTGGTGGGCACTGATAGGCAGCACTGGTGGGCACTGATGGGTGGCACTGATGGGCAGCACTGATGGGCCGCACTGATGAACAGGCACTGAAAGGCAGCACTGATTGGTGTCACTGATTAGTGTCACTGATGGGCACTGCTGGGGCTGTACTATAATCAGGGCACTGGTCGGCCCTCCTCACCACACACTCTGTCAGTGAGAGCTGAGGAGAGCCGATAAACGGCACTTCCTTGTGTACATGTGGCCGGCTGTGATTGGACACAGCCAATCACATGGGTAAAGCACCGATGCGAGAGAGGACGTGCTAGAGGGCAGGAAAGAGTGGCAGTTCTGGGGTGCCGTCATATGACATCATCACAGAATGAGAGCGCATCCCGCCCGCTGTCATTTTATTATACTGCAGGAGGGAAGTGGTTAAGGGTTTTTGTTTTTTTTCGAAATTTTTCCTTTTAGAATGTTCATTTCATTTTTTACTTGTTAGTGGGGTCAAATCAATGTTCACTTTTGACCACAGTGATGAGAAAATATGCAAGATCAGAATTTCCAGAATTAATTCTTTTTAACAGTGAATGTGATTTTGTTTGGGAAAGTCCATTCACACAAAATCGATTGTTTAAAGCAGAACTCTGGGAAAAACTTTTTCCCATGTCCTTGTTTCTGATCTCCTACTGACTAAGCCATCCATCTTTTTCAGAGCTCTGTAGTTCCTCTGCAATAGCCTGCTGATCTTGTAGAAAAAATTTTACTGCCCTGCAATATCCTGTTTGTAAGACCGCTGGCTGCTATTCCTCTTGTACTCCGAGCCAGGGGTCTTGTCACTTCCCACCAATAGTTCCCTAAAAGCAAGCAGGGATGTACTTCTGTCCCTGCTTGCTGTAGTGGGCAGAGGGGTCTCAAAACCCCCGGTCTGTACTGCCCATTGAGGTGGTTTCCTCCTCCTCCTTCTCTGCTCCCTGCCAGCACTGCCCCCGCACAGCCCCCAAGCCGCCCCCACGCTGCCGCCCGCCCACCATCTCTCACTGCAGAACGGGGATAATTGCGAGACAATAGCCGGTTACAGAGCGGGGAATCTCAGGCTGTGACACTGGTCCAATGCCTTTCTAAGAGGCGGGACATTATGGCGATCGGTATTTTGTATACAAGATAAAAGATCTGTCACAGCCTGAGATCCCCCGCTCTGCCACCCAGTCGGTGTCTCGTAATGACCCTCGCTCTGCACATATGGGCATTGATGATGAGACCGCACATGTGGGCACTGATGAGACCGCACATGTGGGCACTGATGAGACCGCACATGTGGGCACTGATGAGACCGCACATATGGACACTGATGATGAGACCGCACATGTGGGCACTGATGATGAGACCGCACATATGGGCTTTGATGATGAGACCACACATATGGGCTCTGATGATGAAACTGTACATACAGGCACTGATGATGAGACCGCACATATGGGCACTGATGATGTTGAGACCGCACTTATGGGCAATGATGATGTTGAGACCGCACATATGGGCACTGATGATGAGACCGCACATATGGGCAATGATGATAAGACCGCACATATAGGCTCTGGTGATGAGACCGCACATATGGGCACTGATGATGTTGAGACCACACTTATGGGCAATGATGATGTTGAGACCGTACTTATGGGCACATATGAGACCGCATTTATGGGCACTCATGATGTTGACGCCACACTTAAGGGCACATATGAGATTGCACTTATGGGTACAGATGATGTTGAGACCGCACTTATGGGCACTGATGAGACCGCACTTATGGGCATTGATGAGACCACACTTATGGGCACATATGAGACCGCACTTATGGGCACTGATGAGACCGCACTTATGGGCACTGATGAGGCCGCACTTATGGGCACTGATGAGACCGCACTTATGGGCACTGATGAGACCGCACTTATGGGCACATATGAGACCGCACTTATGGGCACTGATGAGACCGCACTTATGGGCACTGATGAGACCGCACTTATGGACACATATGAGACCACACTTATGGGCACTGATGAGACCACACTTATGGACACATATGAGACTGCACTTATGGGCACTGATGAGACCGCACTGATATTGACATTTTTTGAGATTTCCATAGATTAGAGGGTTCCACCATTATTGTGTTATTGATTTACATGTGTCACATGCTGATTTAAAACACCATGGCCCGGCTCTTTCTGTGGTGCGGCTAGGTATGTACTCATATACACCATACCAGCACTGATTGCTGTTAGAAAGATATCAGATCTACATGAGGAGAAACATTTCTAATACTGAATTACAGCAGAGTGCAGTGTATATAATACATAATTATGGGATGTGTCTATAGTTGAGCAATGATTGCATAAAGCATGTGAGGGCAAAATGTTTATCTCCTTGTGGCTGGAGGGGAGAGCACAGACATGCTGTGAGATAATGAGTAGTGGGCCTGGCTGCAGAATGAGGGGTGTGATTTATGGTGAAGGAGGCTTGTTCACGTTTACATGTACAGGCCTAGTGTACCTCCCACATTCACTCCAATCCCAAGGATTCATGGGAAATGTAGTTTGATTATGGTGTGTAGAGAGAGAAGAGGAAAGGATATGATGCAATCACTGTTCTAACAGCTCCTCTCTGGCAGAATACATGCTACATTTTTTGAGTTACAGAGCTGACTTCCTGTGAATTCAAACAGACTTTTCTCTTCAATGGTAAGGAATTTCACAAGAGCAATAACTGTTTAGTGTTTTCTGTACTAATGGGGGATTTTTTTCCAATCCAAGCTTTAAAGCTAATTAAATTTTGAAGTACTTTTGAACGACTGGCCAGCTTTAAAGTCTACCTTTTTTACCTGTTGTTAGCCCGAGCTAATTCTAGCTGTTTATACAAAAGTTTTTTTTTTTTTTGTGTTTTCATAAATGCAATTCATTTGGATTGAGTAAGCATAAAAAACATACAGAATAGTTTAAAACTTATACATTTAGTTTCATAAAAGTATTACTTTATATCTATAGGAAAACCAGTTGTTTAACAATTATGGTGGAATGGTGGTTGGGGGTGGGG
>BLSH010078014.1:272965-292768 GCA_018402905.1 Glandirana rugosa | reverse complement strand
GGGGGCGAAATCAGGGCTAGAGGGATGGTGGCAGGGGGGTAGGATCCGGGGCAGAGGGATGGTGGTGGAGGATGGGATCAGGGGCAGAGGGATGGTGGTGGGGGATGGGATCAGGGACAGAGGGATAGTGGTGGGGGAAGGCATCAGGGGCAAAGGGATGGTGGTGGTGGGGGGGGTTGGAACAGGGGCAGAGGGATGGTGTTGGGGGGTGGGATCAGGGGCAGAGGGATGGTGGTAAGGGGAAGGGATCAGAGGCAGAGGGATGGTGGTAAGGGGATGGGATCAGGGGCAGAGGGATGATGTTGGGGGTGGGATAAGGGGCAGAGGAATGGTGGTGGGGTTGAGATGATGATACTGGCACTCACCTTCTCTCAGTGTCATTCGATTCCTCCTCCTTGCTCAGTGCTCTCATACTGCACTCAGTGTCTCCTGTAACGCTTCTCCTGACATGGGGACACTGCACATCTGCTCACAAAGGGGAAAACTCCTCCCCTTCTCTCGACTGGCCCATCAACTAATCAGCTGACTTTCTCCTCCACTCTCCTCCTCCCGACATGGATCTGCTTGGAGGAATGGGCGGAGTGCTGTGCCAATAACAGTAAGTGCTCACTCACAGTGCACATTTTCCCACTCCACTACCTCTTCTCGGCTCCTCTAGGTCATAGCTCTCTATGCTCCTCTCCCTCTGAGTCATCCCATCCTGCCTCCAGCTGGCCTCTCAGTGTGTGACGCTGGGCGGGGAATACGAAGCGCCTGTCAGAGGAAGTATCTCCATTGACAGGGGAAAAGAGGGGGGGGGGGCAAATTGGCACTTTAAATTAAGTCGTAGCCTGGTAAGGCCAAACGCTTCCATCCCTATCAACGTAATAACGTATTGTGCACCAGGCACATGAAAAGGCGAGTGGGACTTTAAATGCAGCTATATGGTGGATAAAGGATAAATTGATGGATATGGTAAGGAATTTGTGTCGGGGGGGGGGGGGCGGGATCCCTGTCACTGTGCATCAGCGTCATGCCGCCCGCTTTAGGCGTGTGGCGTCCTCGTGGTGCTGCGGCTGCCTCAGCTGGGCTATCCACTCTTGCAGACACTCAGGAGGTTGTGGATGCCGCCCCCGGTCGGTTTGCCCCGTTGTGGCGCCTCCCTCCATGTTTGCGTCTGCAGCGTGACGTTGGGGGGTATGGAGGGCGTGAGCGCTTATATCATGCATCACCCTGGCTTGAACCGGGCACACCGGATATCCTGCAAACATCGCAGTCACAGTTTACATTCTGGTTTTCACCATCACTCCACACAGGTACTCACTTATCCCCTATCTTTCCTTCTCTTATTTATGTTCACTTCCTCCTTGCCCCCCACCTATGGGTGGGTTTTCCTTCTAATATTTATTTAATTTTCATCTCTACCTCTCTCCACTCCTATTCTGTTTCCCATCTTTCCCTTCTGATCCCTTTATCATCAATTTCCAATCCACGGTTATTCTCACAACATACTCATTATTCCCTTTCCTTTCCCTTCATTCACAGTGATTTTTGCAACAACTTACTCACCAATAACACACATTTGTGCCCGCTCCTACCATGGGTGTAGTCGGTTTTGGTTGCTTGTGCCGCTCCTACCCCCTCAGCTCTCGGCCAAGACGTCTCTGGGTGGCCCTCCTTCATACTGCCAGCGCGCCGTAATTAACCTCTCACACTGTGCGGGGGTCCTCTGACCCCTTCATTACTATGTTGGTTTTGATTTTAGGCTTCCAATTCTATACATATATTTTTTATTATTTTTTAGTTGTACCATGGACTCGCTCCTGATGAGTGGCTAAAGGCCATGAAACGTGTAGAGCCTCTTTTATGCCGTGTGTCAATTATCCTAACCAAACCTAGGTCATAGACACCAACAATAATTTGGTTAACCCCATCAGGGTCAACAAGGGTTCAGACCATACTGATCCATTCTGGTTGTTTTCTAATGTGTATACAATATCTAAAATATTGATGGATTGGGGCCATGTATAATGCATTTAATTATCTTTACTGTATTATCTCTATCGAAGAAACAGTATGAATTGTATGTCATGTACACTTTTTTGTGAACTTTTTTATGTGTTTATCAATAAACAATCTTTTTTACAATTTTTTACAAATTCTTTACCATATCCATCAATTTATCCTTTATCCACCGTATAGCTTCATTTAAAGTCCCACTTGCCTTTTCATGTGCCTGGTGCATAATACGTTATTCCATTGACAGGGGGGTGAAGAGCTGGTCTGTTCTAGGCTTGTGCCAGGTGCAGGAGCGCACTTGGCACATCTTTGCAGGTGTAGCTATTAGCGGCTGGTGTATTCACCCAGATTTTAGAAGCACTTCACCTGCAACCCCCTTCCTCCAGTAAATAGCACCGCTCTGGGTATCCACCCCCCCCCCCCCTTGTACAGGCCATGCTTGCCATAAGCCATGATCTGCCTCCATTGCATAGAGAAGCAGAGTCCCAGTGATGACATCACTGGATCCAAAATACCCTTTTTTTAAAAAAATGTCATCAGCGTGTTGATGAGGGGGAAAAGGAGGAACCGGGGATTGCAAAATAAAGGCAGTTTAAACTTCAGGCCAAGAGATAGTTAAGAGAACCTAAAGTGTTTTGTTACCCCAACACTTCATATTCCTGATCTGTGGCTGCTGTACCATGTACTTGTATGAGAAAGTATCCTGTATTGCTTCCTTTATGTGAAATCCCTGGCGATCCTGACAGTCCCCCTGCTTTACTATTTCAAGCTGACTATGCTAGGCATGAGATTACATCCCAGTATGGTCAGTTTTCTGGCTGTGCTGGGAGAACAGCCTGCCTGTCATCCAATGATTGGACTTGTGCTGATATGCCCCCCCCCCCCACCCCCGCACAACCATTAATTGGGAAGATTAGTATAATGCTGTTTCTCCACTCCCACCTCTCTAGGCCCATTCTGCAGCTAGGAACAGAATTCATGTGATCACTTATAAAAAAAGGAAAAAAGGTATTTTTAATATATGTGTATATAAAGATATACATGCAGTATCTCAAAAAAGTGAGTACACCCTTACATTTTTGTAAAGACTTTATTCTATCTTTTCATGTGACAACACTGAAGAAATGACACTTTGCTACAATGTAAAGTAGTGAGTGTACAGCTTGTATAACAGTGTAAATTTGCTGTCCCCTCAAAATAACTCAACACACAGCCATTAATGTCTAAACCGCTGGCAACAAAAGTGAGTACATCCCTAAGTGAAAATGTCCAAATTGGGCCCAAAGTGTCAATATTTTGTGTGACCACCATTATTTCCCAGCACTGCCTTAACCCTCTTGGGCATGGAGTTCACCGGAGCTTCACAGGTTGCCACTGAAGTCCTCTTCCACTCCTCCATGACGACATCACGGAGCTGGTGGATGTTAGAGACCTTGCGCTCCTCCACCTTCCGTTTGAGGATGCCCCACAGATGCTCAATATGGTTTAGGTCTGGAGACATGCTTGGCCAGTCCATCACCTTTACCTCAGCTTCTTTAGCAAGGCAGTGGTCATCTTGGAGGTGTGTTTGGGGTCGTTATCATGTTGGAATACTGCCCTGTGGCCCAGTCTCCGAAGGGAGGGATCATACTCTGTTTCAGTATGTCACAGTACATGTTGGCATAATGGTTCCCTCAATGAACTGTAGCTCCCCAGTGCCGGCAGCACTCATGCAGCCCCAGACCATGACACTCCCACCATCATGCTTGACTGTAGACAAGACACACTTGTCTTTGTACTCCTCACCTGGTTGCTGCCACACACGCTTTACACCATCTGAACCAAATAAGCTTATCTTGGTTCCAGTAATCCATGTCCTTAGTCTGCTTGTCTTTAGCAAATGGTAGGGCTTTTTTGTGCATCATCTTTAGAAAAGCCTTCTTTCTGGGACGACAGCCATGAAGACCAATTTGGTGCAGTGTGCGGCGTATGGTCTGAGCACTGACCGGCTGATTTATCTTCTTATAGCCTAGGCCATCTTTATGTAGAGCAACAATTATTTTTTTCAGATCCTCAGAGAGTTCTTTGCCATGAGGTGTCTTGTTGAACTTCCAGTGACCAGTATGAGAGAGTGAGAGCGATAACACCAAATTTAACACACCTGCTCCCCACTCACACCTGAGACCTTGTAACACTAACGAGTCACATGACACCGGGGAGGGAAAATAACTAATTGTGCTCAATTTGGACATTTTCACTTAGGGGTGTACTCACTTTTGTTGCCAGCAGTTTAGACATTAATGGTTGTGTGAGTTATTTTGAGGGGACAGCAAATTTACACTGATATACAAGCTGTACACTCACTACTTTACATTGTAGCAAAGTGTCATTTCTTCAGTGTTGTCACATGAAAAGATAGAATAAAATATTTTCAAAAATGTAAGGGGTGTACTCACTTTTGTGAGATACGGTGTATATATATATATATATGGTATATACACTCACTGGCCACTTTATTAGGTACACCTTACTAGTTCCCAGGTTGGACCCCCTTTTGCCTTCAGAACTTCATGGCATAGATTCAACAAGGCGTTGGAAACATTCCTCAGAGATTTTGCTCCATAGTGACATGATAGCATCATGCAGTTGCTGCAGATTTCCATGATGTGAATCTCCCGTTCCACCACATCCTAAAGGTGCTCTATTGGATGAGATGTGGTGACTGTGGAGGCCATTGGAGTGCAGTGACCTCATTGTCCAGTGGTGAGATGATTGGAGCTTTGTGACATGGTGCATTATCCTGCTGGAAGGAGCCATCAGAAGATGGAGACACTGCAGTCATAAAGGGATGGACATGGTCAACAATACTATGACCTAATAGGTAGGTCATGGCATTTAAACAATGTTCAATTGGTACTTAGGGGCCCAAAGTGTGCCAAGGAAATATCCCCCACACCATTACACCACCACCAGCCTGAACCGGTGATACAAGGCAGGATGGATCCATGCTTTCATGTTTCTTACACCAAATTCTGACCCCACCATCTGAATGTTGCAGCTGAAATCGACCAGGAAACGTTTTTCCAATCTTTTATTGTCCAGTTTTGGTGATCCTGTGCGAATTGCAGCCTCACTTTCCTGTTCTTAGCTGACAGGAGTGGCACCCGGTGTCGTCTTCTGATGCTTCAAGGTTTGATGTGTCGTGGGTTCAGAGAGGGACCAGCCCCTCTGACCCCCAAAATCATGCCACGTTCAAAGTCACTTAAATTCCCTTTCTGATGCTCGGTTTGAACTACAGCAAGTCGTCTTCACCACATCTAGATGCCTAAATGCATTGAGTTGCTGGCATTTTATTGGCTGATTAGTAATTTGTGTTACCAAGCAAATGAACAGATATACCTAATAAAGTGGCCTGTGAGTGTATATGTATAAACCGAGCTGTTCCACAAGTTGTGAGAATTTCCCATGTCATTGTATATCTGGCCTCTGTTTAGTTCATTATTCTACTGCCATCTTGTGGTTATGTTGGTTATAGCACATCTTTTTCTGTCTTATAAGGCTACTTTCAGACTGCAGCTGCGGCCGCAGTCAAACCCCGCTAGGTTTAGCGGAGTTTTACCGGTGCTGCAGCATCGCTTTTCAGTCAGGGGCGCTGCACTTTTAACCCCCCCACAATGGGTTTAAAAGTGCCGGTGCTCCGCGCTTCCGAGGTGGTGTGCTGCTGCTTCTGAAGCGCTTGCCATTCATTTCAAGGAGCGATGTATACACCGCTAACCTCACCGCCCCAAAGATGCTGCTTGCAGGACTTTTTGTAACCTCCCGCAAGCGCACCGCTCCAGTGTGAAAGCACTCAGGCTGGATTGGGGGGGATTTTTGAGGCGCTTTACAGATGCTATTTTTAGCTAAATAGCGTCTGTAAAACACCTCAGTGTGACAGTAGCCTTATCTGTGTTCCCGCTTATTCTTGTGATGTTTTTCCTGTTCCTTCACAGTGTCTTGTGGGGATAAAGATGGCCACTTGTCTCTAGGCCTATGCAATCTGCTTAGATCAGGGAACACATTACCATGTTTTGACCTGCAAATACTGTCTTTCAATCATCTGCCACATCTTTTTGTCTGCTATACCTCCTCCTTGCAATACAGATCTGATGAGAAAAAAGTGTTTGGTGAGTTCAGCTATCTGATTAAGACTGTCGACGGTGATGGTATCTGTTTATAGAGGCCAGGCATAGGTCTCAACAAGGGATAAGTCACTATTACAACAGTTGGAATCAGAATATATAGACAGTATATATATACAGGGTGGGCCATTTATATGGATACACCTTAATAAAATGGGAATGGTTGGTGATATTAACTTCCTGTTCAACTGGATATGCGAAATTGCTACATGATGATGTGTTTCCCTCTTTATGCACTGAAGCTGGCACGTTCCCTGAGTTTTTCCAGCAAGATGGTGCGACACCACATTATGGGTGTCAGGTCCGAGCATTCCTAGATGAACAGTTTCCTGGAAAGTGGATTGGTTGTCGTGGGCCAGTTGAATGGCCCCCAAGGTCTCCCGATCTGACCCCCTTAGACTTTTATCTTTGGGGTCACCTGAAGGCAATTGTCTATGCTGTGAAGATACGAATTCCTTCCTATTGAAAAAACAAAAGTTGGATTCAAAATGGCCGACTTCAAAATGGCCACCATGGTCACCACCCATCTTGAAAAGTTTCCCCCCTCACATATACTAATGTGCCACAAACAGGAAGTTAATATCACCAACCATTCCCATTTTATTAAGGTGTATCCATATAAATGGCCCACCCTGTGTGTGTGTGTATATATATATATATATATATATATATATATATATATATATACTGTATACATATTCAGACACCTGCCTTTACACACACATGAACTTTAATGGCATCCTAGTCTTAGTCTGTAGAGTTCAATATTGAGTTAGCCCACTCTTTGCAGCTATAACAGCTTCAACTCTTCTGGAAAGGCTGTCCACAAGGTTTAGGAGTGTCTATGGGAATGTTTGATCATTCTTCCAGAAGTGCATTTGTGAGGTCAGGCACTGATGTTGGACGAGAAAGCCTGGCTCCCAGTATCCACTCTAATTCATCCCAAAGGTGTTCTATTGGGTTGAGGTCAGGTCCCTGTGCAGGCCAGGCAAGTTTTTCCACCCCAAACTCACTCATCCACGTCTTTATGGACCTTGCTTTGTGCACTGGTGCTCAGTCATGTTGGAACAGGAAGGGGCCATCCCCAAACTGTTCCCACAAAGTTAAGCATGAAATTGTCCAAAATGTCTTGGTATGCTGATGCCTTAAGAGTTCCCTTCACTGGAACTAAGGGGCCAAGCCCAACCCCTGAAAAACAACCCCACACTATAATCCCCCCCCTCCACCAAATGATTTGGACCAGTGCACAAAGCAAGGTCCATAAAGACATGGATAAGCAAGTTTGGGGTGGAGAAATATGACTGGCCTGCACAGAGTCAGCCCTGACCTCCACCCTGATAGAACATATTTGGGATGAAGTAGAACAGAGATTGCAAGCCAGGCCTTCTCGTCCAACATCAGTGCCTGATCTCACAAATGCACTTCTGGAAGAATGGTCAAACATTCCCATAGACACTCCTAAACCTTGAGGACAGCCTTCCCAGAAAAGATGAAGCCATTATAGATGCAAAGGGTGGGCCAATTCAATATTGAATCCTACGGACTAAGACTGGGATGCCATTAAGTTCATGTGCGTGTAAAGGCAGGCGTCCCAATACTTTTGGCAATATAGTGTATATACGTATATATATCAGAATAATAATACTATATATACATATACAGTATCTACATACAGACACAAAGTTTTGCCTTTCATTTCTATTTTGAACTAAATGGGTTGTTTACAAGGTGTTGGTTCACATATGCTTTGGAAGAGTCCAGTTAAAAGATAATTACTGATTAATTTCAGTGAATTACTAACGCTTATCATCAGTGGTTCTCATGCTGCCTTACTGAATAAGCTTGCATCAGTAATTACATAGATTAAGACCCCGTTCACACTGCAGCCGACGGCCACGATAGCGGTAAAGCGCCGCTCATTTAGCAACGCTTTACCGCTGTTTAATCTGGGCTTTTCGGCTGCTAGTGGGGCATTTTTAGCCCCCAAGAAGGGGTTAAAAAAGCCTGTGTTGTGGCACTTCCAAATGGGCATACCAATGGGTAGCTTGCAGGAATTTTTTTCATGTCCTGCAAGCTCACTCAGGCTTTCACACTGGGGCGGCATTGGAGGGAGTTTTCAGGCGCTTTACAGGCACTATTTATAGAGCTAAAATGCCTGAAAACTGTGTCAGTGTGAAAGGCTCTAACATTGATGCTCCACTCCCTCTTAGCTATGCAAGAAACAAGGCAGATGGTCTTACGACCTAAGGAATTTTATTTAAAGATCCGGTGTTTCATATTTAGTCCTATGAAGCCTCCTGGCTAAATACATTGAAAATCATTACTAAAACTCCAGGAATGTTACTGTATACAAAATGTAGCTTATTGGGAATAAGACAATTCTGAGAACACAGATTATCTGAAGCCAACAATGTTTTTCAACTAGTTGGAAATGTAAAACAAGTATGAAAGGGACAGAATTCTTGATCTGAATATTCAACATAAAAAGATCTCTTGAAGGCCAACCCAACCCAAAACTGATAACTAAGGTTTGGCTGTACACCAATGAGTGAAATCACCCATCAGCTTTTTTTTTGTCATACCTCCAAAAAACTCTGCCTCTTGTCTCGGAGCCTAAACAAGCACGTCACTATGCAACCATTTTTAAAGTGTGACACCATCATTTGACTTTACGTTGGATGGGAATTCTTCTAGTAAAATGTTACCAATCTCAACCCCAAAAAAACATGGAAGAAGCCAATAATTATTAGCTGCCAACAACTATTCAGATCTGAAATAACCGTTTCTGGTTGGGTTGGCCTTAAAAATGATAAACATACATATTAATAAAGTTTTTTGAAAGAGTGTCCAGAATTCCGATCAGTGCCCAGCAGCAGAATAATGACATCATCAATGCAGATGGTGGTGCAACTGAAGAAGACGGTAGGGTTCTTAAAGGAGACATGGCTTGAAGACGAAGATTTGGAAGGAGTTACGTTAAATAGTTTGTCACTTTTTCTGTAGTTGTCTTGCCAAGACATCAGCCTGAAAAAAATTTAAGCCACTTATTATACTGAGAGGTCATCAAGTACAGAAAAATTCCAGGCCAATGTAAACGTTTCAGTGAAGTCCATATATATATATATATATACAGTATACTGTATATATATATTATTCACAAACTAGCTGCTAAAGTTATTTTAGTTTGAAAGTCATTATTTAATGTTAACCTTTTCCTGCTGATGGTACGCATATATGTGGCCCCTTGTAAACACTTTGCTGAGCTGAGAGCATGCACCCTACGTGCTCCCAGCAAAGTTACCGGTGGGGACCGGAAAGCTTTCTGAACATGAAAGCCAAATCACAGCGGTCACATAAACCGAATGCCCGCCTCCGGCATTTGGAAGCTCTTAAGGGGCCAGGAGACGGCGGCGAGAGGGTTTCATTAAAGTGTGTCTAAACCCAAGATAAAAAATATAATAAACTGCAATTTATCAGTCCTTTGCCTGCATTTGTTTTCTTTTATTAGGCTTTAGGCTTTATTTCCTTTAGGGATCATGCAGATGGATGCATTCAGGCATACAGCACCAGAACTCAGAATTTCCACACCCGCGAGTCCACAGGTGCTGCGTACAACAATGGCCATTAACCTGTACAAGGCCACTCTTCTGTTCCTGTATGCCTGTAGTCACTCGGATGAGCAGATAAAGTCATACAGGCATACAGCCGTGGCATCTGACATTGATCTGTACAGGTTGCTGGCTCTACGCAACACCTGTGGAGCAACAACTGCTGAGAAGACATTGCAATATACTCTCAATTACTTTTTTATTAAGGATTCTAATATCGTGTGCCTCTCTGAAATACATTTTTCTGTGTTCAGTAATAGGATGGTGGATACCTTTTAAGGAGAGTGCAGGCTCTTCCTTTCTTGCCTAAGACAGAATGTCTCCCCTGCCTGAAGCCTCCTGAGATACAGTACCTATGTCACTCATCCCAGGAGGCTTCTGGGCTATGTAGAGTATACACTGTTAAAATCTGGTAGAGAGGTCAACAAAGAAGATGGCGGAGTGGGACCCAGGATGCAGCGACTTTCTGTGGATCACAGCAGGACAACCCTAGTTTTGCTGGGTGGGTATGTATGCCATTTCAGCTCAACCCAGCAGGCCAGATAAGAGAGGATTAAGATCAAAGTTATCCAAACAAATCCCCACCAGCCTCGTGAGACTTTAAATAAGCTGTTTTTTTTGAATAGTGGTATTGTAGCAGGTTGGTAATAAATGCAGAAAAAAGTTATCATTCCACTCGTTATAAAATTAAAATGAACCCTTGGGTTGAAGCTCCTCTTTAAAGTAACATACGGTGGAATAGACTATAAAGAGAAAAATGGTGTGAAACTTCAATTGGGCTTAATGATGCAAAGGAACATAAGAAAGATTTGATGACAAGATTGGTAAAATATAACTCAGATTTTTTTTTTTTGTGGGTTAATTCTCTCCTGCAGTGGGGTAGGAAGCGGGTATGGAATTAGCATCAAAACAGATATAGACATGGCGGCCTGGTCCCTAGCTTCCATTGCAGCAGTATATAACAGCTACTCCTACATTCTTACCAGTATGTTCTTTAGAAGGTTTTTCCTGGGGTTCCTGAGGTAGGCACATTCTTCTCCTTCGCACAGCTTGATTTCTTCTGAAACCTAAATACACATAAAAACGCAAGAACAGCTTTACATATAAAAAAGACTTCAATTCCCAGGAGAAAAACAGAAGATCGGAATGAGGACATTTTTTTTTTCATAAATAAAAATTATATTTAGAAACAAGTTTTTTTTTTTTTAAACAGTAGAATCATCTGCTTTAAAAAGAAATATGATATGTAAGGGCCTCCTGATGAAGTCCCGTGATAATGACGTAACGCGCAGGATGTGAGCGGAGACAGACCAGAAGTGAAGTGTAAGGAAGTTAATTGGCTATGGAATGGTTTTAAGGGCATTTTTTTATTATTTTTTCTTATTCTTTATTCTTAAATGTGAGTATATTGCCTTTAGAAATGAACAGCGCACATTAGCAGTGGTCATTTACACTGCTCTATGCACACTAAAAATATCATAGTCCATCTTAAGAGTGAGAAAGAGAAGGTGACTGTTCCTTCACAAGGTGGGGCCATGGAGAACGGGAAGTCAGATCATAGCAGCAAAAAAAGGAATTTGGAGATTGGAGCTCATTCCCTTTCTTATGTATTCCTGTAAAATGCCTGCAGGTTCTCTTTAAATTGTGTGTGACAAACGAGATCCACAATTCCAAGATTTTGTTGACATCTCTGTTAATTAATTTGAAGTTTGTCAGAAGGATCCTTGATATAAATACTCAGTGACCTGGCACAGCAACAGCTGTCGTATATATATATATAAGAAATCAATGTAAATTTTACTCATTAATATTGAAATAACAAAAATGCTATACATAGGTTAAACATTTTCTTTTCTTACCCATTTTTAATGTCCTTGTTTTTCTTAGATGAAAGGATGACCTTTTTTGTTAAAACGCATCAATTAGAGATAACTAAATTCAGCTTTTATATTGCTTGTCATAAAGCAGGCACTCACCTTATTACAAGAATGAATATACAGAGACATCCCAGATCTGAGGTCACCCACATATGGTGGGTAATCAGCGAGCATCCTAGGCAAAGTTTTTGCTTTGTGAAAACAACAAAAAGCAATACCCATAAAAAAAAAAAAAATCACTATATTTACTTTTCCAGCGGCCCAAGCCTTGGAGGGCAGCTGCAGTGCTGCTCGCCAGCCAGCCAGTTTAATTATTCCTAGAGGTGCACCAAATAGAAATGTTGGTGCCGAAACTGAAACAGAAAATTAAGGATGCATTTGGCCAACATCGAAACGGAAAATTACAGTTAAAAAAAAATATATATATACAGTATATTATATACTGTATAATTGTATTGTAATTACTTTTTAACCACTTGACCACTGGGCACTTAAACCCCCTTCCTAACCAGACCAATTTTCAGCTTTCAGCGCTATCACACTTTGAATGACAATTACTCAGTCATGCAACGCTGTACCCATATGAAATTTGCATCCTTTTTTTCACACAAATAGAGGTTTCTTTTGGTGGTATTTAATCACCGCTGGGTTTTTTATTTCTTGCGCTATAATTAAAAAAAGACCGAAAATTTTGTAAAAAAAAAAAAAATTTTCTTCATTTCTGTTATAAAATTTTGCAAATTAGTAATTTTTCTTCATACATTTTGGACAAAATTTATACTGCTACATATCTTTGGTAAAAAAAAAATGAGTGTACATTATTTGGTCTTTGTGAAGGTTATAGAGTCTACAAGCTATGGGTGAGCATGGCTGGGTGAAGATGGCTGGATGGGTGAGCATGGATGGGTGGCTGAGCATGGATGGGGTGAGAATGGGTGGGTGAGCTTGGATGGGGTGAGGATGGCTGGGTGAGCTTGGATGGGGTGAGGGTGGCTGGGTGGGTGGTGGATAGATGGATGGTGGTTGGGTGATGGACGGATGGTGGATGGATGGTGGGGTGCACACTGTCACTAAGCAGCACTGTGGGCATTACACATCGCCCACAGCGCTGCAGCATGTCCTCTCTCTCCCCTCTCTCCTCTCACACTGCACCGATCGGTGCAGAGAGGAGAGAGAAGAGCCGACACTTCCGCCGACTTGTTTACATGTGATTGCGCCGTCATTTGACGGCGCCATCACCTGGTAAAAGGCCCCTCACTGCGGCTATTTAATGCGATCCGTGATGCAGATGTTCCCGTGTGCGCGCCCCAGGTCACATCCTGGAGTGGGCCTTAACATCACAGGCCCGCCCCAGGATGTGACGTCATGAGGGTGGGGCTCATGATGACGTCATCGTGTGCCCCCACCCCATGCCAATATAAGGCAACCGCACAGCACGGACCTGGCATTCGAGTGGAAGAGAGCGACGAGTCAAAATCTCCAGAAGAGAAGAAGAAGAAAAAGGAGAAGAAGCAGAAGCGGGAGAAGCTAGCCGAGGAGACAGCGGCAAAAGAGCAGAAGACCGAAGACCCCGCAGTAGACCCCTCAGAAGACCCCGCAAAAGAGCCGAAGAAAGAAGACGAGGGAAAAGAGAGGGTAGAAGACGCTGGAGCTGATTTAAAAAGCTGTGTAGTGTGTTTTTTTGTACACTTTTTTTCCCAGGTAAATGGGTAGGGGTACGATGTACCCAATACTCATTTACATAGTGTGGGGGTGCCGGCATCTGGGGGCCCCAGATGCCGGCCCCAAAGTTCTAGCTACAGCTCACTAACGCCGACGCCCTCTACTGCTCAAAAATGTCAGCGTTTTTAGAGGGCCATTGAATAACACGGAGAGCTGCAAAAAAACGCCCAAAAACGTGGAGTTAAAAAACGCCCGTGTGTATGAGGCCTAAAGATGTTAAAAAAGGTAATTAAAAACATATCATTGGGGGTCCCCTGGGGGAGGAGGGAGCCTGGAGTTCAGAGTTGGACTGTCAAAATAACTAAAATATGAGTTCACTAAAAATACCACCGCACCTTCCCTTTAATGCCTTAAAGATCAAAGCACAAATTGCTACTGAATATCATCAGCCCTTCTAAGCGGAGAACCTTCCAAACAGGCAATTTATCAGGCGTGCATTAGCTCAGCCGCTAATGACCCGGTCTTTGTAACAGATGTACCTGTAATGCTACATTTACTCCAGATGTGCTCGGTTGGCGTGTGGTATCGCCTTTGCATTTTAGAGATATTTAAGATTATTTTTATACATTTTGTGTTGACTTCAACTTCAACTACAGTCTTTCAATTTCTTTTTGTGTTCATAAGTGTTAAAGTGACTTTGATGCTTAAATAAAATATGGCAACACTACAGGGTGTACTTAAAAAAAAATTGCATAACAATTTGCCCAGTTAAAGCGCATGCACATTTGTTATGTGGAAATTGGGCAGAAAATGAAGGTTATTGTGATATTTCCTATGTGCTGGATGTTTTTCATTGATTTAAAATGAAAAATATCACATTTGGCCACTAGATGGCAGTAAGTATCACAGGAATTTCCTATGGTACTAAGCACCATCTAGTGGCCAAATGCGGATTTTTCCATTTTAAAACAATGAAAAACATTCATATAGCACAGGAAATAGCCCAAAAGCAATGGATTTTGTCCCATTCACACAGAATGAATGCACATGCATTTTATTTGATGAATTGTTATGCAACTGTTTATAAATACAACATAAAGAGTTACCTGCAGAATAGAGACAAACTACTTAACTTATGTACCGGGACAAGTTGTCCAGAGCCAAGTGCAAGGATGCAGAACTGTGCCCCCAGCTAATGCAAACCAAAAAATTGATATACTGCCTGCGTCCATTCTGTTACCCCTTGCTCCAGCTGCCCATGGTTGATACAGAGTGTGCACTGAACTTGCATGGACAATTGCTTGCTACCTAACCACTAGAAGGTTGTTATGCATGCATGGTGTGTTTTTTGTTTCAGCTGTGGGCACAAGGGGTAGAGATTGGGCATGTGGGAGGACAATGTGACAGCAGCAGCTAGGTGGCGAGGTTACATAGGGAGATATCCCTTCACTTCTTGTCCTGCCCCCCACCAGGAGAACCCAATAGCTCCACAGGAGGGATTCCAACATCAAAACTGACTGTGTTGATGGAAAAATCAAGTGATTTTATTTCCTGCAACCCATGGTGGCAGGAAAGAAAATCACATAATCTATGGCTGGCTTTATTCTTCATAGACATTAGTGGGCATAGTACCCATGGAATGCCGCTATTCACTATAATGATGCCATATTATTTTCAAGAGAACCTTTCTATTCTACAAGGAAATAAATATAGTGGTACCTTCTTAAACCACTCAATCAGCAGTTTTCAAACACAGTGGGCACATAGAAACAAATGAGACAGGTAACATGGATGGTTGTAAACCATAATTCGCCATAAAGTGAGACAATCGGGAAGTGGTATTGACGGCACTATTATGAGCAAACTCCGCTCAAGGTAAGAGGTCTGACCAGTTGTTATGGTGGTCAGAAATATAGTGGAAAAATATATAGAAACTGCTCCATGGCTTGGTTGGCTCAGTCTGCGGCCCCATTGTACTGCTCATGATACGCAGAGGAGAAGGAAAGCTGAATTCCTAACTGTGCACAAAAGGCCAAAACCTGGAGGTAAACTGGCACCCCCTGTCCGAGATGATAACCTTGGATAGCCCATGTAACCGAAAGATCTCTCAAGCAAAAATGGATGCCTGTTCTTTGGATGTGGGCATTTTCTTTAGTGGAATACAATATGACATTTTTTTAAAAGTGGTCAATCACCATAACAATAACTGTGTTGCCCTGGAAGTTGGGTAATTTCACAATAAAATCCATAGATAGGTGGGTCCAAGGCCTCTCTCCATTGGGCATGGGTTGTAGGAGGCCCACTGGAAGGTGTCGTGGTGTCTTACTCTGAGCACACACGAATCAAGCAGCTACGAAGCGGTTACATCAGCGCGGAGACTAGGCCACCAGAATTTTTGAGAAGTAGCCCAAATGAGTTGATTCTTCCCTGGATGGCCAGCTGCCTTGTGAGAATGGTAAGTCTGGAACAAAGCAGTGCAGAGATTCTCAATGGCAAAGCAGTGGTCACCAGGTTTCTCGGGAGGAGAATGTATCTGAGCTGCAAGAATTCTGTCACCCAACGGTGAAGTGAGACTAGTACAAACAGTGGCCAGAATACAATTGGGAGGTATCACAGCAGTAGAAACTGACTCCATCTTGGAAGCAGAGGAAAAATATTGCGACAATGCGCCAGCCCTCATATTCTTAGTACCGGGTAAGAATGAGACTACGTAATTGAAGCTTGACAGAAAAAGAGCATATCGTGTCCTTCTGGGAGATAAGCATTTTTCCTCAGACAAGAATGTGAGATTCTTATGGTCAGTCAAAATGAGGACCGGCACAGTGGTACCTTCAAGGAGATGCCTCCGTTCTTTAAGAGCTAAAATGATAGCTAACAATTCTCTGACCCCAATCTCGTAATTGCATTCTGCAGGAGACAATTTCTTAGAAAATCAGCCACAAGGATGCATAGTGCTCTCAGAGGTAGGATGTTGAGACAGAATGGCGCCTACTCCAGTCTCGGATGCATATACCTCAAGAATAAAGGGCAATGTAGGATCAGGATGTGCCAGCACAGGAGCTGAAACAAAGGTAGCCTTGAGAGACTCAAAGGCTTTAATGGAATTCGGGACCAATTCTGTGGTTTACTGTCCTTTCTGGTCATATCAGTCAGGGGTTTGACCAGAGAAGAGAAGTTACGGATACATCTCCAATAATAATTGGCGAAGCCAAGAAAACATAGTGGACATAGACCCATGGGTCGAGGCCGCTGTAGAACTGCAGATAGTTTCTCTGGGTCCATCAAAAAATCCGCAATAGAAATGACATAACCGAGAAATTTAACCTGTTCACAATGGAACTCGCACTTTTCCAACTTACAATACAGGTTATTTTCTCTCAGCCTCTGTAGCACACGGGAGACATCTGTGTGGTGGCTCTCTAGGGGTTTGGAATAAATAATAATATCGTTGAGATAAACCACCACACATTGCTGCAGCATATCTCAGGACATTGTTGATGAATTCCTGAAAAACTGCAGGAGCGTTGCAAAGACCAAATGGCATTATGAGGTATTCATAATGTCCTGTCCTGGTATTAAACGCAGTTTTCCATTCGTCGCCCTCCTTGATCCTCACAAGATTGTATGTCCTTCTCAGATTGAGCTTTGTGAAAACCTTTGCTCCCTTGAGGCGGTCAAATAACTCCGTAATTAACAGAATCGGATAAGCGTTTTTAATCGTGATGTGATTGAGACTCCTATAATCGATAAAAGGTCTCAGTTCACCACTCTTGCGCAAAGAAGAAGCCAGCACCAGCAGGAGATGAGGATTTGTGGATGAACCCTTGAGAAAGTGCATCGGCAACATAGTCCTCCATGGCTTTATCCTCCGAGACAGATACAGGGTAAACCCAGCCACGAGGGGGCATGGCACCTGGTTGAAGGTCTATTGTGCAATCATACGACCAGTGTGGAGGCAAACTACCGGCTTGACCTTTGTCAAAGACATTGTTAAATTTGTGGTACTCCTCTGGTAAGTGAAGTTTCGGTCACCGTTTCTTGGTCTGAGTCATCCATCTAGACATGAGTGAAGAGGTGCACAAGACCTTAGCCACTTTCTGAAAACATGTTTTACTGCATTGTGGAGATCAGGAAAGACCCTCAACACAATGACAATCAAACGAGGGGTTGTGCCTCTGTAACCAAGGCTAACCAATCATCACCGGGTAATGAGGTGTGGTAATGACTTGGAATTGGATTATCTCATGGTGAAGAGCCCCTACGGCCATGGTCAATGGAGCAGTCTCATGAGTCATATGGGCAGGCTGTAGAGGTCTCCCATCAATAGCCTCAATGGCAAGTAGAGTGGTACAAAGCTGCAGCGGAATTGAGTGAGACACAAAGGCACTATCTATGAACAGGCCTGCAGCCCCAGAGTCGATTAGAGCCTGTGTCTCGATGGATGACTCAGACCAAGAAAGGGTGACCGGAACTAGGGGCTTATCCTTCAGGATAACTGGGGACATAACAACGCCACCTAAGGTCTGTCCCCTACAGGACCTCAGGTGAAGTGTTTCCCGGATGGGTAGGACAAGACTTCAAAAAGTGACCTGCCTGGTCACAATAAAGGCACAATTTCTCCCTCCTCCTAAAGACCCTCTCATCCACAGAGAAATGTGTGAAGCCCAACTGCATGGGTTCTACTTTACTGGCGGACTCAGTAGCAGGAAGCATGGGAGGTGAGGGAGGCAAGGGTGGGGCTGCAAAGTTTGGAGCCAAATGTATAGGAGGCTTCTGCAAGCGCTCCTTAAAATAAAGGTCCCTCTCAGAGTCTGGAGTCAATGAGAATGACAAACATGATCAACTTCTCCAGATCTGTAGGTATGTCTCGGGCTGCTATCTCATCTTTGATGCTATCTGAGAGACCCTGAGAAAAGGCAGCCACGAGGGCCTCACTGTGTCCTTTGCTCCTTTGCTGCCAGAGAACGGAATTCAATGGCATAATCACCACTATTTCTCATACTCTGATGGACATGAGGCTCTTGGCAGCAGAGGTGGAGAGTGAGGGAACGTCAAATACCCTTTTAAAGGAAGCCACCCATAGAGGGATTGCCCAGGCCAAGGCTCTATCAGAAAGCAAAGAAATAATGAAGCCCACTTTGCTTCTGTCCACGGGGAACACCTGGGGCAGCATTTCAAAATATATGCCAACCTGGTTGAGAAACCCTCTGCATTGAACTGGATTGCCCCCAAATCGCTGTGGTAGTGGAGCGGAACCAGACATACCTTTTACAGAGGTAATATTTGAGACGGGTACCTGCACAGAGACTGGAGCAGCAGAAGGGATGGCCTGCAACACAGGTTGTACCGGAACTGCCTCAGTGGGAGGATCCAGGTGAGCAGTGTGAATCAGGAGCGTCTGTAACAGTATGGCAAATTGATCCATGCGGTGGTCGTGCTCATTCAATCTGGAAAAAATATTCCCACCAGATGGATTGCCTGCATCTTCTGAATTCATGGTCTTTGCCTACTGTCAGGAACCATGAATCAGATGGAGGCAGAAAATGCAGCAAAAATCACACCTAATAAAATGGTACAAATAGTAAACATAGTCAAAACATAGCCGGGGTCGGGTAGCCAACGTGGGTAGCCAGAACAAGCCAGTAAAGCCAGAGATCAGCGTAGCCGGAGGCAGCAGACAGGATCAGGAACTAGAAGGGATGTCAGCCAGGCAAGTCTTCACCAGGGACACAGCAGAGAGTCTCCAGATATATTTGACCAAGGTGAAGGCACAGAAGCAATGAACCAGGCAGTTTAAATAGCCAGAAGGGGCTGGCTGTAGGCTGAACTGACGAGCAGGAAATGATCACCAGGTGAGCCACTGTGAAACGATAAGTGCTGGCAATTAACCAACAGCTAAACAACCTGAGCACTGAGAAGGAAGGGCTGAGAGCCGAGCCCTGACACTGGGATGTCTGATTATCTCTGTAAGATGAGCGCGTATTGACCACTCTTTTAGGGAGTCACACGATATCTGGTAAGCAGTGCATGAGCGTGAAGGATGTCACCTGGCTTTCCCAAAGACTCCTCTTTTCCATCACGGTTGTGAGATTACTGCAACTGGAACTCTTCGACTTTTTTTGTGAATACTTTGAACTTCAAACCTTAAAGCGGAGTTCCACCCTGTTAAAAGTTCAAGTTTCATAAGTGTTTTTTTCAGCTTCTCAAGGTCAACGTCATTAGAGTGTTGGCACTACCTTTTCTCCTCAGAAACCCTTTCGGTCCACTGTAGGAAGTGCGAGTACGTGACGAATGGTCTATAGCACACTGAGGGATTTTCTCACCAGTTATGCGCGAGTAGAATGTCTCTATTAGTCTGTAGGGTCACAGTCCCGAGCCGAGAGTCGGGAAGGAAGAGTCACGAGTCCAACAAATCGACAACCAATTAACGGTCGTGAATAGCAAAGTGTCACCGAGTGGACCACTAGTAAAGGACGAGCAGTCAAGTCGGATGTCGGT
>BLSH010078014.1:238189-249767 GCA_018402905.1 Glandirana rugosa | reverse complement strand
AGGGACTCCCCCCCCCCCCTTCACACAGCACACGGGAACAGAGCCGAGGCTGTCAATCAGCTGCAGATCCCTCCCCTGTCACCTTTTTTCTCTTGGTGTCAGGAAAACCTGTCAGAGGTGATTCATGCTGATGGCAGGGGAATGAAGCAGCAGACATAAATGACACTTAGTGCTCTTAATTGAGACAATTACACACTATAGAGGGATATGCTTTGTTCATATTTCATGTCTGAGGTTTACAACTAATTTTAGAGGGAGAAGAGAATGAACAGGGAGGAAATGGCACCATATGACAACATAGCCTACACTTACTTGTCAACAGAGTTTTATTCTATTGCCACAAAAACTTCCAAACATCAGGCACACTTTCTTCAGTGATAGCTGAGGGGCCAACACAGAATTTGCTCCACAAGGAGTCATTATGGAGCCTCCACTCACTTCATGATTCACTTTTTAGCGCACCTTGAGTATGACTGGCCATGATATCACAGAGTGCATCAGCCACCAGCAGTCTCAGCTCTCTCCCAATACAGCAATTACTAGGACACCCAGCCAAGTGACAACTCACGCAACTCTTAGGCCTCATACACACGGACCTTTTTTTGACGCCGGCGTTTTCTGGCGTTTTTTGCAGCTCTCCATGTTAGTCAATGGCCCCATAAAAACGTCGGCGTTTTCGAGCTGTAGGTGGCGTCGGCGTTAGTGAGCTGAAAGTAGAACCCATGGCCATCGCGTTCTGAGGCTGTAACGTTTTGACGTTTTTTGACGCCGACGGCACAAAACGCCAACAAACGCCACCTAATATTGTACCGACGTTTTCTGGCGTTTTTTGACGCCGACGTTTTTAGGTTGAAAAATAGCAGAGGGATGATTTTTTTAAAAAGACGCCTATTGACGCCGACGCTCACTAACGCTCAAAAACGCCAATGCATAACACCGAAAAACCTTGACTTTTTTTCCTTGACGTCGGACCCGACGTTTTGTTTATTTTTTTAGATACGCCCGTGTGTATGAGGCCTAAGGCTCAGCCATTCTTCCACGACCAACAGAAACTGCAAGACCAGGGTTTACCAGACCAGAGTTGGGATTTATGCTCAACACGTCCAAAATTCGAGGCTCCTTCTACAATCTGGCCCTAAGATACAAGTTGAGTTGTTTTCAGATTGGGGGTTTTACAGAGTATCTGATAATGTACTTTTTAAATATTTACTTCTATCAGGTCAGTGACTCACTTAGTAGTTTTAGAGGAAGCCAAAATGTATTGTGGGATAGGCAAAAAAGTGGAAAGCACTTGGCAAATGCTTTAAGGAATCAGAAATCCACCACCAAAATTCCATAAATAAAAGATAAAGATGGAAAGAGTCTTCATGAAATTAGAATGAGAAGAGCGTCAAATAAGGGATGTGGTGGTGGTGCTGCTGGTGTTGGTGGTGTTGGTGAAGCTCCTGTTGCAAGGAGAAGACGTGGTCAATCTGTGCCAGCTACACGCACAAGTTTAGAAGAGGAAGCCTAGATGTTTGACTCATATTTGCCTAATACCAAAAGAGTGTGCATGCATACAGTATACACTCACCAGCCACTTTATTAGGTACACCTGTTCAATTGCTTGGTAAAACAAATTGCTAATCAGCACATCACATGGCAGCAAATCAATGCATTTAGGCATCTAGACATGGTGAAGACAACTTATCGAAGTTCAAACCGAGCATCAGAATGGGCAAGAAAGGGGATTTAAGTGACTTTAACCACTTCAGCCCCGGAAGGATTTCCAGCTTTAGGACCGGAGCACTTTTTGCGATTCGGCACTGTGTCGCTTTAACTGAAAATTGCGCGGTCGTGCGACGTTGTACCCAAACAAAATTTGCGTCCTTTTTTTCCCACAAATACAGCTTTCTTTTGGTGGTATTTGATCCCCTCTGCGTCATTTCTGATCGCCGCTATAAACAAAAGAAGAGCGACAATTTTGCAAAAAAAACCCAAATTTCTTACTTTTTGCTAAAATACAAATCCCAAAAAAAAATATAAAAAAACATTTTTTTCACCGTTTTTGGCCGATTTATATTCTTCCTCATATTTGCGATAAAAAAATCGCAATCAGCGCTTATTGATTGGTTTGCGCAAAAGTGGTCGCGTTTACGGATGATGAGAATTCATTTTTGGGGTTTTTATTTATTTATTTTTACTAGTAATGGCGGCGATCTGCGATTTTTAGCAGTACTGCGATATTTCAGCGGACATGTCGGACTATTTTGACACTTTTTTGGGACCATTGGCATTTATACAGCGATCAGTGCCATAAAAATGCACTGATTACTGTGTAAATACCATTGGCAGTGAAGGGGTTAACCTGCAGGGGGCGCTCTAAGGGTTAACTGTGCTCCCTGTGCGTGTTCTAACTGTAGGGGGACTGCCCTAGCTGGGGAAGGGAAGTGATCACAGCCTCCATGTAGTGGAAGGCTGTGATCACAGCCCTTCCCCCTCACACAGAACGGAGGTCCGTGTTTACATACACGGACCTCCGTTCCTTCGCTCCGGGGGGGGGCCATCGCGGGTAGCCGGCGGCAATCGAAGCTGCCGCACCCACTCCCTGGCCCTCCCCGAACACAGTGAGCGTGCGGGCGCGCCTCCGGCGGCTCGGGCGCGCTCACAGTGCACGTTATCGCAGCCGCCGTCGTATGACGGCGATTTGCGATAACGAGCCACTTTGCCGCCGTCAACCTGCGGTTGGCGGTCGGCAAGTGGTTAAACGTGGCATGGTCTGAATATTTTCTCAAACTTCTGATCTACTGGGATTTTCATGTACAGCCATCTCTAGGGTTTAATTTAATTTGGCGTAAACAACATGAAAGCATGGATCCATCCTGCCATGTATAAATGGCTCAGGCTGGTGGTGGTGATGTAATGGTGTGGGGGATTTTCTTGGCAGACTTTGGACCCCTTAGTACCAATTGAGCATCTTTTAAACACCATGGCCTACCTGAGTATTGGCTCCTTCCAGCAGGATAATGCACCATGTCACAAAGCTCCAATCATCTCACCACTGGACAATGAGGTCCCTGCACTCCAATGGATTCAACAGTCACCACATCTCATCCAATAGAGCACCTTTGGGATGTGGTGGAACAAGAGATTGGCATCATGGATGTGCAGCCGACAAATCCGCAGTAACTGCATGATGCTATCATATCACTATGTAGCAAAATGTTTCCAACACCTTGTTGATTCTATGCCGCAATGAATTACGGCAGTTCTGAAGGCAAAATGGGGTCCAACCCGGTACTGTACTGTGTTTATTAGGTACAGGGTGTACCTAATAAAGTGGCCAGTGAGTGTATATATATATATATTGTGACAGTGTGAGGTCCTGCCACTGTGAAAATATGAAAGAATGACATAGGAATTACATTAAAGCTTAATGCTAGGTTTCAGACTATCGTATCTGAGCAGCAAAAGCTGTGTTTTTGGCTTTTTCTGCATTGGGGCCTGGAGCTTGAAGGTTTCAAAGTGCTTTGGGTGGGACTAAACCTTCAATCCTGTGTCAGGATGTTACTGGGTGTCTGCAGCCTATGTGAGTACACAGCTGTGCAGGGTTGTTATATACTCAAGCCTGAGGATAGCTCAATAGCTCAGGGTTCCCATTTTGTCCCAGGAATCAGGTGGAATCCTATTGGGGTGTAAGAGGCCAGGATTGGGCCGTGCAGCAGGGCGTTGTGACTAAAAGCTAAGTGAGCCAGGAGAGCTGGACAATACAGTCAAAGGAACTGGTAATGCGTGCAGTGGTGCTGCTGAAAAGGGAGCAAGGTGGCTCGGGATTTTCAGTTGACTGTTGTTGATGGTGGAAACCCCTGCGTGGGCAACTGATATTTATGTGAACTTTCTGTTTTGTTGAATAAGTGGGCTGCTACACCCTAAAATGCAGTATGGGCCACCATAACTCATTGGAAAAGCACCTACCACATAGGTATAATCAACCCAATACCATTATACACTATATACACTATATTGTCAAAAGTATTGGAACACCTGTCTTTACAAGCACATGAACTTTAATGGCATTCCAGTCTTAGTCCGTGGGGTTCCGTATTGCGTTGGCTCACCCTTTGCAGCAATAACCAATTCAACTCTTCTAGGAAAGCTGTCCACAAGGTTTAGGAGTATGTTTATAGGAATGTTTGACCTTTTCTTCCCGAAGCATATTTGTGAGGTCAGGCACTGATGTTGGATGAGAAGACCTGGCTCACAGTCTCCACTTCATCCCAAAGGTGTTCTATCGGGTTGAGGTCAGGACTCTGTGCAGGCCAGCCGAGTTCCTGCACCCCAAACGCACTCATCCCTGTCTTTATGGACCTTGCTTTGTGCACTGGTGTGCAGTCATGTTGGAACAGGAAGGGGCCATCCCCAAAACGTTCCCACAAAGTTGGGAGCATGAAATTGTACAAGATGTCTTGGTATTCTGACGCCTTAAGAGTTCCTTTCACTGGAACTAAGGGGCCAAGCCCAACCCTTGAAAAACAACCCCACACCATAATCCCCCTCCACCAAATGATTTGGACCAGTGCACAAAGCAAGGTCCATAAAGACATGGATGAGCGAGTTTGGGGTGGAGGAACTTGACTGGCCTCAACCCAATAGAACACCTTTGACCTCCCAAATGCGCTTCTGGAAGAATGGTCAAACATTCCCATAGACACTCCTAAACCTTGTGGGCAGCCTTCCCAGAAGAGTTGAAGCTGTTATAGCTGCAAAGGGGGGTCCTATTTAATATTGAACCCTATGGACTAAGACTGGGATGCCATTAAAGTTCATGTGCATGTAAAGGCAGGCACCCCAATACTTTTGGTAATATAGTATATATATATATACATATACACAACATTTCCTTTTCCTGTTTTCCTGTTGTAAGTACCCTCTCCAGTAAATTGTATGTTCCCCCCAGTCAAGCTTGACATTTATTTATAGACAAAGTGCATAGAGTTTTTACAAGTCTAATGACTCCTGATTTCTGCTCCCACGAGAGCCCTCTCCATGATTGATTTTCTGTATGATTACAGATACACTTGTTCCTTGTGTACTGACAAGTGTCCTCTGGTTAGCAGTAGCTGATCAGCCCCCACAGTGCATACAGGGAATGTCCAGCTTTGCAACAGCCGTTTCGCGAAAAATACCAAAAACACCTATGAGATGGTTGGCTTTAGGACAGTAGCTATCTTGGTGGTGCTCATGGCAATGGTGAAAAAATATTTAGATATTTTAATGCCCATAGAGTTCTTTAAAGATGGAGTAGAGAATGAAATCAAAATTAGATGCAACAGTCGTCACCAAGAGGAATAGAGGGAAAGTCTTCCAAAAGAGACATTTGCAATGGCAACTTTGTAAAAGAAGTGTCCCCTCACCTTGGAGAGATTTCTCCTCACTTCCTGATGTGTCTACAGGCCAGGGCATGAAGGGGCATCTCGCCAACGGGAGGCAGACAGCAAAAAAATAACAACCCAGAAGGGGGTTTTAACTATTCTCAACCCAGATTAGAAACTTTTACCTCTTAGCATGCTCTCACTGAAGAATTGATTGTGCTGTTTTGCTAATAGCATTGTCAATAAATGTCAGAGGAATGAATCTGTACATTTTTGGTAATTTTGCAGTAATGCTGTCTAAAACATAGGCCTATAAACTTTCTAAACTGAAGGTCAGTTTACTGTCCTTCGGACTTTGAGGGGGGCCAGGCTATGGCCCGTGAGTGTAGAAAATGCTCCAGTGTCAATGGGAGTAAACATTGCCCCATCAGTGGGTTCAGGGGTAGGAATAATGCCCCATTGTTGGTATCCAGGGAAGGAATAGTGCCTCATCACTGGTATCAGTGGGAAGAATAATGGCCCATAATTGCTGTAAATGAGAGAAATAACGCCTCATTGTTGGTATCAGGGGAAGAAATAGTGCGCCATCACTGGTGTCAGTGGGAAGAATGGTGCCCTGTCATTGGTGTCAGTAATAGGGATAGTGCCCCATTGTTAGTATCTGTGACAGGAATTATGCCCCATTGCTGGTATCAGGGGAAGGAAGCATGCCTTGTATTGGTGGGAGGAATAATGCCCCAAGGGCCAGATAAAGGCAAGCAAAGGGCCACATCCGCCCCCCTGGCTGCAGTTTGAAGACCACTGATCTAGACCTACATATATATTGCTCCAGATCAGTCAACCTTTTTATTGGAATATGGAAATAACCAGGTTTCATCCTCCCGATAAGACCCTGCACAGATAATACTTAGGAAGGCTATGGAAGGGGCTGGATCTACCTCAAGATTTGGGAACTGGAAGAATGAATAAAAACAGACTTTCTTCTTTCAAAGTGGTAGAATGCTGTTGTTAGCCACTGGTTAAAGCAAACAACCCAGGGCTTAAAGTGGTTGTAAACCCTTACATTCACCCAGTAAAGTAACTGGCCTCAGGTGATACACAGAGATGAAACAAATCCTCCTACATAAGTTGTACCTGTTTATTGGCAGTCTTCTCTTCTCTACATCCATTCAAAGTCCAGCATTTCTAAAGCTTATCTGCACTGTCCGAAAAAGGGGGTGGAGAGCTGAGGTTACACTATGTAGAGCTCAGTGAGGAGAGCTCTGAGATCTGATTGGAGGAAAGGGACACCCCTCCTCACACACAGCTCACATGAACATAGCTGAGGCTGTCAATCAGCTGGAGATCCCTCCTCAGTCACCATTTTTCTCTTGGTGTCAGGAAAACTTCTCAGAAGTGATTCATGCTGATAGCAGAGGAACGAAGCAGCAGACAGAAATGACACTTAGGCCTCCTAACTGAGACAAGTACACACTATAGAAGCATATGCTTTGTTCATATTTCATGTCTGAGGTTTACAACCACTTACGGACCTCCAGCTGTCATTATACGTCGGTAGTTTGATGCTAAATACCGTTGTCATGGCAGCAGATAGCTTTCATAACCCCGGTATTTTTAAAAATGGTGGGCGGTCCGCTTTAGGATAAAATGGTTTCATTGGCGTATTCACCGCAAGATCATTTTTATCAGCAGCAGGAGAGGTGCCCCCCCTCCTGGTCATCTCCGCCGCTTAGCGGATCCGTCAGTAGCAGGGGAGACGATCCGATCCTCTCCCCTGAGAGGCAGGAAGTTGAGTGAGGGAATGATGCCCCCCCCCACTCGATTCTACACCATTGGATGATAGAAGCGACGTCAAACATCACTTCTGCCCAATGGTCTTAAAGGGGAATTTTTTCTTTTCTTTTTTTTTAAAGGGCCAGTTCACACCACATGCAGTCCAGTGCATTTTTTTCTGCATCAAAAACACATGGAAAGTAGGTTATATGGTTTGCTGTGGCATCGTTTACACCGGTGCAGTCAGTTCCAGTGTGTTCCATTTCCAGAAAAAAAAGTACAACATGCTGCATTTTTCTGGAACGCAGTAAAACACATCAAAAATGCACTGGAACGCACCTAAATGCACCAAAACCGCACTGGAACTCACATGTCCTTATTTTAGGTTAAGAAAAAAAGGGGGGGAAACGCACTGGACTGCATCAAAAACGCACAAAAAAAGCACCAAAACCGCACTGGAACACACCAAAAACGCGTCAAAAACACACATTCAATAAAGCATCCAGAACGTATCTGGACTGCGTTTCTATGGTGTGAACTGGCCTAAGACCTTTTTTTTTTATTTTATGTGTAAATGTGAGATCTGAGGTCTTTTTGACCCCAGATCTCACATTAAAGAGGCCCTGTCCTGCTTATTTCCATTACATTCCTTGTAATAGGAATAAAAGTGATAATTTTTTTTTCTAAAAGACAGCGTTAAACTAAAACATAAAAAATGAAATAAATACGATTTTTTTTTTAAAGCGCCCCTCCGAGCTTGCGCAAGTCGTGCCTACATATGTGTTCAAACCACACATGTAGGGTATCGCCGTGATCGTTACAGCGAGTGCAATAATTCTAGCACTAGACCTCCTCTGTAACTTAAAACTGGTAACCTGTTGACATTTTTAAAAGTTGCCGATGGAAACTTTTAAGTACCAAAGTTTGTCGCCATTCCACAAGTGGGTGCAATTTTGAGGCATGACATGTTGGGTATCAATTTACTCGGCGTAACATTATCTTTCACAATATGGAAAAAAATTGAGCTAACTTTACTGTTTTCTTATTTTTTCATTGAAAAAAGTGTATTTTCTCAAAAAAAAATTGCGTTTGTAAGGCCGCTGTGCAAATACGGTGTGACTTAAAGTATTGCAACGACCACAATTTTTTTTTTTTTCGGATCCGTCCCTCGCCATTGACGATGGATTACAACGGGAGACACTTATTGTTATTTTTTTAATAAAGGACTTGTCCCTAATTGTCTCCTGTGATTTTTTCCTTTTTTGACACTTTTGGTGAAGTAGTGGGGGTACGATGTACCCGATACTAATTCACATGGGGGGGGTCTGGATCTGGGGGCCCCTTTATTAAAGGGGGCTTCCAGATTCTGATAAGCCCCCCCGCCCGCAGACCCCCCAAAATCACAGCCCAGGGTTGTGGGGAAGAGGCTCTTGTCCCCATCAACATGGGGACAAGGTGCTTTGAGGTGGGGGGACACAGAGCCCCGCCTGTCCCAAAGCACCCATACTCCCAATGTTGAGGGCATGTAGCCTGGTACAGTTCAGGATGGGGGGTGGGTGCTCGCTCGTCCGTCCCCCCCCATCCTGGCCGGCCAGGTTGCATGCTCGGATTAAGGTCTGGTTTGGATTTTAAGGGAGGCTCCACATCATTTTTTTTTTCAATTTTGGCGCGGGGGTTCCCCTTAAAATATATACCCGACCTGAAGGGCCTGGTATGGACTGGGGGGGGGGGGGGGGACCCTACGCACATTTTTTCAGTGATTTTTTTCATATATTGCCGACAGCCGGCAATACATTACAGCCGGGATAATAAATGACAATTTTTCCTTTGGAAATGTCATTTTGCTCTGGATATGTTCTACACATCACAGAGGTGCGCCCTTTTACAGGCAGACTAAGGGGACCCCCAGGATGATATTTAAAGGAATATTTCATTTTTATTGTTTCAGTTTAAGCATTATTAAAATCACTGCTCCTGAAAAAATTATTGATTTAATAACTTTTTTTTTTCATTGATACATGTCCCCTAGGGCAAGACCCGGGTCTCCATACACTTTTTAGGGCAATAACTTGCATATAAGCCTTTAAAATTAGCACTTTTGATTTTTCATGTTCGCATCCCATAGACTTTAACGGTGTTCGAATGTTCGCACAAATTTTTTGTCTGTTCGGATGTTCTGGGGCGAACCGAACCAGGGGTTGTTCGGCCCATCCCTAATCCTCACCTCCAAATACTCCTTTAGCTGATTCTGCATACATTCCCATAGACACACTCTGGTGTAATAGACAGGTGTCTACAAAACGTTACACTTGTGGAAATCCTTAAACAGCAAGGCAGCGCAGTGCCTGTGCTTTTCTGTTAATCTCTTTCAAAGCAGCCCTATTGACTTTTATAGATGAATGATTTATTTTTTTCAGGATTTGTTCATCATGTATGCTGACTGTACTGCCTGACATAGTGGGTAACCAATAAAGAGTATACTTTCAATACCAATACTTTCAATTGCAATTATGAATCATTAGCACAGCAAGTATATAAGAATGGCAAAGGCATGTCTAAAAGTATTTACAAATAAACTTTGCATTGTTAAACTAAAATGTCTAATACCAGAAAAACATTATAGTATAAAGGACTTGTGGTAAAAAAAAATTCAAGGAATACATACAGACATTTTTTTACTACTTTTCATCCACTTGCAGTCCAGCCTAGGAAGGATTGAAGAAGATCCTCTCTTTGAGCTCTGGTTGGGACTGCTGCCCCCTGCTGGCAGGGCATAGACAGGTGATTGCTGGTAAGCCGGCATGTATAAGTGACTGTGCTGAACAGAAAGCACTGCACTGTCACTGAGCTGCATAGGCAGGCATTGGAATTTTCAGAACGGCGGTGACAGAATCATTTAAATGTCAATGAAGAAAATATTTGCCAAGCTATAGATCAGTTTGAATGAGGTTTAACCCCTTTCTGCACCGGTGGAAACATGACTTCAAGTCTGGGTAATCCCTATTCCTAAAGAGCTGCATTTTCTATTCATGTGTCACAAAATATATGCATGGTGTATTTGATATATATATATATATATATATATATATATATATATATATATATACAGTACATATTTAGCTATATACACATATTAAGCACATAGATAGAAATAGATTGATATCCACACACGTGGATATAAGACAAAGAATGAGGATTAATCTAGGCAATACCAGGCTCTCCCTCTCTAAGGCTGCATTCACATCTGTGCATTCCCGCTTGAGTGTTTTGCACCTTTTTCACATGTTAACGTGTGCTGCGCATAGGGCGGCCCATTCACTTAAATGCACTGCCCAAATGCGCAACAAACTCCCCAAAGAAGCTCCTGTGCTTTTTTTTTAGCGCAGAATAGTATGTTTTTTACCGCGCTTTTTGGTGCGCTTGCAGAACATCTGTCAACACACGCGGCAAATGCCCTCCCGCTACCTGCACTTGGGATGTCATTAAAATTTAATGGCAATGCAAGCGCGATGCGCGTTTCCAAAACGTGCGGCAAACTGTGCATTTTCTGTGCGGTTTGCCGCTTGATTGGAAAAGCGGAGATGTGAACGGGGCATAAGAGAAATACTTTCATTGTCTTCACCCAAAATTCACACAACTTTAATGTAAGATTCACACTTTTTTATTAGCCTAAAATTTAATTATGTGCAAACGTAGAAAAATAGACCTCTAGGTTTCTTTCTTTCTATGGCATGCCTTTAATAACTACTACTGATTATTTTACAAATTATGCTATAGAATCATCCAAAAATCAAATCTGTTTATAATAATAATAATTACATTGTACTTAATAGAAGTTGTTTAACTCGTCAACATTTAAAAACGATATTCAGTCCACCGTGTAGAAAATGCGCAAATTTAAGGATTTTTCTATTTTATATTAAAATAAAAAAAAAAGGGGGGATGTCTGGCTCGGGTGATGGGGTGTCAGTATGTTCAGGAATGTGTATACTGTACATCTATAATCCAGAATACTTAAGGCATGGACTTTTCTATGAAATTAATTTTAATTTGGAATTTATTCATATGTCATATTCCTTCCTTATAGAAAACTATACATAATATATCCAATATATATATATATATATTAAAATATAATCCTGCACTCTTTTGTATTACATTATAACTTTTACTTTAATTCTGAAAACTGAGTAAAAAAATGAATACAGAAAATCTAATTCTAATTTTAATATTTTATTCTCACTTTTTTCAGCAGTGGGTATAGTTACACACAGAATGTATATTTATACACACAAACACATAAATATATATAACAGTTAAAAAAATTAAAAATTTGTCTACATCTATATATTAACACCTAAATTTGTCAAGTTTTGCATTGCAAATGGATAATATTGAGGAAGTTCCAGCAAAGTCAATAAGCAATAATGACACGGGGGGGGGGGGGGGGGTTA
>BLSH010078014.1:218118-238179 GCA_018402905.1 Glandirana rugosa | reverse complement strand
GTATGTACATACCTTGCAGATGTCCACTTGGATCCAGCAGACCTCAATGATCAGCTAGCACTTGCCCTGAGTATTTATGTGCTCCGTCCGCCTGGGTGAGGATGAATTTGCTGCTGACGTCCAGGCTCTGCTCTGTGATTAGTGAGATTCAGCTGTAAGTCACAGCACATTCCATCAGGTTACTTGGAGGTGTCCCCTGAGCCCCCACCTTTAAGTCAGCTTAGTATTGAAATGAGCAACGTTTTTCCTGGGAATAGGAAAGCCACGTGTGTGCATGTGTGAGTTGTGTGAATATATATATATATGTACAGTATATATCAGGCTGTGTAATTTCCACTGCAATCTGCAGAGTGAGGTCCCAGCCTTCTACCTGTTCATCCAGGTACAGCATTAAATCCCACACATGGGGAGGTGCAGCTGAAGCCGCATCGTGTCAGCATTCATGCAGATGTCCCTCTAGCCTTGTTCTTATAGAATAAAAAATAATGTGTATTTAAATTACAAAAATCGAAGCTTTGCTGCAGCTTTTTTGCATCTCCGTCCTTATAATAAATATAACATTGTAGAGGAGGAGGAAGAGGGAGATGGAGGCTGCACTTTGTTCCTCCAGTGAGAAAGGAAACACTATGGGGTTGATTTACTAAGAACATGCCGCTTAAAGTGTTACTAAACCCACAACAGTAAAATCAGTCTGTATATCCTGCATAGCATGCTTGTTATACTAAGGTGACCAGATTTTTAAAATGAAATCCGGGGACATTTCTTTTTTTATTGGCATAGACTATTTTATACGCTTATTTTCCTCAAATTATATATGCAGTCAGTGGCATAGCGTGGGTTTTCATCGCCCGGGACAAGGCAAGAAATTTGCGACCCCAAACCCACACACTTTTAGTCCCTTCCACTAGTACAGTAGTACTGACCAACCTAATTCCTACACTCACCTACCTGACCACTCCACTAACCTAACTGATTCCTACACTGACCTACCTGTCCACTGCACTAACCTACCTGATTCATACACTGACCTACTTGACCACTGCACTAACTTATCTGATTCCTACACTAATCTACCTGACCACTGCACTAACCTACCTGATGCCTACACTGGCCTACCTGACCACTGCACTAACCTACCTGATGCCTACACTGACCTTCCTGACCACTGCACTAACCTACCTGATGCCTACACTGACCTTCCTGACCACTGCACTAACCTAGCTGATTCCTACATTAACCACTACACTAACCTACCTGATTTCTACACTGACCTACCTGACCACTGCACTAACCTACCTGATTCATACACTGACCTACCTGACCACTGCACTAACCCAACTGAATCCTACATTGACCACTACACTAACCTACGCTAATGTAACTGATTCCTACTTTGACCTACCTGATCCCCACACTGTCCACTACACACAGCTACCTGATTCCTACACTGTCCACTACACTGACAACAAGTGGTAGATAAGTGATTGGCCCTCACCTTCATCAAAATACTATGTGCAACATAAATGCTATTGAGGGCCAGTTCACACCACATGCAGTCCAGTACGTTTTTATTCTGCATCAAAAATGCATGGAAAGTAGGTTATATGGTTTCCAATGGCATAGTTCACACCAGTGCAGTCAGTTCCAGCTCCAGAAAAAAAAGTAGAACATGCTGTATTTTTCATGCACTGAACTGTACTGGAACGCGGTAAAATGCATCAAAAACGCACTGGAACGCACCTACACGCACCTACATGCACCAAAAACGCACTGGAATGCACCTACATGCACCAAAAACGCACTGGAATGCACATGTCCTAAGAAAAAAAGGGGAAAAAAACTGCACTGGACTGCATCAAAAACGCACCGGAACGGACCAGAAAAGCGTCAAAAACGTGCATGCAGAAAAGCATCCAGAACGCATCCGGACGGCGTTTCTATGGTGTGAACTGGCCCTTAATCAATAGAAAAATATTGTTTGATCATAAAGTGCATAAGTGAATCACAAACATATAATAATTTAAAAGTTCATAATAATATAAGCATGGTAAATCTCATAAATTGTGTTATAGTGAACAGTTCATCAATGAAATTCATCAAAAGCAACAGAAGTTCCTTCAACCGTGCTCATAGAAGTGCCAAAGTGCTTGAAAGTCCTTTTTTCTCTTTAAAAAGTGCTCCACCACCAAAGTGTGAATGGGGTTCACACTCACCAGAAACGGATGAATATAAGCCCAATATTTAAAAAAAAGCATGGCTATGGTGGGTAGTATATGCAGGAAAGGAGTGCGGAGTGTATGTATGTGGATAGGATGTGCAGAAGAGAAGTGCAGAGTGTATGGAGGTGGGTAATATGTGTAGAAGAGGAGTTTAGAGTGTATGGAGGTGGGTAGCATGTGCAGGAGAGGAGTGCGGAGTGTATGGAGGTGGGTAGCATGTGCAGGAGAGGAGTGCGGAGTGTATGGAGGTGTGTATAATGTGCAGGAGAGGAGTGTGGAGTGTATGGATGTGGGTAGTATGTGCAGGAGAGGAGTATGGAGTGTATGGAGGTGGGTACAATGTGCAGGAGGGGAGTGTGGAGTGTATGGAGGTGGGTAGTATGTGCAGGAGAGGAGTGTGGAGTGTATGGAGGTGGGTATAATGTGCAGGAGAGGAGTGCGGCGTATATGGAGGTGGGTATAATGTGCAGGAGAGGAGTGCGGAGTGTATGGAGGTGGGTAGTATGTGCAGGAGAGGAGTGCGGAGTATAGAGCGGTGGGTAGTATGTGCAGGATGGTGTCAGTAGGGCAGTGGATGGTGTCAGTAGACCTTTTTTTTATTATGTTATTTTATCTTTTTATATTTTTACAGTTTAATTTTTTGTATATTTTTTTCATTTTTTCAAAATGCTTTTTGGGGGCCAGTGGATGGTGTCAGTAGGGCAGTGGGCAGTGTTCAGATTTTTTTTATGTTTATTATTTTTTGCAATTTTATTTTTTAAATCATTTTTTACAATTTTTTTTTGTATTTCTTTCCACAATGATTGACTGGAGGAGTACAGTGGACCGGAGGAGCACACGGGGGTGGAGGAGGAGGACAGGGGACTGGAGAACAGGGGACCGGAGGAGCACACGGGGGCGGAAGAGGAGGACACAGGGAACAGCTGGGGATTGGGGTGGTGGGAGGGACAGCTGTGATCACCGATATCCCTGTATGGCTTTTCAGCGATCACAGCTGTCCTTCCTGTCGCACCGATCATCCCGGCTGTGAACCAGGGGACCATCCATGTGTGCAGTGTGGGTCACAGTGCCCAATTGAGAAAAGGAAGGGGCTGGTAAATTACCTATTTACCGGTCCCTTCCTCCACTCTCCATCCTGACACATCCCCAGAAGCCGGAGGGAGAGGAGAGGAGAGGAGGGAAACCAGCTGTGGGGCACAAGGGGGGGTGGCGGAGGAAGAGGACAGGGGACTGGAGGAGCACACAGGGGTGGAAGAGGAGGACAGGGGACCAGAGGAGCACACGGGGGCAGAGGAGGAGGACAGGGGACCGGAGGGCTCGTGTGCAGTCAACACTCTGCACACATGGATGACACGCCACTGACCTGAGGTGAGAGTACCAGCTGCCTCCCCAAATTCGGGGATAGACTGGCTCCGGGGACAGTGTCCTCAATCCGGCGACTATCCCCGGAAGACGGGGACGTCTGGTCACCCTATGTTATACTCACTATAGAACCTAAGGGGTTGATCCCCGGCATTGTGTAAAAAGGCTGCTTGATCCTGTATGCACAGATTCTCCACCTCCCTGCACTGTCCCCCTGGACAAGCGTGGATAAGACAGAGCATTAGGAGTCTCTCTGCCAATGCTCAGTTTGGTGTGTTTTGCTAGAGAGTCTTTTTTTTCTTGGGAGTGTGCATGTGATCAGCACAGGGCCAATCGGCACTGTCCAAACAGAGACAGAGCCCTGCAGCCTCTTAGGACAGTCAGAGGAGAATAAAAACTCCTCCTACCAGCTTTAACCAGCCACTGATAGAAGTCAAAAGACTGCTATTTACTGCTGATGAGAAAAGGTATTTAGCAGTTTATATTTACTAAAACTATTGCATTTCCATGTTCTGTGTACTGTTGGAGACCAGATATAGTGAATGCAGGCTCCTGGGCTTAGTAACACTTTAATACATAACTAAAATACATATAATGAAGCTGTCTCACTTGCCAAAGGATTTTATGTCTGTTCCTTCAGTTACACAGCCCATAACACAACACAGCCCTGTCTGGTAGGGCAGAACACCCGTTTTTTTATCTGCTGCAGTTATATAACACTTACAAGTCTTGTCACTCCCCCGGCCTTTGAATGAACAAGCAGCATATATCTGTCACTCTGCTCTCTCCTCCTATCAGCATGTCATGCAGCTGGAGAGGAAGTCATGAGGAACATGGTAACCTCTATGGATTCCTGGGTCACTGGGGAAGCAACCCAGTTGGATGCTGTCATCCCAATTGACTCTGGTGGCCATCTTGGGTCAGGCAGAATCTTTTCAAGGCTTTGGTGCACTTTTTGCAAGTGGGTAGCGTGGTGAAAGGTACCCCACCTTTTAGGGAGCGTTAGGTATTAGCGGTAGGGAGAGGTTCCTGATGAGGAGGGAAAGTGTAGGGTCGCAACTCTTTGGAACAACTTTCAGCTTGGGTACGAGACGGCCAGGCCACATTCTGCCCCTCTCAACAGACGTCAGGCTGGCTGATAACTGCTTCCTTCATGTTGCTAAAACCATGAGGGCACCTGGTTGGGCAGTCTTTCCACCGCGCTTGTGGTGAACTGTTACTGCATTACTTCAATACAGGTTTTCTATTGCATCTGTGTGACTTATTGCCTCTGCACCACGCTGCACCCCCCCTTCACACCCCCCCAAAACATATAATGTGCCAATTGTGGTAGAGGAGCTGGGAGGAGGACATAAAGCAGAATTTGTAGATACAAAATAACAAATCTTGGCACCCTATATATGCGGAGGTGAAACTAGGATCAATGTTTGGTTATGTAGCCTACTTCATCACAGGTAAAAAACTGGACAGATATAGTAATACAAAATAGATAAGTAGTTGGCGCTCACCTTCACCTGAATAGTGTGTGCACATGTATAAACAGATTAAGTACTCAATTTAAAAAAAGTGCTAATGCACCATAATATAGCTCAAAAAGTGCATAACCACTTCCGTACCGCCGGACGTCATATGACGTCCTTAGGTTTGAGTGGTGATATCTGCATGGTGCCTGCAGCTCAGATGCCGTTTTTTTCAGCAGACGATTCTGCACATGATAAAAGTGATCTTAGCGGCGGACTCACCGCGAGATCACTTTTATCAGCGGCGGGAAATGTGCCCCCACCGCTTTCCGGTCATCTCCACCGCTTACCGGACCCACCGGCAGGAGATGATCCGATCCGTCTCCCCCAGTGTCTGTGAGCCGACTGAGCGGCTGAAGCCACTCACTTGGCACCATAACATGGCAGAAGTCACGTCCGCCCAACGGTCTTAAAGGGCACGTTTTTTTTTTTTTTGGGCGTGTAAATAGTGTAAATATGAGACCTGAGGACTTTTTGACCCCAGGTCTCATATTTAAGAGGTCCTGGCATGCTTTTTTCTTTTACAAGGAATGTTTACATTTCTTGCAATAGGAATAAAAGTGATCATTTAAAAAAAAAAAAAAAAAAAAGAACAGTGCAAAAATAAAAAGTAAAAAGCAAAAGAAATAATAAAAAAAAAAAAAATTAAAGCTCTCCGTCCCGCCGAGCTCGCGTGCAGAAGCGAACACATACATAAGTCCCGCCCACATATGAAAACGGTGTTCAAACCCCACATGTGCGGTATCGCCGTGATCATTAGAGCGAGAGCAATCATTTTAGCACTAGACCTCCTCTGTAACGTAAAACTGCAAACTTGTAGAATTTTTTAAACGTTGCCAATGGAGATTTTTAAGTTGCAAAGTTTGTCGCCATTCCACGAGCGGACGCAATTTTGAAGCATGACATGTTGGGTATCATTTTACTCGGCGTTACATTATCTTTCACAATATGGAAAAACATTGACCTAACTTTACTGTTTTCTTATTTTTAACTAAAAAAACTGAATTTATTTAAAAAAAAAGCACACTTGGAAGACTGCTGCGCAAATACGGTGTGACATAAAGTTTTGCAATGACCGCCATTTTATTCTCTAGGGTGTTAAAAAAAATATATATATAATGTTTGGGGGTTCTAAGTAATTTTATAGCAAAAAAAACTGTTTTTAACTCGTAAGCACAGAACCCAAAAAACAGGCTTAGTTTTGAAGTGGATAAGAAATAAATCACAAAGTGCCAATGTGCATCAATCAAGTGAACAAATTGCATATACTAAGGCACAGGTGTCAAACTGGCTGCCCTCCAGCTGTTGCAGAACTACAAGTCCCATGAGGCATTGCAAGGCTAACAGTTACAAGTATGACTCCCACAGGCAGAGCGCAATGGGATGTGTAGTTCCGCAACAGCTGGGGGGCCGCCAGTTTGACACCCCTGTTTAAGGGTAATGATCAAATCATTAAAAAGTGCTATAACAATAATTGTTGTGGGGTTCATAACTGTTGCTTTGTAAACATCCTTGTGACAGCAATAAGCATGTGACAGGTACTCTTTATTGAAGGTCTGGGGTCTATAAGACACCAAATCCCTCCCCTGCACTTCAAGGTCGGTGTTTCTGAATGCTTCAGATTTTCAAAACAGGCACAGATGGTTTCCGAGTAAACCGAAAGTGATGTCAGGTCATCTCTTCTGGGTCACTCTTATGAGCAGCCGATCAAAGCAAATCCAAGCTTTGTTTGACTGTCCGGCCAGCCGGTGGACGTGCCGGCTGGTCGCTTGGGTCTCCCTGTGAGACGGGAGAGCCTGAGAGAGCCACAGAAGGAAGGGGAGGACATTCCCTCCCTCTGCTTTTAACAGCAATCAAGCAGCTGATGAGCCGCTCCAATTTCTATTACAAGAGAGCCAACTGCCAGCTCAAAACTTGGGAGGGGTGAGTGGATGAAACATAAATTAAGGAGGATTGGGCTCAGTCAGGGGTAGTAAAGGAAGTTATGAGGCTTCTGCATCGCATAGTAACTGGATTTGGTTTAGACCAGCCTTTTTCAACCAGGGTGCCCAGGCACCCTGTGGTGCCTTCAAGTTTCTTCAGGGGTGCCTTGGCAAAATACCTAAAACATTCCCAAAAATTGTACAGTACACAAGCAAAATATTGGAAGATAAGAGAAATATTGGAATACTAGCCAGAACCAAAGGATCATCTCCTTTTAAGAATAAATGACCTGTAACGTTGGGTGTCATATGTGTGCCTGTGTTGCCTTGTTGTGTAAAACTATTTGTTTTGTTTTTTACATTTTAGAATGGGGTGCCTCAAGATTGTGTAGAAATTTTAAGGGCGCCTTGACTGAAAAAAAAGGTTGAGAAACACTGGCTTAGACTGTCATACAGAAGCCTTCAATGCATATTACCTGTCATGTACATAGTATAGGCTGAGCTGCTGAGAGGTCTTAGTTTAAAGTGTCACTAAACCCACATCATTAAAAACCATCAATAAATGGTGTATTACATGCTGTTCATACTCACTCAGTCACTATGGGATTCGTTTTCTGTATGCTGCAAAAAACTGGTTGATTCTGCTGCTCTCTATCTCCCCCTTCTGTTCATGTCCCAAATGCAGTTGGGGATTTTGCAGAGCAGTGTTGGCAGCTCTACACATGCTCAGTTTTCAGTTTCTGAAACCAGGAGTCTTGTGAGCTGCTGTACAGATGTATTCTTATTTTAAAACCTCTAAGCAGCCCCCACCTACAAACATTCATATGTGTTCAATGAAAAATAATTAACTATTTGTCCTCGGGTGTAAAATTGAACCAATATTACATCAATCATGCATACATAAATGCATATGAAAATAAATAAAAATAAAATTACAGAAGTTTGTGAGCAATCATTCAAACTATCATTGAATTAAAAATAAAAAATAAACACAGAAATGTCTCTATCAAAGAAAATTAAAAAAAAGACGTGTCTTCAACAGTACTTCTTCAAACCACCAATAATGCGTACACATCTACTGAATGAATTATTTATTTTTACTCCGTATCCCAAAGGCTGTATTTTATTTGGACCCGTGACCAGTAGCAGAGGACTAGAAGCTCCTCCTGCCACTGTTTCCCTGCAGACAGGCTGGGAAAGAGCCGAGTCATGTGACAGCTGTATATCGATTGGGAAAAAAAGTACTTAAATTTTTATTTTTTTTTGTATTAAAATTTAAATTACAGTGCCTATATATATATATATATATATATATATATATCATATAAATTAAATAGTGTGTGTTTAGTATCACTTTGACCACATTTATCTCCTGTCCAATACTTCCTAGTGGTAGTGACATGGTGTAGCAGAATGAGGATTGGTGCCTGTGGTAGGTCCTGACACAGTGGGTGGTCAGGCAACAATGATGTTGTGGATGCTCAGTCTGGTACTTGTGTGAAGTGTTGGCACAGAAGTAGAGCACAACAACTTGCAGATGCAAAGCCAAGTCAAGAATCAGCAACAACCAGGTAGCCGAGATACCACATCAGAAGGCAGTCGCAGGGTCAGAAGCCAAACTGGAGTTAAAATTAGGCAAGCAACATAAGTACCAAAACAGCAGGCAAAGGAAAAATTCAGGAAAGAAGTCAAGGTCAGCAACAGGAAATCTGGAGTCAGCAGTCAGGAGGCAAGCAAGGTCAAGCACAAAATAGCATGATGCATGTTTGGTCAGGAGCCATAGAAACTGACAACCGCTTATAATTTTTTTTTAGTTATTCTGTGCTTTAAATACATCTCTAGGTGCCAAAAGCCAGTGCTGGGCATGCACACTAACGAATGTCCGCATGCAATTAGCAGGTACACAGCTTTCATGGCAGCAGGCTATGAACTGCTGTATGTTCACGACACGAGCAAGATCTTCAGGCCCATGCACTTGATCTTACGGATATTACCAATATGTTGAAATGATGCCAGGCGGCCCCAATTATTGGCAAAATTTGAAATGAAAACTCTCAATTTCACTCTATTCAAAATGGTTTTGCTTACTTGTTCAGAGCAGTGAAGCCATTGAAATCAGCCTGAGTGCCAGGTGGTCAGGTAACTTATAGAACAAGGAGCAAGCAATAACAGCCTTTGTTTTTTTCACAGCACAAGGTTACTTAGAGGAAGATGGCGTAAGCGTGCTCTCAATTAATTTGTAGTTGTCCTGGCTGAGAGGGATGGTGGAGGGTTGGCACAGTTCCAAGACACCCACAGACACCTACAGACTGAATGACTTCCATGAAGGCCATACATGGTTTGATAGTAGGCGGTGCTCTCAATTTTTAGAATCAATAAGAATAATGAAGCCTCCTAGGGAAAAATAATGAATGCCCCTGACTCCTTATTTTACAGGAAGATTTACTAACTTTAGGAAAATATGTGGCTTAGGTCAAGCCTTTACTTTAGAGAAAAGTATGACAAGTGCACATCATCGGGTATTTGTTGCCGAAAGTCTTGGATTTCCAATGTTTTACTCACAAATGGCCACACCCCTCCCAACCCATATTTGTAGGGAAGTGCCAACCCTGTAAACTCAATTTCCATTATAATATTAAGGGAAAGTTTTTTTTAGTCATGGACTGCAGAATGTTGGCTTTTGGTGCAAAAACATCCCAGGCTCAACATCACTGAGGCAGCTTCCTCAGTTGGCCTCATGGGTACCAACAGAACCTGCTTGACACTAAGAATAACCTTACCCATAACCTAATATAGAGCTTTTCTATATAACCCATCCAACAGCATACTTACCTTATTCAATACCAGCAGAAAGTATTAGCAGGTAGGTTAACAGGTGGAAGGTGAAAGACACATTCCATTGCAAGGCACCCATGTGAAGAGTGGGCCCAGCCTTGAGCTATGGGACCACATGAATTGGGACTTAGTTACACTGAGATGAAAAAAATGAGAGCTCTTTCCCTTATAGGAAACCCAATAATTCTTAGTCTGTGTCTGAAGAATCAGTGCCAAATGCAACCAGTCCCACACCAAAATGACCCTGGGCAGACATTCTACTGAAATCTATTCTGATTGAATCACCAACAGAAAGAAATTAACGAGCTGCCTGTCATTTCCTCCAGTACACATAGCAATAACTGTACTCGGTAATTCAGTGCAAATATTTTCCAGATTGGAAAGTGATTTACATATCATAAATAACAAAGTGCATCAGCGTAAAGTGGACAAAATTGATGGAAATTAATAAAATCAGCAAAAAGAATAGCTATGAAATAACACCCCGAATTATAATAACCTATATCAAAAAGTATGTAAGTGTTAGAAAATAAATTAATAAATTAATAATATATTCTATTACATAGTATAAATAATATAAAATAAAGTTTATTTTATACTATGTAATGGAATATATTATTAATTTCTTTATTTATTGATCTAAGGCATATGTATTTTTGGTATAAGGTATCATAATTTAGGGTGTTGCTACATAGCTATTTTTTTATTTTTTAAATATTTCTTAACTCCACTTGAGTGAGAAAAAAAAATAGCAAAAAAAAATAAAGATGAATAAATAATATAGCATGTACAATTGCGACACAAGTTATATTGTAATTGAGTGTTATTAAAAAACACCTTTCCTTTTCAATCTGCAGCTCTGTAATTTTCTGTAATATGCAATGCAAAATGGTAAACTGAAGGGGTTCTGTACACAGAATGTGTACAGGACGCACCCTCCAGATATATCATTTCCTGCTTGTGTGATTGGCTCGCTGATTTTCCCAGAGGTCTGCACTAAGATACAAGTCAGATTTTAGGCATCTTCTGCAACAAAAATGTAATTTTTGGTGTAATACTCCCAATAGGAAATCATGTCTAAAGGGATACAGACCCTGCAATTTTTCTCATTAGAGCTCTACAGGTGCAGCAGCTGGTTGATAATTATGAAACCACTGCCATTAGACTCATGTTCCCACATGGACACACACAAACACACAGGGATTTCTACAGAATAACAAAAGGTAGGAATTTGCAACAAAGTTTGTTAACCTCCCTGGCGGTATGATTATGTAAAATTTTTGCATCTCAAAGCGGTTCATTGTTTTGCATAGACATTTGGCATTTTATATTGTAGGCCTGTAATTCTTAGGAATAACTCACTTAAAGTAGTAGACATCCTGGGTATGATAAAGTTTGAAATAACGAAATCGTAAAGTATAATATATATTAAAAAAAATTGTAATATAATAAATAACTATAAATAATTATCAAAAATAATAATACTAAAATGTATTCAATAATGTAATCAAATAAAAACACTGAAATTTGCTCAGTTGCAGAATTGTCTCTGTCATCTGATGATAAATTTCCCCACAAATCAGTATCACTCAATTCTTCAAGTAATTCTTATTAACTATCGATGTTTTCTAGCTGATCAAAAAACGGTTTTGACGTAAAGGGACACTTTTTGGTTGCCATGGACATTCTCAAGTTTCCAGGCAGAAAGAATGACATATATAATATAAAAGTGCATGCAGGGCACTGGACAAAGCACTAGGGACAAAAGGGATGTGGAATGATTTGATACAGTAATGTAATCTTACAGAATACAGTGTACTCTGTGTTATGTGTTTTCACTTTTTGAATTTGCCCCCGGGCTCCACCCCCATGTGATGTGACGCTCGCAGGGAATGGAGCCCGGAACCCAGAGGCATTGGGCGAAGATTCCGGGGACATCGCAGGATCCCGGGGACAAGGTAAGTCATTTTGCCTGGATACTGTGATGCGATCCCTAGTATGGCTCGGGAGTTACCGCTTTTGGTAATGAAAACTTACCCCGCGGCCACACTCGGGTTAACCGACAGGGAGGTTAAAATCCCTGAAATGTACATAGATCACCCAGAGGGGAATGTTTTTTTCTCAACAAAAGTGGAGTTACTCTTTAAATGTTATTACTTTTCATTATTACACTAAGGCTACTTTCACACTGGGACGGTAGCGGTAAATTGCCGCTAGTTTCAGTTACCGCGGGAGCACGATGCTTTTATCCCCCCACAAGGGGTTAAAAAGAGGCTAATAGTGCCAGCACGCTGTGCTTTCGAGGCGGTGTGCAGCCGCTTCGGAAGCGCTGCCCATTGTTTTCAATGGGCAAGGGTGGTGGAGGAGCGGTATATTACCACTCACCGCACCGCCCCAAAGATGCTGCTTGCAGGAATTTTTGTAACGTCCTGTAAGCGCACCGCCTCAGTGTGGAAGCACTCAGGGCTTTCACATTGGGGTGGATTGGGGGGGGGGGATTTTTGAGGCACTTTACATTGTGCTATTTTTAGCTAAATAGCATCTGTAAAGCGCCTCAGTGTGAAAGGGGTCTTATGCACTTTATTTCTGATATGTAAATTATTATACATTTTATGAGCACTTGTTTTTGTATCTAAATCTTTTATATTCAGGATATTAGAGTGCTGATGTTTCTGATACATTTTTATTAAAGACATGGAGTGCAGAATTTGTTTTTGTATTATTTACCCAATTTATGTCTTAAAGCATATGTATATTGTCTTAGCATACACTGTATATTTCTTACGTATGGTCAGGTTAAAAAAGTTAATTGTTAAAGATCAACTGTACTTCATTTTAATAAGATAGTCAAAGTTAGGGAGCAGAAAACATTAAAAAAATATATAGAGCCAAGCCAGGGGGTAGGCAGAAGAAAGGCCACCTTGGACACATCAGCAGGAGGGAGATGCAAAAAGAGCAAGGCCTTCAACATATGCCACCAAAGTAGTCTACAGCTCATTGAACGGTGGGGCACACTTTGGCCTTTTTTCCCTTGGATGCTATAAAACCTTGTCCCTCCAATGGCCATAGCAGCCTCAAACTTCCCTTCCATAGCAGAAAGCTTAAGATGAGAAAGTCTGCACTCTATATGTGTTCTAAATCTCCAGTGGTCCAACACTCCCCCAACAGAGTCGCAACTACTGTGTGCCAATCAATACAGAGCGTGAGCGTTTTCTGATGGGGAGGAGTAGAGTTGAAGATCTGGAAGCCTGCTCTCACGTATAGCACTGTGGTCCTCTTCATCAGTGTTCTGTCATGAAAGGGACATTTGGGGCTGTGGTAGAGCAAAAAAATGTGTATGGGCCCAGTCATATCACAAGCACTGGGTAGATTGTTAGTAGTAGGTAAAAATAAGAATAAATGTAAAATTTGCACTCACATTTTATAGGAGAATTAAAAGCATAAACATATCCAGATGGAAGAACTGCAGAGCCTGGCAAGGTCATGGCTGGATCAGCAGGATTGGGCTTTGGAGCAGCTGGAAGATGGCGTCAGTCTGGCTGTGGAGCCTCCGTTGATGGTGGCGGGTCTCAGCTCCAGCCCCAGCTTGCTCATGGACATCAGCCTCCCCGTTCCAGCTTGTCAGCTGATCGCTGCACGATCCAGCTGCCTTGACTGCCTCGTGGTTGACCCACCGCCATCAATGGTGCTTCCACAGCCTTTTATCAGACTTTCCTAAGGAATCAGTTATAGGAGGACTCTTTTATACAATACCTCTTCCTGCTTAGCCCCGTAACTACTTTTTTCACTCTGGGTTGCACTGAGCAACGTAGCTCAACGTAGGCATAATGCAATGATAACCTGAAATACATTATTTCCGATTGACCAAGTTCACCAACGCATTAGAGTGCACTGGGGGAAAATAGAACTTGATGGATTTAAATGCAACATGTTACAAGTTACAACCCATCATATTTTGACTCCAGTTGTGAATAAGACTGAATAATATAAATTGCACATCAGAGCAACATGCTAACATGCCTGACTCCCAGTATCCACTCAAATTCATCCCAAAGGTGTTCTATCGGGTTGAGGCTGTGCAGGCCAGTCAAGTTCCTTGGAGGAATTCTGGAGGAATGGTCAACCAATCCCAAACCTTGTGGACAGCCTTCCTAGAAGAGTTGAAGCTGTTATAGCTGCAAAGGGTGGGCTAACTCAATATTGAACCCTACCGACTAAGACTGGGATGCCATTAAAGTTCATGTGCTTGTAGAGGCAGGTGCCCCAATACTTTTGGTAATATAGTTTATGTATATATCTATATATGTTGCTAAGGTGGAGGACCTGGAGTGCCCAGTCTAGTGTACATTAATGTCTCCTGGTCCCTGACTTTTATTAACCTTAAAAAATGCTGGCTACTATTAGGCATTTTCCTTTAAAACACAGTTACCTAATATACCGTAGATCACAAAGCAGTGCAAACATCTGGTAGCTGTTCAAAAAATGAAGACAATGTTCTCAAAAAACATTATTGTAAAATGTACAACAATGACTGAACACTTGTATTTGCTGAGAAGACACTATGGTCTCCCTTTAACCTGTGGCCCTATGAAAAGGCCAGTGGGTGCCTAACAATAATTACAGTCCTGTCTATGTACTCCATGTCTTTCTCTGTCATGGTTTTCTTTCAGTTTGCACATTTGTGGGTAGCCTAATTTGGCTGCGACAAGGAAAAAGGAACAGAAAGCCAAGTGACCTGCTGTTAACATAAATCAAAGTTGCTTTTTACTGCTGTGCTGACTGTAGAGTTTATGACGCTTTCAATCTGTGTTCCTCTAAGAGAAGTCAGGTCTAGCTGACCCAGCCTGTCCACTGGCTTTGTTCAACATGCCACTTACCTAAGAGAGATTTGGGGGCTTTGTGATATAGGCAGCCTGCTTGTCAAAAACTTGCTGTGTTCGATATTTGAGTCATGTCTATGTGAGATGTATTGCACATTGCACCTAGGGGCCACCTCATTACTCTTGTGGATAGGACTCCTTCAAGAGTTGTGCACTTATTCAGACAGATTTTAGGCCATAAAAAGTTGTGTCAAATAGCTATGCTAATAATTATTCTGAGTGCACTACCCCAATGACTTTGTAATCCAACAAACAACCATTCAGTCATCGAACATCCGGGATGATAAATGTGGTCTTTGCAAGGCAGGACTGGTTGATATATGTAGCTTCAACATCATGTGACACCAGTTTGTGCCTGCAAATATTTCCCCATCAAGTTTATTCTGATTTGTTGGCACTGAAGCAATCTTGAAAGACTTGGTGCCACTGCTAATATATAAATGCATGATGGCCTTGCTAACCATGTGAGCCTGTTCCTGTTTTATGGTCACAAAATGCTATTTAAAAGTGAATTTTTCAACCTAAGATCAAGTACCTTAAGGGGGGTGATTTACTATAAGTGGAGAGTGAAATTTCTGGTGCAGCTGTGCATGGTAGCCAATCAGCTTCTAACTTCAGCTTGTTCAATTAAGCTTTGACAAAAACAAAAAAACAAAAACAGGAAGCTGTTCCTATAGTCCAGCCTTTCTCAACCTTTTCAATACAGGGGGACCCTTGAAATATCTTCCCTGTCTCAGGGAACCCATGCTAAAAATCTACAACTCATGATACATTAGTGTGGTGGTTATTGGAAAGAATGCTCCTTACCCTTGTGGTCAATGGGAAGAATTACAGATAGCTAAAAAGATCAATGGCATCAGTGGGAATTTATCTGAGATGCAGAAATTGCTCAAATCAGAAGAACGTACAGAGAATTATTTCCAGGCTCTTAAATGTAATAGCAGGCACTTTATTATGCATTTAATGTTAAATCCTTACGGTTCCTCTGTCAAGATCGTACCTAGATATTTACGTTTTACAGAGTCTCGCGACAGCCTCTCTCAACACAGAGGGACCTTGAAATAACTTTCTGTTCTCAGGTAACCACTGCTAAAAATTATTATATCGAAAACTTATGATACATTAGTGTGATGGTCACTGAGAAGAGAACCCTGGTTAAGAAACCCTGGTCTAAGATGTTCCTTGGCAGCCCCCATAAAACAATTTACTCTCATGGACTCCAATCATGAACTGTTTCCACCAGAAATCCCTTTTTTGCCCAAATTTCCCCGGCTTTAAGAACAATGATGTTGTCACATTACCCAACAGATTCTACATAATGTAGAACAACTATTCTCAACTAGGGTTCCTCCAGGGGTTGCTAGGGATTCCTTGAGCTATTGCTAAGTGACCCTCTATCTGATGGTGTCAGCAAAGGTCCAGATTCAACACCACTTGGAGAGTCAATGGCATGCCACCGCTTGCTGCGATTTTGTGAATAGCAGAATTTACAAACATCTGAAAGGAAACCAACAATCCAAATTTTCATTTATAATCCTTTGTCCTGAATGGGTAATGGCTGGAGAAATACAAATCTCGTATACCCCAAACTTGGTCACACAGAATTGTAGAGCTGCCCACAGTCCTCAGGTGGTGGCCAGAACATCCAATGACTGAACAGTAGCAGAAACCAGAATGCTTGTATGAACCAAAGCAGACACAATGACACCTTTCTAAGGGTAAAAATATGAATGGGTAGAATGGTCTAGGCCAGTGGTCTCCAAACGTTCTAAAGAAAGGGTCAGTTTACTGTTCTTTAGACTTTAGGAAGGTTGGACTGTGCCCAATGGGAGTAGACAATGCCCAATCTTTATTATAAGGGGGAGAAAAAGATGGTGTCAGTGGGAGGAATAGTGGCCCATTTTTGTTGTCAATGGAAGGAATTATGCCCCGTCGTTGGTGTCAGTGGAAGGAATAGTGCCCCATTGTTGGTATCAGCAGCAGGAATAGTGTCCCATTGTTGGTATCAGGGCCAGATAAAGGCAAGCAGGGCGCTGCATCCTGCCCCAAGGCCGCAGTTTGGAGACCACTGATCTAGGCCAACCATGTGAAGAAGTGGATCTCTTTCCCTGGGGTAGCACAGACTAGGGAACATATTACCTAGTGGGTATCTGAGCGATAGTAAGCAACAGTGTTATGACAAACAGAAAGTGTACTTTTCACTAACTCAAGCTATGAGAAGAATTCAATACATTTTCTCTCATTATTTAAAGTTTGATAAATTGTGTGAAGTCTGTGTCATTAAAAACAAACTGTCAAATAAAAACAGTTTGCCTTGTTTAACAACAGTTGTGTGAACTCTATCGACTCTTTCCAACCATAAGGATGACCATTCAAAAGGCATTGGGGCCTTTACAATGGTAAATGGTTAACAATGAGTTAACAAACGAGTGGTTAACTCTTCTGATATAAATCAATTTTACAAGCAATCTTTATCAGTATGTTACTATGTGGATTGGACTATGACTGGTCATAGATGATCTGGTTTTGGGAAGACTTGCTATGAAAAATGTTTCAATATTAAATTTAATAAAGAATATTTAGTGAACACAAATGACATTCTGTAGTCCTGTCCTAGGGTGACAACGCTGCACCTCCTCCAACACCATACAGTGAGTGGGCATTTTCCCCCTAGGGCAGGGCGTGTGTTACTGGCAGGGCCGCCAGGTAAAATAGGAAATAAACTGAAAAAAAAAAAAGAAAACAAGTACAACCACATCAAAGGAGTGGTAACTCAATATTACATTTTTTATTCATTTATTTAGATACACTTTAACCACTTGCTGACCGCAATACGTATACAGTATCTCACAAAAGTGAGGACACCCCTCACATTTTTGTAAATATTTTATTCTATCTTTTCATGTGACAACACTGAAGAAATGACACTTTGCTACAATGTAAAGTAGTGAGTGTACAGCTTGCATAACAGTGTAAATTTGCTGTCCCCTCAAAATAACTTAACACACAGCCATTAATGTCTAAACCGCTGGCAACAAAAGTGAGTGCACCCCTAAGTGAAAATGTCCAAATTGGGCCCAAAGTGTCAATATTTTGTGTGGCCACCATTATTTTCCAGCACTGCCTTAACCCTCTTGGGCATGGAATTCACCAGAGCTTCACAGGTTGCCACTGGAGTCCTCTTCCACTCCTCCATGACCACAACACGGAGCTGGTGAATGTTAGAGACCTTGCGCTCCTCCACCTTCCGTTTGAAGATGCCCCACAGATGCTCAATAGGTCTGAAGACATGCTTGGCCAGTCCATCACCTTTACCCTTACCTTCTTTAGCAAGGCAGTGGTCGTCTTGGAGGTGTGTTTGGGGTCTTTATCATGTTGGAATACTGCCCTGCGGCCCAGTCTCCGAAGGGAGGGGATCATGCTCTGCTTCAGTATGTCACAGTACATGTTGGCATTCATGGTTCCCTCAATGAACTGTAGCTCCCCAGTGCCGGCAGCACTCATGTAGCCACAGAAAATGACACTCCCACCACCATGCTTGACTGTAGGGAAGACACACTTGTCTTTGTACTCCTCATCTGGTTGCCACCACCGACGCTTGACACCAACTGAACCAAATAAGTTTATCTTGGTCTCATCAGACCACAGGACATGGTTCCAGTAATCCATGTCCTTAGTCTGCTTGTCTTCAGCAAACTGTTTGTGGGCTTTCTTGTGCATCGTCTTAAGAAGAGGCTTCGTTCTGGGATAACAGCCATGCAGACCAATATAATGCAGTGTGCAGAGTATGGTCTGAGCACTGACAGGCTGACCCTCCACCCCTTCAACCTCTAGAGCAATGCTGGCAGCACCTCTGGATATGGCGCTGAGCACGTGCACTCAACTTTGGTCGACCATGGGAGGCCTGTTCTGAGTGGAACCTGTCCTTTTAAACCGCTTTATGGTCTTGGCCACTGTGCTGCAGCTCAGTTTCAGGGTCTTGGCAATCTTCTTATAGCCTAGGCAACCTTTATGTAGAGCAACAATTCTTTTTTTCAGATCCTCAGAGTTCTTTGCCATGAAGTGCCATGTTGAACTTCCAGTGACCAGTATGAGAGCAATAACACCAAATTTAACACACCTGCTCCCCAATCACACCTGAGACCTTGTAACACTAACAAGTCACATGACACCGGGGAGCAAAAATGGCTAATTGGACCCAATTTGGACATTTTCACTTAAGGGTGTACTCACTTTCGTTGCCAGCGGTTTAGACATTAATAGCTGTGTGTTGAGTTATTTTGAGGGGTCAGCATTTCTTCAGTGTTGTCACATGAAAAGATAGAATAAAATATTTACAAAAATGTGAGGGATGTACTCACTTTTGTGAGATACTCTATATATGTTGCTGCTTGGTATTGTTTTTTTCAGGCGGTGGCTGGCTTTCTCATTAGAGCATTCTAATCGACTCATGAGGTTTACTGTTTCTGCTGGCTCACCCAAGAAATGATCCGACGGTGCCGCCAGCTCACACAGGCAATCAAAGAGCGGATCTTTGATCACCTCTATGGCCTTGGAGGACCGGAGCGATGTCATGTAGTCTTTTTGACTCCAGATCTCTCAATAAAGAGGACCTGTCATCCTTATTTCTATTACAAGGGACATTTACATTCCTTGTTATAGGAATAAAAGTGAATACTAAAAAAAAAAAAAAAGTCCCTCCATGCTCGCACACAGAAGCGAAAATATACGTAGGTTGCACACACATATATAAAAGGTGTTTGCACCACATATGTGAGGTATCGCCGAAAATGTTAGAGCAAGTGCAATAATTCTACTTCTAGACCCCCTCTGTAACTCTAAACAGGTAACCTGTAAAGGCGTTTAAAGCGCCGCCTATGGAGATTTTTAAGTAGTGTAGTTTCCTGGTGCATCATGGCAGCATACACATGGGTTGTGGCTCCGCCCCCACAACATGATAGGACTGGTTAACTATAAATCAAAGACAGGCCCGGCTCACAGCATTCTCCTGGAGCGCTGAGGTCAGGACTAGTCCACTCCTTTTTTTCCTCTTACGACACTCGGCCCGGACAGAAACTAAATATCAATTGGTCAGGATAGTACAACACCCCCGCCTCGGTGTTGGGTACACATACGACGGTACTACGTGGTCCTTTGATGTGATGAATTTTTAGAGGTATCCGCCGCGAAATTTGCGGAAATGTCCAATGGACAAATCTCAATGTCTCCCCCAGATCTTCATCTTAATAACGTGAACGAGATTGTAAAAGCCGCTATGGAGTGTATACACCACGTTTGTGGAAAATATATACACACACGTTGG